>CM059996.1:9143356-9743356 GCA_030463065.1 Aphidoletes aphidimyza | reverse complement strand
GGAATGAAGACGCTTTCCAAAGGCAAATTGAATTCAAAACCCAGTGGAAATGCTTTTAGTTTAGCTTTTAGTGTATCCATTACATAGAATGGTCTATTTTCAACGGATAGTTATTTCATATTCAAATTGAGTTGACAAAGAAAAGAATGAAATGAACAAACAATTCTTTTGAGACTTTCTATTTTCATGCCACAATGTGATCAATTTGTTCCTCGATTCAATTTCAATTTGCTTAATTTTGAATCTAGAGATAGCCTTTTACGCACTTATAGTTCCATTGAATTTTTTTTTTCAATTTTGAATGTTTTGTATATTTTATTCGGAACCCAAAGATGGTCCATTAGTAGGGATTTTGATAACCTGAACTGCATTTCTGTTTCTAGGTTAACAATATGTTGCGTAATTTTATTGAAATACTTTTTGCTAAATGTATTTCACTCGGATCAAATTATACAAGCAAATTCAGCAAACATTTTAATGAAATTTGTTTCACCGACTATCGTCTAATCAATAAATCAAATTGAGTGAAACTATCGATGTAATGATTGATTTTCCCCATAAGTCGATTGTTTGGGAAATTATTTAATAACATCAGAGTGAAACTCTGTTGCCGTACGTACGATTAAAAACGGTCGAGTTTGTGAAATTTTCATTAAAACTCGGTGAAAATTCTTGAAAATAGCCATAACAAAACTTTGCATGTGATGTGTATGTGTGTATTTTAGTTTGAACAATAAAACATTCCACAAGCAGAGAGACGGCCATAAGAGCCGATAAAGCTGATTCATCGTTGCTCAATTACAGCAATGGAATGCCTTATTTCTCTAAAAAAACAATTATGTGCAGTATAGTTTTTCGATTGGAATTGAACGAACCAAAAATAATTCTGCAGTGATTTTTCCACTCGATTGATTTTGATAATCACAATTCAGAGCTTTGTTTCGCATACTCACACACTAACACATTCACAACCAGACACACAATCGTAGCCAATGTATCGGGTGTTGGTGAATATAAACAGCCGAACTGCAAGACAAATCACATTATTTACAATTTTGCATACGCGTATAAAATATATTGGAAGAGAGAGGAGGAGCAGAGAGTGTGAGAGAGAGAAACTGCCGTTCCAAGTGTTCGCATGAGCTTGATTTTCTCCATTTCGAAATCGTATTCGAGTTAGCTGCTCGATTTAGTTTTGTCGTAGCTATTTATCAGTTTTATTGCCCACTTAAATTTACAGAGCGAGAGAGAGCAAGAGAGAGCGAGAGAGAGAGAGAGAGAGCGAGAGAGAGCAAAATGAGCGACCGAGAGCGAGACACTCCGAGCAATCGAAAGAAACACAACCTGCATATAGCGTATCAATGTTAATTCTGCGTTTCATAAGCAACCTCTTCAATTGAAAGCGATACATTTGGAGATTTGTAACGATAGTGATAGTGCGTGTTTTGCATCTGCAGTGTTTGGTACTTGAGCATCAGCAGTGCGCTCTCCATTTTAAGGATGAATCGGTTGGACTGTGTGATTTAATTCACTCGTAAGTTAAATCCATGTTTCATTCGCATAGTTTCTCGTGTCGGTCGCATTGACTCTGAATCAATTATGCGTTTATCTGCTGGCTCATGTTGGAACTGGCACACATTTTCCATGTGATTTAAATCCAATGTCGAGAGGAAGAGAACATAAATTTACCGGTTTTTGTATATAATTTTTGGATAATTAACACAAATGAGAAAATGAAATTGTGACTAAATCAAAATCACTTTGGTGGAGTCTATATTTGAATTGAAACTTAAATGTTTGCCCAATTCCATTACACCAATTGATTCATTGAATCAAGTCCAATGGAGTTTTATCTTTTACCATTTTCAGAGTGCGTTGTTTGGAATAATCACCACAGAAGCCGCTATTTTAATGAAAACTTCACAAATTCTTGAAATCGCTCGGAGTCTAGTGATTTTTCAGTCAATAGGGTGTATCGTCAATGAAACTTCAAATCAATTAAAATTACGGATTCGATGCGGCTTATGTGAACCTCCCCTTGAAAAAACTCAATTGTTCTGCGACCCGGAGGTCAAAGGACAAAGGTCTACAAAAGACGAATTTTTTATGTGTGAAAATTTCATCGACAATGCACCCCAATGTTACCTACAAATAAGTTGTATCAATCACAGACACGGCCGGTTTGGTCCAGTCGATGTTGAAATTTTATTTTCTTGTTTCACAGACGATTAAACTTCCATTTCACCGAATTTATGGGATTCATTGCGTTTTTTTCCGACATTCCATTCGCCGAACGAACTTCGCACGTCAATAATAATGAAACGCCATCAATATCATGTTAGGGAAGGTGCGTCATCTCCAAGCTACTGTAAACTCACTGTAATTTTCAATTTTCCATCGTCAATTTCTTCTAGTTTTCTATTTTATGCTTGGCAATGGCACGAAAAGCGTGTCACTCAAAAGGTTATGTTTGCTTGTACGATTTTCATATTTTAGCTTTTATTGTTCAGTTGGAATTTTTTAATAGAAAAAATTCGTCAAGAAAATCATAGACAGACTTTACATAATGCGTTTTCATAACGTCTCTTTGAAATGACCGGAGACACTTAATGATGTTGACGACTAATGCAATCGTTTGCTTCACTGAGTTCACTGCTTCTTGTCACTGTTTATACAGCTACAGTCGAGTTTACTGTATAATCGCCCGACATTGCTCCGAATGTATTAATCACTAAATTAATGCATAAACATGAGTTTAGCAATTTATAAAATGATGAATATTTCTCAGAAAAAGCGAAATTGCACACATTATTGATTGGTCTGAATTGAAATATTGACGAATTCAAGACCATTTGCATTTTTTCTCGTCAGAGCATTTTTGTTTGGCTGTAAACCGCGGGATGTTGACTTTTGAAATGAATATTTTGTGTGTGCCCCGAATGCATTTTTGTAGTCTGACCATGCCAATAGAGCATCAAAAAAGAGTAGAAAAAGAACCAGCACTCTAATTACAACTGTCGGCGAGATGCCATACAAATATTTATCAAATGGACGGGGTGGGGGAAAAAAAGTGCCTGTCGAAGAGTCGAATGCGAGCAAGGGAACATGTCGCTGTTTACGCATCTTATTTTCTATGCGCTCCATACAAAACAATTTACATTGTTGTTTTTCGATTTTGATGTTTGACCAATTATATATGTTTTTTTTTTGCTTTTGTGTGCTGTGTGCGCTAGCAGCGGCGAAACTCGGTTGCTCAAACGGCTAATTCATCAATTATTATTTGATAAATTGATGTGTCAATTCTGTGTTCCCTTTTTCGTGACACAAACCAATTTAGCTGAAATGGCTTTTTTCCGCTCTTCACTTGACGACGCCTGCTTTCGATTGTTGTGTGATTTGTTTTCGAGCTTGAGATCATGTGACGAATGGAATAACAAATGAAATGGCAAATACTTTGGTCGATGTTAAAGAAATGGTTGTTTTCCAATTTTATAGGTTTCTTTAGACAAGAAGATTTTTTTGCTGTTGTTGTTGTTGGATGATTTACAAATGACAATTATGTAACCCGTTGGTCGCAACAAAAGGAAACAATGTTTCAAAGGATTCTCGGTAATTCAATATCTCCAGTTTATTCATTGATTGGAATTGGCTTAAGTACTTCGGACAAACGGAATCTCTGTATCGAGTAATCGATTTTCGTATTTCGATCTGTAATTCGATCCAAAGCAATACGACACACACACACACACACACACACAAAAAACGTTAATAAATAGAGTTAATAAATTAGACGAGAATTGGTGTCTGATCCGTCTGTTTGTAATTTGTCATTTCGATATTCTCTTTTTGATTGACTTGGTCGATTTTTTCTAACTCAACCATGTGGAATCAATCCACAAAATTGTTGTTCCACTTTTTTAATACATTAAATGGCTGTGGGTTATTAATCTCTTGGCTGCACACGAACACAGTGTGCTGTTCGAGTTCTTTTTTTCTCTTCTGATGACGACGCTAATTCAGAAGCCATTTACATTTGGACATTTTCTAAAGATTTTACTGTTAAAAAAGTATTTCGAGATGAAAAATATCACGTTCGATATTTTTTGTCTCTAAATGAAAATGGAACTCTATTTAATAAGTTGTCTTGTTAGAATAAAAATCTTGTTGAGCCAGAGGTTTTAAAAAAAACCGCATTTTTGGCAAAAGAACGAAAAAATTACTTTACATCAAATTTAAATGGCCTGAAGACATGGAGAAATATGGCTCATCATGATCTTGAACACCTTTTCGAACAAAAAAAAATCGAAAAAAAGTTTCTTCTCATTCGAACTAACCTTTCTGATTTCGATTTCAGTGAGGTTGAATTGCAAAACATTATTTGTATGTAAATTTAATCGAGACGATTTCTGTCAGACGAACTACAAAAGAGTGAAACAAACATGTAGAACCGGAATTATTATTTAGCTCAAATTTTCATCCTTTATCAATATTGTTTAACAAGCAAATGTTTGAGAAATGTGGAATTTCATATTTGAAATTCCACAATTGGTTGTTGTTGTTGCTGTTGTTATAAAACCGATAAAAGCGTACATTAACGATAGGATTGTGAATAGCAATGGCTTTGAAATGTTTGTTGTATTCAAAACTAAGTAGTTTCATTTCAACCGTTAAACAGATCTGTTCGAGTGTTGATGCAATAGACACACGTGGTGAATTTTATGAGAGAAGGAGTAATATATGTTGAACGTGTGGTTTTGTTAAGCTGTCTTCAAACATGTCAGAGCAAATTCTAGAGCACGTATATGGCAGTGTAAGCAATTCATGCTTTACCTCTTCCCAATGCCAACCGAAATGAAAGAAAATATATATGAAATTCACTCACATCCAGTTTTGTGTTGATGTTGTTATTCAATGTTTTCGCATGCTTATCCATTGGCAATGGACCAACACCGGACAATGTTAAATTCTAAGAAAATTGTTTGCACAACAAAGAGCTTGTAAACATTGCAAATAGAGAGAAAAAAAGAGCTCCACAGATATACAAAAAAAAAGAATAAACTATAGAAGAAATCTGTTTGACCATTTAAATCATGCCACCGACATCTGAGTATATCTGAGTGATGACGCCTGTTTAATACATTGTGCAATTTTTTCCCCGATAAGACGAATGCTCCCAAGATGGTTGTCGTGGCGATGTGTTCAATTTCTAGCTATTATTAATGCAAACATTGAGCGTGTGCATTAAGGCAACAACAACAACAACCGAAAAAAATGCTCTAGAATGTGAGTCATCGTCATTGCCACAAATGGATATATATATATTCTCTCTTGCTGGCCACCGATTCACTTTGACGTATTTATTGATTACGTTCGAGATTTTTTGACAGAAAAACCAGTCGAAATGGACATTTTAAATACGTGTTTCGATAAAGTTTAAATGTTTCATGTTCCATTGCCGCATATCCGCTTACAATTGTACTGCTCGCTACTCTCGTGCCAAACATATCAAATAACGAACAAACTCAATTTATCAACAACAACAACAACAACAACAACAAAAAGGAATTGTTGTCGATTGTATTCACATTGTGTTTGTTGACATAGTTCAGTACCATACCCGAAATCTGTCTCTTTGTATCGAATGCATGTATTCTCTGAGTGAGATTCAAGGGAGCGAATGTAAATGCATTAGAAACAATGTGTACTAAGAACGAAATACGGGTTTTGTCCATTGGTATTCTGACTGAGCATCACCCACAAAAAGGGCTATTGAGCTATTGCTCTACCACACTCGACCTTAAATCACAAACAAAATTCCTCGGTTTAATCTCATCTCGAATACCATTCATCGCTATGATTTTTCCATCGTAAATTAATGTGATTCCTTTTTTTTATATGTTCGCCCATTCGAAAATAAATGTCCACTCCGAACGATGGACGACAGATTATTTAATCGATGTAATTCATACGTGCTGCCGTCGATTATACAGTTCTTTTTTTTCTGTCGCCGTCTCATTCTGTGTGCATCAAGTGCGAAATGCTGCGTTTGCTTTCTCATTCTCCGAGGAATTATTAGAAAAAAAAAATCGTTTGTTTCGATGTCGCATGAAAATGGTATTGGCAACCGGCATCCGTGTGTGTGTGTGTGAGTATGTCTCTACAGCAAGGCGATGACATAAGCTGTATTAAGTGAGTACCACCAAATCCAAATTAATACACTTCCATTTGAAAATGTCATGACAAGGCGAAGATTCGTTTTACAAATAAATCGAAAATGCGAAAAAACAAATTGTCGCGAACGAAAACAGAAATGATGCTTTACTCCGGTTAGTCTTTGGTGATGATGACGTTGATGATGGAAGCATTAAACCTCGATACAAAATGCCATGGTATTACAATTACCAATACAAATGGAAAGAGATGTGTCAATCATCGCATATTGACACATTAGCAAAATGGATGTCAAACAAACTGCCAATAAATTGTAGCCGAATGATTAGGCATAAAAAAAATTGGTGCTTTCTTCTCTTTTTTTTCAGGGGGGCGTGAATAGTGAACAAACAAATAGTGGCGAAAATTGTGAGAATGTTTGAGTTCCGTTTGTCATTGATTTTAATGTGATGTGGAGAAGTGCGTGCTTAGCTCATTTGTTGAAAGTAAATGTGACAATCTCAAATAACAAAATTGTTTGTATAAACATGACAAAAAGAGAAACGAGGGGAAAAATAACGAACCGGCTGTTTGTGCTGCTGTGAAGTGTTCAATAAATAACACAAACATGATGATGATGTTGAAGTGTAAAGGTTTTTCATTAAAGCGTTTTCATGAAAGATTTAGCTATTATCTTTGACACCTTCTGTTTCATTGAAAAGTTCATTTTACAGTGTTTTTGTTTGGCCCCAAAGGCTTAACACCTTCACTTCGAATCCAAAGTCAGCCAAGAGCTCGAGAGTAGCTAATCGCAAACGAACGTGAAAAGTCAACAGAATTTGATACGAACGAGGGGAGGGGGAGAAAAAACGATGCGATTTAAAATGCAGTTGAAATGAAGTGCGAGTATGTATAGTATACACTATACAAAGGCGAAACGACAGAGCGTTTCGATAAACTCGAAATCTAATTCATGGTATTGTTTGAAAGCGATTTATTTCACTTTGATGCGTTAGCTTTTGACTACAGCAAACGTGATATCGCGTTCAAGCATATTTTCTCTTCATGCGCTTTTTTGCTATTGTTGTTGAGTGTGTGTGTGTGTGTGTGTGCCATAATCGGTACTGTCGATGCCGTTGATGCTGTTGCATGGGCAAAGTTCGTCCCGTTCGATAGTTTGTTATTTTTGCTCCTGCGATTTTTTCCACCCTCGTTCGACAAGTGTGTTTTTCGTTAGCTCACGGCTGTTTAATATAAATGGAAATGGCAGCAACGTGCACAACTTCATGGATGCATTTGAATATGGCATGTGTACTATGAGAGGGCAGAAAGAGTAGCGCTTTTTGTGGATGATTTTTCGATGTATGCCAATGCTTGTAGCCATCCGTTGAAATGGTGCTGAAATATTTCATTGGCTGTAATTCATTGGACTTCTCGCCAAGCATCAAGCGAAGTGAGCCCTGAACGAGCTGTGCTATGGCTTCGGCTTTCAACAAGTTGCTATTTGAATACAAATTGGATGAACGGTGGTTGAAACTGCTGAACAAATCTCCATATTCTTCGCTATTATTGTTGTTGTGTGGATGCTGCAGTACTCTTCCTGCTGCCATCGCGAAACATGCAAACATGAAAAAAAGGACACCGAATTCAACAGCACGAGGCACCAAAGCATACGAAAAAAAAGAAACAAACAAATATACAAAAAAAAAACATGACAAAATAGGAGCAAATGTGCTGGCATTAAAGATGAAAGTTGAATACGTAAATAGACTGTTTATTCAGCACGATTATTCGCTTTTGTTTCATTCACTGCTCTTTCTCTCGTTTTGGATTGGATTTGAGGAGTGAACGGTAGCAGCGGCAACATCGGTAGTTGTAACATCCATGTAAAACTTTATGGTTTCTGATGATAGAGTGATTTATGGCTTTTTGATTGTTATGATATCTGTTTAATCGTTATCCTTGGTGCTCGAGTTGTGAATTCATTGCACGACAGGTGTGCCCAATTTTGGCGGAAGATGACGAGATAATTTGTACCTAATTTTCAAACCATTGACTCGATCTGCGATTTATCTTTGGTCTCATCTGTGTGCTCACGCGTTAATCCCGGATCAGGTGTTTGTTAGACCGTCAAAAAATAAGGTCGAAAAATCACAGTATTTGAAGAAATTCGCTGAATACACAAAACTCCGATTTAGATAATCACTAACAAAACTCCAGTTACAAGCGAGCCGAATTAAGACTGGTTTTTCGCATTTTGACATGAAAATAATTGCTTATATAACTGTAATCGGCTCAGATGCAAATTAAGTGGAATCGTCCACGGGTGCGCCATCCTTTGGATTATGTGACAGAGTTGTGTGTTTTATTTTATTTTTTTCAGACTTATCACAACAGCCAAGGCATACCAGAAGATTATTTTGGCATTTCGCCGAGTGTACAGTTTATTTTTTGCGAATCGCGACTTTTATGGTCTAACGAGAAAAACTCTTGGCTTACGACAGTACACCGAAAAATTAACGCGTTTTTTTTTCGAAATTCCAAAAAATTGCAAGAGAATCTCAATCTATCAATGGATAGATCTTGCAGCTTAAAGAAGAGAAATACGTTTTTTTTATGATATGCCTCGATTAATGCTTACGTATTTTGAATTTTACTCTTTAATTTATCTGTAACATATTATGATTGTCATGTTGATGTACATTAATATTATCAACTTGAATGTTTCGCACCAAAGAAGCCAATATTAAATTTAAATTTAGCTTTAAGAGCACTCCGTATATTATATATTTCTTTTACTTCAAAATATATACAAATAGAACAAATAGCTGATGATTTTTCGAAGATGAAGTACTATCTGTTGTCACGAGCTAATATTTCCAATGTGTAATGAAAATTATTCGAAAATATTTTCGAGCTAGTTTGATTTTGTAGAAATTCATTTTTCCCTTATCTCGTGTAGATTGCACACTTCACATGCCGGTGCTCAAATGGAACAAAGACAAAATGAGGAAAGTTTTGCACAACGTATTATGTTGTAGTATTTAGAGAAGAGAATAAGTTTTTCCTAGAAAACATGTTCTGCCATTGTGCGTGCAATACACATTCGCGTTTCGTTGCGCGCGTTTCTTTATTGATGCTGATGATATTCACGATGAATTCTCTTAGTCAACGTCATAGTCTTGATGGTTGTGTGTTGGTGTGTCACTTTTTCCTTTTGTAAGCGCGTGAACGAGCGAAAGAGCGCTAAGAAGTGTTTTGGTACTTGAAAGTGCGAACTTGAGAGCGTTTATGTTAAATACAAAATAGAGTAAACAAGCTCTTGAGCTACTCATATTTCGTGTGCAGCATCAGCATCAGCAGCGAACAAGTGTCCTCTAGCTGGTTGGCATCCATTTCTCATATGCGCTTCGGAAAAATATGAATGAAAATTATTTTCGTCTAAAAACTTTACCAATTCCCAAAGACAAAATATTAAGAATAAAAAAAACAAAAACACCATGAAAATAATATCGCATGGAGAAAATGAGGCTGCCACTTTAGTTTTGAGTAAATGAAAACGTTGTGAAAAATGACATCACAAAGCACGATTTAAAATTCGTAAGTGATGTTTTTGTGAAAATGCCTAAATAAGTGAGCCTATTGATTCAAATGTCGCCAGCTATTTATTCGCATGTCCTACGTTCTCGTGTAACACTTTACATTGGAATTGTTGTTTTGAATGCACTGAAGCAAAATACGCATAAATAAATGATGTTTTCGCATAGCAAAAGTCACATATACAACAGGCATACCCGAATTACCCGAAAAACTTTGTCGATCGATCGAATAAAATGGCACGCACTTTGCATCTTTGTACCGTGTGCTTACTAATGGTTCAAGTCACCATTTAAGTTCATTCGCACCTATTTTTTTCTTCTTCTGTATACTCACTCTACTCTTTAAGGTCCTCTGTCGCACTTGTCATGGTGTCGGCATTGTTTTTGCCGTGATGCAAAACGTAGCATAATGAATGCTAATGTGTTCACAAACACAATAGACCGTCTTTATGTAAGTTCATTAATTGCTAATTTGGATTTTTCAACGCTTATGAAATGGCTCTTAGCATAATATTATTTGCGCGTTACTTTTTGCGGTGCAACACAAAAGTGTTGATTTTCAGTACAGTATCGTTCATTCACATTTCATCTTTGGCTTAGCCCGTGTACAATGGTATTCTCTGCCGTTTCGTTTGAGCCGTTACAAAGTTGGCCCCAAAAAGTATGGAAGTTGCTAAAAGTGGTTTCAACTTTATTTTGAATAAAACACGAATGAAAAAAAGAAAATAAGCAAATTACGACCAAATAGGTGAAGTTCAGCAGAGCTTTTAAGTAATCTCAGAGGCTCACCGCCAAATTTGATGAGCATTTAAAGCGTCGGAATGAATTTCTTAACCCAATTGCAGTGATTCCATACATTTTAAACAGGCCACAAAAAATAACCGTTTGAAAATGTTGCATTTTGCTGTCGAAAAGTATCCACAAAACATCAAAAAGTTTTCCTGTTTTCCAAACACACTGTTGAAATTCGGCAATCATTTCACTCACAATTTAAATTCAATTGCAACAATTTTCCGTAAATGTTGTGCAAAAACTGGAAACATCAATCACGGAATTACTACTATTTCATTATTCAGCTACAAAAATACCATTCAAAATTGTTTTGCCAAACAATTGTAAATATTTGCATTCGGTCAATTTGAACCAGAGTTTTAAACGGCATTCATTATGAACTATTTAATAAAAGTAGAAACTTCATGTTTGTTTAATCAAAGTATTACAGTCTATGGATTTCGATGAATGTTGAGCCAATTTTCTTGAACTAGATTTCAACATGTTGATAAATGGCGTGTTTTTTATGTAATTAACAATATTTAAGGATATTCATAGAACCAGTTTATTAAAGTCGACATTGGTTTTACACGTTCGTTAGATTAAATCAGCTCATATTCTCAAGTTAATCAGCCAACTTCTATTCATTAGTATTCAATCTAAATCTATGCTTCTGTTTTACCTGATTAGAACATAAAGAGAACACATTGAAGGTTGAAATGAAGCATAATTGAGTCAAGCGTTCAATAAAAATAAATGAAATTTTGAATTGAGTATATTGCAAAAGGTCACCACGTTCATTCTGTGGTTTTCATATGAAGATTTCAATTCCATCCTTGTTTCAGTTGTCATCATATGTGTGCGAGTATAGCACTATTTAAATTATAATTTATTCATAAATTTAAGACTATTTAATTTAAAGTTAGTTTTAACCAAAGTTAGTTTTTCAAATGGTCTGTTTAACTTCCTTTGTAAAGGTTCGATGACAAAACGGATGTTTCGTATTGTTCAGTTAAGATTTGTACGACGAATAAAAACCATTTTCGCACTCAATAATCTCGAACGATGATAATATCCAAAGTGTCGGAAACGTGGCCATAATCAAAGTGTTATTCCACTCACTGGCAAAACGACCGAATTCAGTCCATATTGATGATAATTCGCATTCGCCTTATCTTTAGTCCTCAAACATTTATTTTATTAGTGAAAATGTGCGTTCAATGTGTTTTATCGTATTGATTTCGGATGTGTATGTACAAATATGGTGGCTGTTATTGGTTTGTTATGTCGATATCGACGACCAGACTGTACTAACGTTGTCTCAATGAGACAGCAAGATGGAAGGGGAGCGAGAGAGAGAGAGATAGGGCAAGAGCGAACACACGTCGAATTAAATGAAAATCCGCAAAATATGCTGAGAAAGACCATCATAAAAAATCTACTTCAGTTGCACTATGTGAGAGACCGCAATAGTTGGAAGATCTTAACATCAGACGCAGACATCAATACAAATCAGTACATCTGTTTCTTCGAGAGTGATTTTCGTTCATTTGAGATTTTTGCTCTGAAATCTAGCTAGAAGAGTAGATATTGGTTGTGTGTAGCTTTTCTCTGAATGTGTGTGTGTTTTTTTTTTGTCTTCACTTCGATACGATTTTTTTGTCTGATTATTATCTTCGTCGAATCGTAGTGAAATGGTGTTGTTTGTACCATTTTGTTTGGGCTTCGTCTTTTTTTTTCATTTATGGTCATAGTGTGTGGTGATGTTGTCCATGTGACACATTTCTCGAATTATTATTAGTTCAATATCGCAGTTTATGTGTTGCTTCTTCAAATGGATCGTATTCCAATATGTAGCATTATTTTTTTGTTGTTGTTGTTGCTTCTTCGTTTTTTATTTGGGCCAGTTGATGGAGATTTAGCAAGCAGAAAAGAAGCAGACACTGACAGAGGCTTTATATCTTTTTACATAAATCTTATTTATATGTGGCTGGTCAAGCGTGTGATGGATTTGAACGGAAAAGAGCAAAAGTGATTTTTTTTTTGTATTCACGGTTTGCTATTCATACAGAATACATTGAGAATGGAAAGGATTTTAAATTATAGCAATCCAACCATCATCTTGTTTCGAGATGTTCACAAGCTCAATGTCAAAATTGATTTCGATGTGATGCGATTTCCTTTCTCAAATGATTTTAATAAAAATGTGCACACAACAAACGGAACAAATCTGTTGAGATGACGCCATAAGAAGGAAAAAAAACACGCAAACACACATCGAATGTTTTGGTTTTTCGAAGATGTGTTGATTACATCTTTCCATTTGACATTTCAAAACGGATTCATTTTCGAATCGATGTAAGCCTGTATGTCAATTGCCATCACCAAAAACATGTGTTGCCTCTTCTTCTCTCAGGCAATTTTTACACATGTAAGACTTTATGTATCATTAAACAGGCACCATTGACAGGCATTCGCATGACAATTTAACATGATTTTCAATCTCTATTCGTGTCCATTGACCGTTACTACTTGCATCGTTTAACCAGCTGCTAAAATCTACATTTAAAAGGTTTCGAGCATACAATTGAAGAATAAAAATTGCAAACGTTTTTTATCGAATCATATACAAATCAACATTTTAACATTTTAACATTATCTGGATATTTGATCAACGGTCAAATAAATAATAGAGCGGAAATTTAAATGAAATCCGAGCACGTAGTGAATGGAATATTTTGAATATCTTTGTAAAAAAATTACCAGCACAAAAATTTAGCATGATTTCAATGTTTATTCTCGTTTTATTAAATTCATTGGTCTATGGATTTCTTTTGTCGAATTTTTTGTTGTTCCGAATAGAAAAAGTGCTGTATTTCGATACCGATTACAGTCAAAACACCACTTTCAATAGTCGAGCGATGGGATTTATTTGAAAATACATATCGTGTTCAGTGTACATTTTCTTTGCAGTGACTTTATAATGACTGTGAAGTGTTTGTTGAAATTGATGTATGCTTTCGTTGTGAATCCTGAAATGTTTGGAAAATTGTTGTTATCTCTCTCTCCCTCTCTCTGTCTCTCTCTCGCTCTCTCTCTGTGTGTGTGTGTCTCTTTCATTTTCATTTGGCGCTTTGTTTCTCTAGCAAATGTACAACATCGTTGGTGGATCGCATGATCTTGTGTGTTTCAAAAGTGAGCGGCTTGTGAGTGTGTGTTTGCTATACATAAAGTGCCGAAACATCAGAGCGTGCGAACGACAGGAAAAGCAAATAAAGTGGAAGAAGAAGATCCATTATATAAATATTTGCTCACTAAATAGAAGTCAGCTTCTTGCACTTAAAATGGGTGTTTTTTTTTGGGAAAAGACAATACACAGCAAATGTTGCAATCGAATGGCATCGAGGCGAATATACCAGCAAGCAAAGCCGAAACTGAAATGCTGATGCTCACAGAAAACCATTGCTTTTTGGCAAAAATCTCCACAAAAGTATAAAAATATCGAAAAATATTTTTAATCTGACATGTGACAACACGTTCTTGATTCACAACACTTCCGAATGTGAGAGAAAAATGAATGAACACAACACATTCAATGTCAATACTTGGATTGTGGAAGATGTGTTGGCGCGGCAGTATCTGTGCGCTCGACTACAGCATCACTCATCATATGGCAAGGGGAATTAAATGTTTCCAAAGAAATCACCGAGAGAAAACAGTTTTCAATATCCATGGCAGCACAAGAGAAAAGTCAGTTCAAGCAATATTTAATCAGATGCAAATTTCTTAGGGGGTTGAGCTTTCAACGTTCAAGATGCGATTAAAGTACATTTGACAAAATTCATTAGCATAAACAAAGTTGCAATTGAGATATGTTTCTATTTATGGAAGTTTCAATTGCAGAACAGGAACTCAGCGCATTTGTCATATTCCAAATTTGCCATGTACACACAGACAAAGAGACACGAGTAGAAAGAGAGAGAGAGCGAGATATGAATATTTCAAGTGAAAATCACTTCACAATGTCTCGCAGTGAATTACTCCTCAACGTGTATTTCAAGAGAAACAATTTATGTATCGAAAAGTTTTGTCGCCAGTTCATCAGCCTTTACTCCGGTGTTTTCAAAGGATCAGGACACTAAATTAAGACGCTAAATAACATACAAATGAATTTAGCAAAGACCTGTTATAGGGGTTTCCTTTGGTATTCACATTCACAGCTGTCATCTAGGCTGTCATACGGTGTTGTCAACAGTTATATAGAAATGTGTCAGTTTCTAGAGGATTTTTCATTTATATTATAACTACAGTGAATTCCTGTTAGTGCGAATGCAAAAGGAAATCCCTATAACGGATCTGGCTAAATTCATTTGTGTAAAGATCTATCAATCGGAGATCTATTGATTTTAGATAACAAAAAAAAGATGTTATAAAAATTTCTTTTATGTCACGAATTATTCTCTCTTCAACTGAAAAGCGTTTTCATGTAAAAGTCACTGGATTCGTGATTGAAAGTCGTTCTCAATTTTCGACATGTCGATAATAATATTCAATAAATTGCATGAGTGTCTTTAACGCGTCATCAAACATCAAATTAGAAATTGCAACGTAATTACATCGTGTGTTTCTCTGTTTTTAATGTCTGATTTATTGAGTTCGTGTAATCAATGAACCATCGTCAATTGGATGGTGTCAAGTCACCTAAATCAGGTAGTTTTTACAATGCAAGTACACACATTAAAAGTAGATTGTGGAATGATTGATTGCCACGAATAAACAAAGATAATTTGATTGTTTTGGTATGTGTGAACACTGAACCAGAGATGACCATAAAACATGTAAGCGTTCATGTCAAATTTCAATTTTGTATGTGTGTTGATTTCACTAAATGATTTAATTAATTTTGGATTGATTGATGATACACAAACATCCAATTTACACGGATGATGCCTTTTGATCAAAAAATCAAATTACAAAAGTGATACTGTAACAAATGCAAAGTTCGGTAAGTCCTAAATAGCCCATTGATGTTTTCAAAGTCTTTGATTTAATGTAATTAACTTTACTGTGTCAATTATTTCTGGACATTTAGACGGAATTAATTTCTTTTAGACGGAAAACCAGAGTCCTTGAAAATCAGCACATCACTTTCCCAAAGAAAATTGTAGAATGACATCAAACATTTTTCCTTACCGAAGACAAAAAAAATGCAAAAGCAGATTTAGATTCTATGAATTCGATGTAGAGAAAGCCGCGGCAAAAGGATTTTCGACTGTCGCACCACTTTTGCTTGTCCAAAGTAATACGTGGTGTTACGAACAAACAATATTGTCCGTTTGCCAGTGAAAATGCCTTTGTTTATTTATGAAGATATTGTGTGCAGCACACTTCTACCAGTGGATTCTAGAGTGAAACCAGCACATTCATTATGTGTGTGTGTGTGTGTGTTGTTTTTTTTGTCTTATTGTGTTTCCGTTACGAGGGCAAATTGAGCAAGCCATATGAGCCATCGAGAGAACGCTCTGTATCTCTGTAGACGACAGTAAACGAGATTAGTCTAGCCTTTGCTCTTCAAAATGTTTCCAGCTTATGCAATATAAAGCGTGCGTACGCTTTCGTATACATTCTTAATCTCCATTTAATTGGATGGAGTTTTTAGTAAATTCTGTTAATTAATTTTGTGTAAAGATCGGTGGAATGGAATAAAAGGAGCGCACAAGCCTCAGCCAAAGCAAAGCACTAAGCATCAGCTTGGAACTGATTAAGATGTGTATGCGTGAGACAAATATATCCATTACATTATGAAGAAAACAGAGACATTGTTCACTCTCTCTCTCTCTCAGAGTATTCAATAAGCTCTGCCCTTGCACTATCACCAAATCGGACAGATTCCAACTGCAAAATCTATTTATTTTTGCGCTCAAAAGATGTCTCAGCATTTTCAATTGCTAAGCAAGAAACATTATGGACACTTTAGTATATTGATGAAATGAACGACTCATTTAACATCAACGAAAACAACGGGGAAAAAAGCGACAATTTAACCAACGCCTCCATTTTAATTGGGGTAGTTGATATGGACGCTTTGGTGTCGCTGCGAGATTCTCGAGAGTCATCCGGTTTTTCAAGAGCACATAGAGATTAATGGTTATTGATTGAGTTCACCCAATGACAAATTTACTGGATGAACATGATTATTATCATCTGAATTATGTGCGCCTTTTAGGAGGGCGTGTGAACCATGAGCCTACACATGTAAGCAAGTGACATGAATTTTATGGGTTTTTTTTTCTTCTTTTTTATTTTATACATGTATATTTCCCACGATAAATGGCATCGAGATGGTGATTTGACATTTTTGATTACATATCACGCTCGTTTTTGTTCGCCATCAATAAACATCTTCATGTGTTTCATGATGCGGTACATTGCACATGTGAGTTCCATTCAATTTTACAACGAGTCAACGGTAATTATACTAGCGATAAATTTTTACAACGTTGAAAAGGTATGAGCGACACACCGATCAGAACATCATCGAATTGAGGCACAACATGCACCATGAGACCTGACAAATTGGTAAGTGTTGTTTGTTGAAGGCGGAGAAATGATACAAAAAAAAAATTGAATAACGAGATCATAAGTCATTCTGTCAAGCATGTATCGACATGATGGCACCTATGTTTCAATATTCATAACAAAACATTCACCACGTGTGTACTTAGTTTGGCGATGACAAAAGCTTTTCACAAAATTGTTTTCATGTCGTGGAAAATCTCTGCGATAATTTTATGAAAATGAGAGAAAAATGCTAGGGGAAAATGACAATGTATTTTATGCACAGGCTCTCTTTCACTCTCTTCCTTTTCTTGGTCTTTCTTTTCATGGTTTTATGCTCTCATTTTTTAAACTGCTGTTAAAGTTACAAAAAGATGCAAAGGGAGACGACAAAAATGAGGAGAGAGAGAGAGAGAGAGAGTCTGTCATCGATAAGTGTACGAAAAACAGAGGAAAAAAGAGGAGAATGAGAACATGGCAAGTATTTACATACTGCTGGAGAAATGCAAGTCTTTGGCAAATAGCCAATGGCGATAAATTCGATATTAGTAATTTTTACGTTTTCAAAGCTGTGCCAATGCTTAAAATTTTTATACATAATAATACCAACAAATAATTTCTCCCCTTGGAAATATCAAAAGCATTTAAATTGGTTTTTCTTTTAAAATGTTAGCAAACGGAACACCCAAGAAATTCATTGAGTAACTGACGACATCGCCGGTCACTTATGCTTGGTTTCGATACCTATATAATTTTTGATCAAATCTAACTTTTAAATTAATTCCGCTGCAGCTCTTCAAGAGCATATTAACTACAGATATCAATGCTGTGACTCTCATGCAAAGTTACTTGAGTTTAATAAAGATTGATTCGATACTTTCATGAATACCATGGCTGGGGATGTGTCAATATTTCACCTGTGACGAACATTTTTGACCAATAATCAGACCAGAAAAAAATGGCCCATTTTGAGACAATGCAATCGAAAAACGGAAAAACTTTGTGCAAACAAAATGGAGAGTTGGAAATTTTCTCTGGTATCAAACCGAACGGGAGGGGAAAAAAATCCCATACAAAATGCACCAAGCTCCAACTCAACACAAACATTTCGAAAGACAAAGTTTTTTGTTGATCGCTGTTTTGTTATAAATCTCTTTTAGTCTTGTTAACATCAGCATTTAACACACATTATACTCGAGTGAACAAACAACCGATGGAATCGAGTTATTCAAATTACGTGGATACTTTTTTATATCCATTTGTTTTGGTTTGTGTTGCTGCTTGTTGTTGTTGTTGTCATCGTCTCCTTCGTATTAATGTGCTGTATCTGTTTTACCTTTGGCATTGGATTATGAGTGATTTTCTATGAGCGGAATAGATTATACACCAAGAAATTGGTGTAAGGTGAGCTTTTGAATTTCTTGAAGCGGAGAAAGGGGGACGATGGAGTGAAGTGTAAATGTTCTATTTATTTTTCTTCTTGCTATTCGAGAGGATCAAAAAATTTCTTAGCACGTTCACTTTGAACTCACTTTTGTTCCACAAATTTTATCCCCCAAATAGCTTAACTTTTCACATTTTTTTGGTTGTTGTTGCGTGTGTACTAAGTCGAATGAAAGCATTACGAAACAACAAAGTGGTTTGAGATGCTTTCCATATTTTTGAAGATAGTCGAAACAATGACTGGTGTACTCTGGCTGTATTCGATTATGAAATTGGTATAGTGTTTATTATTTTATTACGGTATTTAAAAAGTCACGTGAAACAGCACAAAGCAAAAGAGATACTGAGGTAATGTTGAGGAAAAAAAACACTGACTGAAGCCAACATTGTTGTTTTTTTTTTAGTGTAAACGACACATATCATCACAGTGTATTGTTTTTGAATTGACATAGTTCTCGAGATGTTTTTGAGTTCGACAGAATTCAAGTAGCTGCATAATTTGGATGTTTCATCGTTCGAAATACCTGTGTATGGTTTCAGTAATACCTAAACGTTGGCACAAATACCATGTTTTGATATTCTATTGTCCTCGCATACGTTCGACATTCTCATCAAACTGAAAATTCCAACTAATGTAAATTCTTTGTGTTGTGTTGTTGGAATTGTCGGTTTTTTTTTGCTTTACTCTGCCTGTCTTCCACTCTCTCGCCCAAGTCTCCATCCGCATGCAACGTGGTATTACGATGTGAAGGTATTCCAGTAAACCAGAAGAAGCGAAAATACCAATGCCAATAAATCTGTATGCATATTTGTTGTACAAAGTTGTGCCATATAATAACATTGCCATGATCGGAATGACATAAAATTGTTAGATAAATACGCTCTGATGTTATGTCTTCATCGAAACGAAGTGGAATATTTTGGTGATACCCAAAACACGCTCGCTGCACATAATGCTAAAATTATTGCGTATATTTATTAACGGTAAAGTTTTGCTCTATTTTCAGTGTCTCGGGCCAATGTTAAAACAGTCGCACTGGAGTGAACAGCGAACACAATGGTTCCATCATCATCTTATGACATTTTTAGCGCCAGATAGCAATGAGCATAAGTGTGTCACCGATGCTTGTGGAGCAAAGAGTATACCACCATACACCACAACCATTACAAAAAAAAAACACACGTGTGTCGATATATGTATATTTAAGCTGTTTAATGAGCGACGCTAAAAGACTAGCAACGTTGAATCTTTGATGTTTGTTTGGGATGTATGCGATCATCATATAGAGTACATAAATGAAGTATTTTTTTGTTTTGTTTTGTGCTGTTATAGCTACCGAACCAAGAGACACTTCAGCAAAATTCTATGGATGAAATATTTGTGGCGAATGTACTTGAGAGCACCTAGTTTGTGGTATTGAGTTGGGATCTTGTGTGTGTGTGTGTAGGTGTATGTGTTAGAGGGAGAGAGCGGCCAGAGGAGCGGAAACTATGTGATTTATTAACCTTATTATTTTATGGAGGTGCGACACCAAACGACATACGACAAACGATTGGCAGTGCCTCGGCTACAACTTTTATTATATCGACGACTATGCAAAATGTTTATGAAATTAAAAATTATTTCCTCATAGCTTGAGTTTTGTGAAGATGAATTGTTTGCATGCCATACAACAAAACAGTAAATATCTGGAAGATAAACCGCGACAATGGCATCCAAATATTATTCGAATATTTAGCATCGCATCGGTGTTTGAGTGTATCAACAGCACTAACACAGCTGTTTTTTGCTGCCGCTGCTTCTGCTGCATCGCCAAAACCAATAAACAGCCATCACTCGTTTGGAGAATGCGAGAAGGATACGTAGAATTGCATATTAAACGGAGCGAAACGGTTTTGCATGCGGCCATTCGCAAAATGATGGACTGAGTATGAGTTCCATTTTACACTTGCCCCAATGAACACATATTCATGCAGCTGTTTCGTTCAGTTTTTGGCGACAATATCGTGCACTGAACTTTAGGTTTGACCATTTCAATTGGAAATCGGTCTTGACCAACTGGTGCCACTCTTTTATGTTCTCCTGCCAAAAACCCAAACCCAAACCCAAGCACATACACACACACAAACACGGATACTATGAAATTTTCATCGGCCATACCGATTCACATCGAATGATATGGAAATTTGATCGGAATTTCCTGGCTTTTATGTTTAAATTCCTTATGTAAAGCGCTCAACTTTGTCATTACATGCATAACTAATTTATTGCATCGAACAGTTGAACGTACTTGTCGTGGCATACTTTTCGATGCATACTTCAAATAATTAAGAAGTATTTATATTAATAACGATTGAAACTTGCAATGGTGGCTTTCTATGAAGCCCACAAGTGTTGTGTATGCGATCGAATTTTGACCGCTCAATGTTTTGTATTTGTTTTTAATTAATTTATAATCATAAAACACTGATTTAATTTGCATATCCTAGACATTTTGCCTGTTTATTAACATTTTGGAACAAAAAATAATGAACTAAGTTGAAATTTAAATCAAACTGATATTGAAATAATGCTCTCAACGAAATAAACAATCTTGATTTGCCTATCGTTTGAAGTTTAGGGGTGATTCTCAGTGTAAAATAGCACGATATCATGGAACATTATTAAATTGAATTTAAGGAAGATTATCCTAAGCTCCAAGTTTTTCACATTTCTGTTTCGAGAATAAAAAATCACAAAATTTGAAAATTCATAATCGAAAATTGTTTACTCGCTCATCTCATGATTGTCACGAACGATGCACAATGCACATGCCCCATATTGTTCAAATAATCACATTGATAGCATTAAATGCAACACTGATGCGGTTCAACGAACTCAATTGCAAACAGACAAAACGCATTAAGTAAATATGCATGCATTAAAGTCACGTTCATTACGAAATTGTCAATATTTATGAACACATTGTTTATCCCCTAGTTAAAATAATTCGTTTATATTTTTGTTTGCGTATTTTGTTGGTGAATCCGTCTATCTGTGGAAGGGAATGAAGCGACTGAGTGAGAGTATATGTACATTAAAACTTCAAGTACAACAAGTAAAGTGATGAGATTCAAATCTATTGTTGACATCTTTGACATCGCTTTCGACATAATACATGAAATGCGTGTGTATGTTTTGTTGCCTTGCCTTTTTTTTAGTGATGGTTCTGTTTCATTCAACTACATAAATTTTTACACCGAACGAGGATTATTTGCCAAAGAGATATACGATGCCAATGACAATAAAACCAAAATGTTCAGATCAAACGGTTGACAAAAGTTAAGCACTTTATACAGTCAGAGACACAATGCATATATACGTTTGTGAGGCAAACGGCAAATAAATGTTTGAATGTTGGAGTGAACAAAACAGAACGAAAAACAACAGTCGTGTGACTGTTACTAGAAATCAATTTAAAAACGAGAACGAGAGAAAGAGATAGCTGTCGAACACAAAATAAAATGCAAAGAGTAAGAGCTAGAGCGAGTGCGAATAAGCAATACTGAGAGACAAGAACCAGAATGAACCCTCTTCGAGCTGCACAAGATTTATCTTCGTTTCGCCGCAGTTCGCATACATGCCGATACTGTGGATGGCAAGATGTCTTTATATAGATATGATGGTATTTAACAGGCAGCATAAATTCGTAAATTTAAGCTTATTTTCCTAAAAAGACATAATTACGTTCTTCAAAACTCGAAGATTCCAAATAAATACACGAGCACACACAAACACACACACACACATACTCCGTCACTCGAATATTGGGGATGAGCGAAGAGAAGCACTCGAAATCTTAACATGTCTGTCGCATTGTTCCATGCGTTTCGAATTTTTATTCCATATTATACAAATTCGTAGTTAGACTCGGTGTGTGCATTGCTGTGATGTTTCTTACTGACGAAAAAGATAACAAACGTTAAGTGGCTTTAACATCCGATTGTTGTTCATAATAATCACAGAAATAAAACAAGGAGATTATTGTTCTAATCCATTTATTTTCTTCGCATTTCTCCACTAATTTATACTGCTTTTAAATACGTTCCAACAGCTATTGCTGCTGCTGTTGACTTCAATTTCAAAGCTGGATTCTTAGTGAGAACGATTCCAATAGGAATCTCATTCGAATGTCAACGCCATGCTTAACAACAGCCATACAGTGCACAAGTCAACGAGTGTATTAAATTTTCTGGTACAATTCTAACAATATTTTGCAATTTAACAGCAGCTGAGCTTTGGCTGTTGACCAACAACTCCAACGAAGGCCTCGTATTTATTTTAAAAACTTGAGAACGTGGACACCGTTGACCGAACACCAGATTGAATCAAATAACTTGAAGTGGATTAAAAACTTAACCGCTTTGTCGGAACTAATTGTGATTCATTGCCCCAAAAATGGATTAAAACAAGAAAAAAAGGACTATCGTAACGAAATCTTACTGCTTCTAACTGAAATCTTGTTTTAAGTTCTCAACTATTTCGCCTCGGTTTTGAGAATCGATAAATACTTAAACATATAGAAAATTTCCTGCAAAATCGGAAAAAAATGAAAAAAAAAAACAAAATATTCCGTACCGATACAGCTCGTAACAAGGAAAATCCCATGGAATTTGAACTTCAGCAATGTGTCAAGCGACTACTAATCGAGAATACAAAAAAAAATGTTGCAATAAAAATTGCTGAAAGCCACAAAGAAAACAGCTCGAAGATAACTAACACTTTATTTGTGCGCAATCTGTGTGTAGAAAAGATCGTCAGCTTTGTTTTTGTGTGTGTGTTTGGTGTCGTTCAGTTCCATATGCGTTGAGCACAAAATGAAAAATTCTTTGCATATTTATCACCAAGAAGATAAAGGTTTTTTTCTGTCTATTTTGTTTTGTCTCCCTCTGTCGGGCGCTCATTTTTGTAGTAGCTGAAAATTTCGTTTCCATATGCATACCAAATAAACGGAGAGTGAGTGTGAAATCGAGTAAATTGTTTAATGCAAATGCTCTTAACAAATGCCAAATACCACAAAACAGATCACAACATAGAGAACGAGCAACCGGATGAAAATGCTATTTATGCTTAGGTTTTTTTTTTGCCTTGTTGTCTCTCTTCGTTTTTTTTTTCTCTCTACATAATCTTTCATTCATTTCAACCCGTCGTCGTTTTATGTAGGTTTTCGCCTTCATACAGAAATAACTCATCCTAATGCACTGGGGCTCTGGCACCAGTTGGATGTGTTTTTTTTTTATTGGAGAGGGTTTTGGTTCGTAAGTTTTTGGAATGTTGGAATTTCAATTGCAATGTATCAGTTTTAAAATAAAATGAGAAAAATCTCGTATCATCGATGAAGAAAATACATACACCGAGAGAGACATGGGCCGAGGCAACAAAGAAAAAAAATATGCGAAGAACAATTGAATTGGAATATTGAATTTTGCGATAGATTAATTCCAGGCGAATGTGTCAATTTTGGTTCGAATATTAAATTGCCACCTTGAAACAGGAATTTTGAAATATTCCAATCCGGAACATCGCTACGCAAAAGTCTTCAGTATGCAATATAAATGGGAATTCCACAAACCAAAAAAGCCCGAAGAACCTGATGTAAATGTACAAACGCTTTTGTATATTTGCAATTTCGACGGAATATGTGAGTGAGTGAGCAAAAGAGGCGGGAAGGAGAAAGGCGGTCAGGCAAATGAGCGCGCGAGCACCAGCAAAAATTTAAATGAACAGACAGAAATGAATAAATGGGAGCAACAGCCCGAGTGATGATTATAAATTATGTTGTGGCAGAAAATATGCATGCTTAATTAATGAGCGAACATAATTGTTTAATCCAAAGCGAAGCGAAAATCTGCATGCATTTTGCTTTCAATGCATTGAAGCACTTTATGCACAACAACAATGACAGCGAACCAAAAGTGAGTCGGCGAGAGAGAGAGAGAGAGAGAGAAAGACCGTGAAGAAATTTAACTGAAAGAAAATTTAGTACTTTACAAATAGGAATTTAAAGAGCTTAATATTTTTTCACTTGCTTCGTTGCGCTCGCTTTCCGCACATGAACGAACAACAAAGCACCCACACACACAGAGAGAGAGAGGGAGAAAAAAACACTTTCAGCCGGATTCAAATTAAATAAGTGCATTCTGAAAATGCGCTCACATTGCGTTGCATCGTGTGGACCGAATTAAAACATTTCTATTTCATCTGACAGTTTTTTTGTTGTTGCTCTTTCTACACTCGCTTTTAATTGACGTTCTATTAGAACGGTTCCAAATTGCATTAAAGGGATTCAATTTGTGTCGATCGCATAAAGTTGTTACATTATGTTCGTTGTCCAATGCAACTATGCCATTGTTTTCGAATGAGTCTTTTTTTCCCCGCTTTGCAACTGGTTCTTTTTTTTTCCTCCAACGCAGCTGTTTCAAAACACCAACGCATGCACTTAATTACCTTATAAAGATCTAACCAAATCTCACTTTCAAAATCAACCAATCACTTAACACAATTGAAGCGTTTGATTAAAAGATGAGATAAATTTTTGTTTCAAAAAAAAAAAATGCGATTAGAGAGACAATTCAACGAATGTTATGAAATGATGTGCTTTTCATCGGATTATGTAGACATTGGCATTGCCAGTGTCACAGCCACTGCGTTCACATGTACAACAACTTGCTTGCTTTTTTTTTTGGTTTGAGGGAGAATTGTGTGAAATGTGGCAATCGGCTAAAATTGCATGTCATCGATTTCAAATCGGACAGACAACAAATGTTAACCTTGTTTTGTTACAGCAAAAATCATTGGTTTTCGGAATGCACCGAGCCCGTTTTCCACAATTCTCGATTTTACATTGTCGCATTCGGTAATTTGTACGTGGTTCATTTTGACAGGGTCTCATTAAAGATTAATTGCGAATCAAACCGAACGACCGAACGTTGAATATTCCGTGCAAATGCACACAAACAAGTGCTGTAGCAACGTTTAAAATTGTGGAAATGGAAAAACGACCAAAACACACACACACACACACACAGCGATGCGGGGTCACAGGAATGAGAGAGACGACGAGATTGAGCATTTGGAATGTATACGCATTTCAAATGGATTAAACTCAAGTTCAATGAGCGTTGTACATCGGCCTGATTGAGTGTGCAAATTGCGTGTTTTCGATCGTTGATTGCCCAAACAAAAGCAATCGTTGGCCATTTATGTCCCGAGCTAATTGTACAGTGCCACTCATTTTTGCTGACAATAATAACACTCAAAAATCGTCGAATGAATGCTCTCTGTGTCACTTGAAATCGAGAGGCGTATACATGAGACTCGGAAAGAGAGAAAAAGACGAGCGAGAGAGAGAGAGAGGTAACACATTTTCGGCATTTTCAAACACAATTCTCTGTCGTTTTTACTCGATTCTGTCAACTCAAATGCAAACTGCTCGGTACTCGTACTTACTGCATGTTTGGTTGAAAAGCAATCAATAAGGAAGCATGCAAATGAATTGGAACTGATGACCATGTCTCAAACACAACTAAAGCTACGGAAATACATATGTTGAAGAAGCATAAGCGCAATGTGACCGTCTGTTTGGCACATACAAATTTTTGATGAGATGAAGAAAAAAAAAGAATGCGCTGATTCAAAAAGGGAACATGTCGACATGGCGAGTGAAGAGAAAGAGAGAGAGAGAGAAAAAAATATTTCACATGAGCATACAAATTCAATGCGGTACTCTGAAATCGCTTGACTCTCCATCCGATACCAATATGTACGGGAACATGCCTCTAATCCTCTGTAATGGGGCCATTAATATGAAGTCATGAACTAATGAAGTGGTTACATTTGATAAATTATTTTTGAAGCATGAGTAATGATTATAAATATATTTATGTGTGTGTGTGCCAATGTGTGTGTGCTTTAGAAGAGCACTGTTCACTACATTCGAGTTTTGACTGGAAAAACAAGCGTTCTAATGAGGCCTGATCAAAAAAAATATACAAGACGAATTGAATTCATTGCTTTTGTCAGATGTAGTTTTTTCCTCTGTCTAATGGAATTTTTCTCACAAGAAATTCAAAATCGATAAATAAGGGCCGAGCAACCATGCATCGATTGCGTTTACATGTATTGCACTTTAAATTGAAGTGGAAAAGAAACATACTACAGATTAGATATTATACCGTGAATGGAATGTAATAATAAATAAAAGAAAGAAAGAAAGTGAAAAAACGTGAAAAATGAAATAACCAAAAGTTCCGCAAATTTATATATCTCGACATTTTTTGTATTGTTTTTTTTTGTGTGTGTTCCTTACCGCCAATACATCCTCTCAGCCGAACTCATTTTTCATATTGAACGGTTTTTTCGCTAACAAATTGCTATTTGTTACCATTACCCACTCAATTTAGTGGCTTGTGGAATGGACGATGTGTGTTACATCACTCGAATACTGCACTTTGAAATTCGCTATCGACGAGTACGAAAATGGACACACACAAAAAAAAAACATATTAAATTCTTTAGTCTTCATTCGCATTGTCAATACTCAGCACTCAAAATGTGACGCAAGAATATTTGTTGGGGAGGGGATGAAGGAAAAACTTTGAAAAGTTCTAATTCAAAAATTCTTCACTTTGCCGCGGGCACATTTTCAACTCTCATTCGATTTGTTTCGTCTTGATTGTTCTTTGTAATATCCCCTGTACCAATGTTCATAATTGCATGATTTTAGATCGCATTGCCTTTACCATTAGACCATCTAAATGAACTCCAAACTGGTAATTTCAAAATGTATTTTGTCTCAAAGAAAATGTTTCTTCAGAAAATTTCCAACAATATCCACAAATAGAACTTCGGTTGATCTTTGCATTGAAGGCATGTAGCAATTATGCGACGTACAATTCGGGACATTAATGCTTATAAGTATTAATAAATTCTGGGTAGTCTAAGTAGCATAAAATGTGAGTAATAAAATCGGTATTTTGTTTTATAAACTTGACCAATTTTCAACACCCCAACAAACAATGGCTTAAAGCGAATCCCAAATGTGTTGTCATAAGATTGGAAAAATTGTGGCTGGTTTATTCGTTTTCAATAAACGGAATTCGAAATGGTTTGACGAATTCGAACATTCACAAATTGTCCAAAAGAGAAATAAAATAAAGCGAACTCTTGACGGAGAAAAAAAAAAAAAATTTCTAAATTGCTTTCGGCCATTTATTATATTACTTGATCCAATGAAAAAAGCAGTTCAAGAAAAGCATTCATCAAAATCATGAAGGAAAGAATGTTTGCAGTAAAATGCGATGAGAATTGGATGAAAACGATTTATGAAATTACTTCAAAAACTATGTCAATCAATGCACTGAAAATCATTTGTAGATATCGAAACCAAGTTGTGAAAATGGACATGTTTGAGAAGAGATCGGTGCGGATCAAAAAAAAAAAACATCATCGAAAGCAAATCTAAAAATAAACTACCGGAAGCATAAAGCAGATTAATTGAATAAAAAAAAAGAAGCAGAACAAATATAGACGAAGATATTGTTGATCAAATGAATTGGCCAAAATGGTCGTGTCCATAACAAAACACCAACAACAAAACCAACAATTTGGAAATGTGACGCACCATTGAACGCCTTGATTATGTTTGCGAGAGCTCACAAGTGCATTAAAACGAGAGCATTGATTATCCAGTGTGACAAGTAAATTCATTTGCCTTGTCACACATTTCATCGTGTTTGTCTTCTTTTTCAGCAAATTGCTAAAATGCTTCTTCGGAATGTCACATCGGTTGAAATGCTTCGTTATCGTCACACTGGTAAATCCGTTTCGTTTTCGTTTAAGATAAATGCAGTGACAAAAAATCGCACGAAATAATGTCGAACTTATCTTAGTTACGTCGATTAATTAACGGATTAATCCAAAACGAATAGTTTCTATAATTCCAAGATAAGCTCATTTTTTGTTGTTGTTTACGATTAAGTCGTTTTTCGTGAGCAATAAACTAAAACTAAAGCTCATCATTATGTGTTCGTTTTTGTTTGTTGTGGATTGCAACACCAGACGGATTTCAATCATTTCAAAAATCCATGTTTAAGCCAAGCAATTTTTTTTTTGTTCGTCATAGCTAGACATTAATTTGCAAAATGTGAATTAATCATGTTTGAAAATGAAAAAATACAAATATTGAATATTCATAATGGATAAACATGTAAAATTAAATTTCTGATTAAAAAAAAATTAATAAAATGAGCTGGAACTGAAAAAAGTTAACAATAAATGGCTGTTAAATAAAGCGTAAAATGTGAGCATATATTTACATTGGGACACCGCATTATCAATTCAAATTGAAATTATATTTACATTAAAAAATCAAAATGTCAGTTCAATAAAAACATATTCACATTTTGCTCTATTCAATGAAACATTTTATTTGTTTTCTTTTTTGTGTCACATTACACATTGCGACATTAAAAATAAATCCTCTCTTGATTTTTCTTTCTTTTACGTCGAATTAAAATAAAGAAACCAACGCCACACATTAATCTTGTACACAGTTTGCCCTGAACTTGAATGCATTGCAATTGTGTGACATGTTTGCGATGGAATTAATTTGTAGACATACGCAGTTGCATCAAAACCAATCCAAACATATAATGAAATCTCGTGCCAATGTGTTCGAGTTGTGTATGAGAGTCGGTGAGAGTATGTTTCGGCATTGTGAATCGAATCTGGTGAAGCGCCTTGCAACATGATCGTATGCACGTTGTGTGTAACCGTAATCGCATCGTAAACTTGAATGCATGTATCAAATTATGGTGTCGAATAGGAAAGTGCAGAAGACACATTACACTGGGAATTTTGGTGTGAGGGGCCGAGAGAGAGAGAGAGAGAGAAAGAGAGAGAGAGAAAGAAAGAGAGAGAGAAAGAGCAGCAGCAAACAACAATGATGGTGTTGGAGGTTGGTGTTGGAGGGCAATGCGTGTGCAATGTATTCTTGATATTCGCATTCGTTTCGTCGCATGGTGAGAGTGCTAAATTGTATGTTTAAATTGTTTGGAACGGAGACCATAATAAATATTGCATCCGAACACACACACACACATACCATAATAAAATGGGTCTTCTGCTACACGTTTCGCCATTAGTAATTGTGCGATATACAATAATTTTTAAATTGCTTTATGTATTGGATGGAAGAAACGCATGGACCGTGGCTGTTGTATATGAAAAACATATTCGGTGTGCCATGTGGCCAGTCCTTTCTCGCAATTATTTCGTTCTGTTGTTATACAATTCGAACGCGCAAAAGGAAGGAAAGAGTGAACGAGCTAGCAAGAATTAGAGTGTATAGAAACAGGCAAATAGTTCACTGAACCAACATGCGAGAAAAGAGAAAAGCCTTGAATTAAATGGCAAATAAAGGGAGCTCTTGGTGCGGCCCATTCGTTAAATAAGAAATTGAATAGGTCATGTTTCATGCAAGTGCAAAATGTCGGTAGTTTTCGTTACAGTATCGAAGAGCATCAATTATTTCATAATTTTGTTTGTCACAAACAGAAAGCGGGTACACATAGTTTCGTGTGAGTATTTGAGGTCGCTGGTTTTACCAGAAACGTATGGTTGCCAGGCACTAGACGGCCAATAGCAGCACCAAAAATTCGTTCATGTAATCAACATTTTACAGTGTTCGCACAAAATATGATAAAGTATCATAGTATGTAAGCATGTAAGCCTCCAAAATTGTGAGTGTATAGACCATTTCGCCTGCATGCGGACGAAAGACCACAAACGCTTGTCACAGTCAACGCCAAACCATGTGCAGACGAATGAAACGATATTGAATGTGTCGCTATCGCATTGCTACTGTTTTTCCAACAACAACAACAGCAACAACAACAACAACAACAAAAATGAGAGTGCGAAAGAATGTAACACCAAACGATGCACAGTCGATTTGCTTGCTCTCGATCACTGACATGCGACACGACGGAATACAAAATACACACCACATCATTCAATCATTCATAAGCTTGCTCTTTCTTTACGGTTACCATTGTAACCGCGCTCTGTCTTGAATTCAGTGTCAAACTGTTCAAACTGTTTCTTGATTCCATTCACTCTCCATATTCTTAGCATCCAAACCGACAATACAAGATAATTTGTGTCGTACGATTCTCGAACAACGTTTTCGAAACACATCGAAGAATAAAAATGAAAAAAAAAACAAGAACAGCAGCACACGATATGTCTGCACAAAAACATATCTCATGCTTCATAAAATTGAAATAAATACGGGAAATGGTTTGACATTCAACGCAAACAAGGTATATGCAGAGCAAGCACAGCTAACAGCAACGAAGCAGAACACACGGTTAACGCGAAATTTCAAATGGTAAAAGGAAAAAGGAAAAAAAAAACATTGAAAAAAGCGGAACCATTTTCAACCGTCAATGCCAATTGTTAGATGGTATTTTCTGAGTGTAAGAAAGTTGAAAGCTACTGCGTTCGTTTTCGGCTCCTTCCACTTATTCTTATTTCCCATCGACGAATTCGGTGAGTTTGTGTTTGCGTTTGTTTATGTTTTCGTTGTGTATTTTCGGCAAACGTATTGCATCGCCACGAATTCATATGTGCGATAGCACTTCATGCTCTCTCCCTCTCTGTCTTCGTTTTCGTGTTGTTTTTGCACTTTGCAATTCTTTCTCAGTGTGGTATTAAAGTAAAATCAATGGGCCATCGTCTTTTCGCTAGATTCCATTTCGGGTTCGCTCTTTTTTTTTTGTTCTGTCAAAAAATGCAACCATTTGAAGCACTCTCCAAGGCATACAACCATTTGTTATGCCGTATGAAGCAACATATTATAAGCATTTACGGCACGAACACCGAACAAATAATCTCTTTTCCTTTCGCTCTCTCTTTCTCTCACGCTCTCGCTCTCATCATCTCTCCCGTTTCCTTGGCCAAAACCCATTGCAGTTGCATTTTTGATTACACTGTCGTTAGCATCACATTGTAAAGTGCTTACGAGAAAGCGAAATTCCTTTTGCTTAGAAAACGACAAGAAAACCGATCGCAAAATTGCATTTCGCTCCTCATTCATTCTTCCTTCTATTTCTCGCTCTCGCTCTCTCTCTCTCTCTCTCTCTTAGTGCTGCTGTCTCTCGTCCACACACACCATGGCCACCATCTAACGTAAAAGAAGAACAAACGACTCCGAAATAAATGTTAAATAATAAATTTTGAAATGTCAGAACCACTATTTATCGAAATTTATTTCCCGATTTTTCTTCGACAACGTGTGTGTGTGTGTGTGTACGTGTGCAGTACAAGAGTGCAATTGCACATACTTACGGGCTAAAGCATAATATTGAGTTCAGTAACTCCATAGTCAATGCATTTGCTTTGACTGGTGCATTTTTTTTCTCGCGTGCCTGACTGAGCGAATATTTGATGGAGCCATTTGATTCAGATGATTTAATGATTTAGAGCTGTGTCGAGATTGTTATTTTTTTGTTCCTCGACCGCAAAATTGGAATTGAATGCGTCTTCGTGGTTTGTAGCCCAGACTCGATTTAAAGTTGGCTTAAATTTGATTTACCATCAAAAAGTTTTCCAAAATAACATTGCATTTAACGTATATAATGAAGTTAAAAAGGAATCTTGTTAGTACATTTGGTTGGATGATACAAACTCCAGAGATTTCATTCCGGCAAAACTGAAACATCGTTTTTTTTTCCAAATAACCTGCCGAATTTTCATGGTATAGATTTAGTATGATTTGTCACTTTTCTCTGAGGGAAAAAACGGAATTTTTTGTTTCCAATAGCTCAACAAGGAGTGAGCCCTAAACAATTTTTAAGCCATTTCACGTCGATCTTATTTCTTCCTTTCTTGTCTGTTTTGCGTTCTGTGTTACCAATATCGTTTGTCAATTGGATAAATTTAAACTTTGTTATTCTCTCTGTATTTGAGTGCATGAGCAAAGCGACGAAAGAAAAATTGAGGGCACAAACATGTCTCCACATTTTGTACGGACTTGTCAATCAAATTATGCAAATCTAAAGAAGTGAGAAGAATTTTTGTTTGCGTTGCACAGCAATCTAACGAGACAAACAAAAAAGTATAGCGAGAAAACTTACGCATGAAATTGAAGAGAGGCAAAAGAAGAAGAAGAAAAAATAATGTAAGAATGTCGGAAAAGCATTGTTGTTATTAAACCATATTTATACACAATCACAATCGTAATCAAACAGATCACGTTCTCTGCAGTTAATTTATAATGTATTGTTGACTAGATGTACGGGCGGCTTAGACGACCACATCATCTTCGACCGCATCGCCGTTCGGAAATACTGTGCATGAATAGAAAAGCCAAAACGAGAGAAAAAAAGTAGGTTATGAACAAGTGAACAAGTAAACGAAAATGAAATGAACAGACAAACTATTTGCGTAGTCATTTTTCCGCGCACATTTTTATAGGCGAAGTTTTCATTTGCTTTTACCACAGAGGCAAAGACTCAGTTGGACGGAAATGTTGCGAAAGCATTACAATGCCGTACAATGGAATGGAATCAGAGACAAGTGTGTGAATGAGGAACGAAACGGAGAAAAGCAAATGTATAAGAGTATTAAATTGGGGTGAAACCAAGATTTGTACGATGTACGTACCAATTGTTGCTGAACTTAATTTACATTTTTTTTTCTTTAATATTGCGCTTCTTTTACCATCTAAAAATGAAATGGATCGCGTTTCGATACACATGAAACTTGGAATTTCAAACGAGCAATTGTGAGTGCTCAACCGCAAATAAGTAAAGAGATTAAGTGTCGACCCAAAGAGAAACGACCGAGATAAAAAAAAAAAACAATATGTAAATGTATGAAAACAAAAGCACAACTGCCTCCATTTTGTGATATATCACAAATTAACAATGAACGGTGATGGATTTAAACGGAAAATTTTGTTCTTCGTGTATTTTGTTAGTGCTAAAATCAACGACTACAAATTAAACTAAAATATATGATTCAGTCGTTTTGAATGCGAGAAAATGTTTCAAAACTTAAAGACAATAATTCCCTTTTACTACAATCTGTGAATAGTGTTGTAGCAACAACGAATTAGATTTTACATGCATGGATTTCCATTTTCCAAAATTCGACCAAATTTCTTAACCCTGAACTCCAACCAAATCCAGGATATTGCATGCCATTATGGTGTGTTGGTTGCTGAAACGAGCACACAGATATTGATATCGCTCGTCGTCTTATTTTTGGCTCAAATAATTGATATAATTGGTTAAATTAAGGGATATTATCAAAGAAAGCAATGTCACATGCGTTTGAATTTATGTTTCCTCTTTGCTCGGTCGCAATGCATTTTAACAAAAGAGTTTATTCTTCGATTAGATGCTGCCATAGATAAAGAAGTTTTGCATTTAATTGAATTCAAGCCGTTTTCAATTTGACTTGTATATGCTTGCTACTTGCTATCGACTTCATTCCGTTGTCATCGTCCAACACAATGACAATATGCAGCCGTATAGAACGTGCAAAACGCTTCCGGTATTGTATTCCTTTGAGCACCATCCCCCCCATGCCATTCTCTCACTCTCTCTCACTCTCTCTCTCTAGCTCACATTCGCCTGCGGTATGAAATCTCTACGCACAGTCATACAACTTGAAGAATGCGCCACCAACCAGTGAAACGGAGGGAAAATATTTGTCCATAGAAAGTTGAGAAAACATAATGCAACTATGAAAATAAATTCTCCTGTATATCTTTACATCAACCAATAAAACTTTTGATTTAGGCTTAATGGAATTTTCCTGGATGTTTTCATTCGCTGCTCCACTGTGGCTGTTCTCGGTGTGTGTGTGTGTGTGTGTGTGTGTTTGTGTGTGTGCTTCTTGCTTCATGCTCTGTGTTCTTCAACATCGCATACATTTCGGTTGCATGGGCGAAAAGTTTCTCAACGTCAGAAACAACAACACCAAGAGACGAGAACAATAGCATTAAAAACTATTGCTTGCTTTTAAATTAAATTTAATAGTTGCGAGAGCCGAAGCTCAGGCAGCCGAACGAATTAGCAAATCTGCCTCGAAAAGATGATGCGATTTCCTACTCCATTCAATCACAAATTACATTCAATTTAAACATGAAATTAACACATTTTGTTAATCAACTTAGCTAATAAACTTTTTCAGTTGCGACGTAATTGCAATAGAATGTATTTAGTAAAATGGATTTAAAGAAAAATAAAAAACAAAAATAAATAAGAATAAAGTTTGTGCCACGATCAAACATTTTCACATTGAAATTGAGATGATGTGATGGTTTGTCAATATCAGTCACAACTTTTAATATTTTCAAGACAAAATAAGAACATTGAACGATGTTGTTAAGTAGTAATAGACACAATGTGTTGTTTGTAACATTTACTCTAGCATTTACTATAATAATTACTGTTGCTAAGGGAGACGAACACCAACAGTGACAGTAACAGTAACAGTAACAGTACTGTAGAGTGATCGAAATCTTGTTGTCACATGAGAGTGACAGCATACATCATACTGTTTCATAATTACCGAACCGAAAATGGCAAACATATTTCAATTGACTATCCTCATATTAGGAATTATTTTATGTAAAATCAAACACAAAAAAAGAACAAGAGTGTCATTCTAGAAATTTGCCTGATAATCTCACAAGAATCTGTTAAGTAAGCTTGTTATCAATAAACTGTAACACCATACAAATACTTTCTAAACAATGTACGATAATTTAAATATTAAGCTTCTGGGATTTCATTTGTTCTTTGGATTCCATTAGATTTTGTCAGTTTACCTCATTTTATTAAATTGCTTGCAAATATTCGCTCATCTTCACTCAACAAATCCACTGCAAAATTTTGGTATGCTAAATTCGAATGCAAAGCAAGAGAAAGTGTGCTGGGTACGGTTGAACTTTTGGTTGTTAATGTGGTAATCGTTATGTGCGGTTTTTGATACAAGCCACACACTCAGGCAATCATATTCCGCATGACAAAAACAATTCCCCACCGATAATGCTTGCCTCTCGGTTGTCAGTGACTTACTCAAACTTTGTCGGTTTTTTTTTTATTAGCCTCTCTCAATCTCTATGTCTATCGTTAAATTTTTCCCACTCAGAGTTTCGTAACCAAAAGCTCCGATCTTCTCGTTTGGGGGTTTCGAATGAGGCCGAAAATGAAATTTGAATTGAAATGACTTGAAATCACCGCTGACTACAACAACAGCGACAATGACATCGACCACAACAAAGACATGCACACACAACGACATATTTTGTTTTCAGTTTGAAATGTCATCGTGCGCTGCTCACCACACACAAAAGGCAGAGAGACACAGAGAGAAAACTGACACAATCTGACTATGAAATGTAAATGTGTATTGTTCATAACGAGAAGATATGTCGAGTGCCGACTGCAGCCATCGCATCAATGGGACTGCACTACAATACTTGGCGAGCCAGGAATGTATCGTGCATCGTTCGCTCTGAATCGGTTGTTTCGGTTGCTAAATGGAAAATTCATATTTTCCATATAATGACCTAATTAATTCATTCTCTTCAAGAGATATTTAATTGTTGTCATCAAAACTTAAAAGCAACTTCTTAATTGAACAAAATGCTCAAGAAGTGGCGCGCTTCACGGAACGGAATGCCATTAATTTTGCATTCGAAATAATAAATTGAAAACAGCGCTGCATTGTGGAAATTACATTGAGGGATAGTCAATGATAATGCTCAATGGTTTTACGAAACACAGCGAAAGCGGTGAAAGCGGTGAACGTCAACATTGTAATAAAACAAAAAACATGCATCGAGCTGTGCGAACATTATTTCTCACTCAATGGGGGGAAAAAGCTTTCACTCAAAACAACAACTGACTGACACACAATGACGAACAATGGCACGTTTTAGCTTTTTCCCATAATGTTATTTACATACGATTTCACTCAGTTGCTGTTGTCTCACAAGCTTAAATACCACTCAAATTTGCCATCGTACCGGCGTTGAGCGAATTCCGTTGGCTGAGTCAACTCTGGCACATTGTGCACATTGTTTATATTTTTCTATCCATATTTTCCGACTGTTGAATCCCTTATACAAGTCGTTCGTTTGCGCGTTTATTCTCAAAACGAATCGGATACGTTCGGCAATGGCTGGTGAATGAAGTGCGTTCGCATTTTGATTTTTTTTTTTTTTACAATGTGAAAGGCATTTGAGAGGGAGCCAAGAGCAGCTGTTGTATTTTTGGAGCGACGATAAGGGTAATGTGTCGACACTTTGCAAACAACCGATTCAGTTACCAAATGAATTGGTGTCGGTGCAGTTTGTTTTAGTGTCGAGCTCGTGTTTTCGGTCGGTGTTGTGAATGTTCGATTTCGATATTATTGAGAATTTCACGTAACAAACTGAAGAGATACTCATTTCAATCGGGTTTTGTGATCATTAGAAAAGAGTGAATCAATGTGGATTGTTGAGATTTCGTGCAATTTAGTTCTTCTGCTTAAAGGTTGAACAGTGTGTTTTATGGAAATATTACTAAAAAAAATGGGAACTCACGATCATCTCGATCCAATATATCAACAAATAAATTAACATTAAAACAAATACTTTTTCAAAAAAAAATTCACCAACTGACAGAGTTTCAACCAGACAAAATGTTCACTTGCATAATTTTTATGACATTTAATTTAAAATAAAAACAAAAGAAACTTATTTCCCTTGTGGTTCGATTTAGTGCAATAAAGTATCATCTGTGTCAAGATCCATTTACACTTTTCATAAATTTAAGAACGTTCCATTTCAGTTTTTCAAATAGATTAAATGTGAAACGTGAAAATCAACGTTAATTTTTTTTTGCCCAGCACACAAGAAAAAAGGTATTTTCCAAATTTAGTTTATCTACTCGATTTGTATTTTGAATTTCACTTTTACTTCTTCTTGCCAAATGGCATAATGGAATCGTAAAAGTTAATATAATAGTGATCGTGTAATGATTGGTGTGTTTATTTGGTATTTTAATGCATCACAAAGAAATCAACGCATGCATCCGAAACCGTTTTGCATCAATACAGGAAAATGGATATCAATTTTATTTACGAAAAGCTTCCCGTTGAACAATTAAACTTTTTCGCCAAAGAACTTGTTATTCAATGAATTCGGATGGCATTGCTCCATGCATATCATCGTATCTATTGCTAGTATTATTACCTGCACTTAGTCAAATTGATGAAAACGATAGCGACTGATGATGACGAGCGACGGGTTCTCAGATTTTGATGATGTGAAAATAGTGAGGCGAATGAATGAAATGGCGGTGTGCTGCTGAGAATATAGAGCAGAAAGAAAGTGGGAGAATGTTTGTTGGTGCAACACGAACTTCATCGCAAATATAGCATCGGTTTGTGAAAAACTTTTCGCATATAATTCATGTCTTTTGATTTTCTTTTTCCGTTTCTCATTCGGTTCAGTTGGGTGTTCAGTGCTGAATGCGGTGCTTGTGTGCCACTTGTGCTTCTCTTTTTTTTTGTGTGCCATGATCTTATGGTGTGGCGTCCCGTTCAACATCCTTTCACTGTTCATTTTTCATCTTGGTCGATAAAGAATTTCAATTCTTCTGTTCGCTGTGCTAAGATGGCTCTTGTTCTTGGGTGTCGATGTAATAAATGTATGCGTTTGCAGTGTGTTTGCTAGCATTCGGTAGTATAGTTTTTATATGCGTCCCGTACGTCGCTATCAGATGCAGTGAGATATCTTTCTAGTTCTCGTTGTGGCTGCTTAAATTACTCGTTTCGTTCGTACGGTTCGTTTTCATTTGTTGCCGAGCGCGCGCGCGCGCTTGTTTTCAAAATATCTTATATGTTGAGAAAGCGAGCGATAGAGCGAGAGTTATCTTTACTTTATTCTCGTATATCAAAAAGTTCTCTTGGTGCAGTTTTCGCTTTCGCTCCATTTCGATGCAATGGATTCGACAATAGTCTGTCTATTATCTTCATTCTTTTTTATTTGTTTTCTTCGTCGTCCTTTTTTTTATGTAAATAATTTGTTTTGCTGTCTCCGTTTTTTTTTTCGTGTTTTTTATTGGTGTTTTCTCAGAATGCGATAGGTGAATCTCACTGCAACACCAAATACGGTGTATATGCGTGTACGATGACAATCCTAATCTTTTTCATTTTCATTGGTTGACAAAAAGCACTTCTTTTATTATTAAGTTTTCCATTTTAATTTGATGCCACTGTTTCTGATGTACTGATATAACTGATACGCTGATGCTGCTGTTCCGTGTATTTTTCCCACTTTTTGAAATTGCTTTCGTGTGTTTTTTTGTTCTATCTGCGTAAACAAATTCTCTTTCACAATTTTTTGTTTGTTTGTTGATTTAATAGTTTCTTTTTTTTTACTCTACTGTTTGTAACGAAAATCTCGTTTACTGATCCGCATCAACAAAAGTTGTACAACTTGCATTCTATCAGTTGTTTTTCACTCACAAAATGTGAAAACATTACCAACAAATTCTACTATTGTAATAAACTAAAATAGCGAAGGAAAAAATGTAATAAAAATCGACCAAATCGTAATGTCTTTAACTATATTAAATATTGATTCAGAAGAAATAGTTAAGAAATTGAAAATGGAAATGAAAGCGCACCTTTTATATTCAAAATACGGGGGGAAAAAACCAACATAAAAATAAAAGGAGTGAAAAGACATTTTCCATTAAACGCCGATGCGTTTAAATAATTTATCGTTTCCCGTGGGTTATTTTCAATTTTGCTTCAAACTAATATAACTTGAAATCGATAAGTTGCATCTTGTCACCCCGTAATAGTTCTTTAGCATACTTTTATTGCTTCCTCAATAAAAAAAAAGAACTTTTTTCAAACAATTTTCTTTCAAGAGAATTTTCTTACTCGATACGAAAACTTTTTTATTTTTATTTACTGGTATTTGTGTAAAAATGCAGGTGGCATCTCAAGAATGCAATACCGAATCGAACAAAAGAGAATACCGACTTTATGATTTACACACTAAATTATTTTCACTTGTAAAATATGTCGGGTAGCACTTGGTTAAGTGGCTCATTGAACAGATGGAATGTCATTAAGTAAATGACCATCGGTTTCGAAATATTAATGTGAACTGTACCAGTTCAGTATACTAAGTAATAATGAGACATTTTTTCCGGCACACACACAATATGAACTTCAAGCACCCCACCAAAATCCATTGTTATTTATTAAACGCAAATTAAGACGCAACATTGAAGAATATAATTTCCTCATTTATTATATGGTATAAAGTGATATAATATGGAACCGTAGAGCAAACGGGGAGGAAAAGATGAAGAGAACGGCGGCGGAGGAGATGAGGAAGGGAAGACAAAATCACCACACAAAATCGAATAAGGCATTGTGGCCAAAAGTGCGCCATAAATTAAATTTTTAAATCTAACAATAGACGAATAAATCGAAATAAAGTGCCGTAAAAATTCCACGTAAAGATATTGATGACTTTATGGTCATCTGGTTCAATTGTTATATCTTCATGGTGCGTTTGCTACTGCTGCTGCTGTTGACTGGCTGGTTGATTTCAGCCAATTTTGCCTGGTTGCTCGTTGCTCTCCGTTTGAGAAGGCCTGAACGAGAGGAAAAAAACGTTGCTTTCGCTCCGTTTCATTCGATATTACGGGACACAATTCAATTTCTCTGTCTACCTCGATGATTTTATTGACAAAATGAATCAGTGATATGAAACGGTGAGCGTCAGCCAAAAGTAAGTGCGCCAAGTCCAAAAATGACCAAAGTTATAAATCGAATAGTTGGAAAAAGAGCGATTTTTCTTTTTATAACCAAGTTTCAATTAAATCATATGAATGTTGCAAAGTTGCCGAACAATATACATATATATATCAAGTCGCATGTCGGAGCGAGATAAGCGATTAACTAATTTCCAGGAAGTCCTTTTTTAACTTCTTTATATTGGCAATACTTCAATTTATTTACTCGAATTTAATTGAAATACTCAATGTTTGTTGGCAACAATATTTGTCCACTCATTCAACGGTTGAGCAAGAAAAATGCTCGGTCGATTCGATGAAGCACGTCCGTTGCGCTGATGAAAAATGGACATTCATCGATTGTGCGATGAGCTCTCTCGGTTTCATTACAAAAGTACCATCTATCGTAGACCTTTTTAGAGAATTTTATTTGAAAATCTTGATTATAATTTGGTCAACTGTGTGCGTCCATCATCTATTTCATTGGTCAAATGTTTTTTTTTCTATTCCGATTGTATCTCGGGTTTCAATCTTAACCAAGCAAAAATATTGAATTCAATGCAATTCAATGAAATCTCTTGTCGATTAGATAGCGAATATAGTGAATGGCAAAATAGGGGCTCAATGTCATTTACCAATGATGATGTATCACATTCTTTGTTTGATCAACTATCTCTCTGCACATTTCATGTTCGATGTACTGCATGCAATTTTAATCCGAATCATGTGTGTTGTTCATTTCATTGGACTCGTTTCGATTTTATCCATCTCAAATACAAGTACAAAGCATAAAAACGAATCCATCCGAAACTATATTTATTTTTATTAGATTTTGTGGAATTGCATGCGGATCATTATGTGAAGTTGGTTGGTGCAATTAGTGGCAACGAAACCGTATAAGCGTCTCTATCTTGAAAACAAACTTATTCACCGCAATGCAATACCGCAGCAGTGCATCCAGACGGCGTTCATACTCCTCGAACTTTTTTTTTATGGTTCGTTGTGAACAATACGCGTCATTATTGTCACATTTATTTTCTTATTACGATGATTATGATTTTTACTACTTCCTGCGATGCAACATTACCACCATCACCACCAGTACCGCCATTGCACCGCGTGCCACAGCCACCATCCGCGTTAATTTACACTCGACTACACTACTAGCGCGGAAAACTTTCATTGTTATCGTGCCGAATTCACATTTCTTGGCATAAATCTGCCCGTTTCTGCTTATCTTGTTGCAATTGTGCTTAGCGCACTTTTTTTTATACCACCATCTTCGTCACAACTTGCACGACAAAAAGAGAAAACGCGCTGACTTATCAATTTTTAAATTTAATCAGCTGAAAATCGCATATAAATATTTGGTGCGAGGACGCGCGCCCATGCTTTTTTCTAGCGCGACAATTTCCAAGCAAGTATAATTTATTACCGTCGCTTGCCACAGCAGCGAAAACACGAAAATAAAAAAAAAATAATAAATGCTTAATCGAATGTCTTCAGCGCCAAAGTTTTCTCAATAAAAATTGTTCACAAATGTGAAATCGTTTAAAGTGAATTGTCGTTTCGTCGGGAGGAAAAGTGAGATCGAAAACTTTGCCTGCACATGAAAGTGAGCTGGCAGACTTTTGAGTGGCAAGTGTCTGGTGCGTCTATTCTAAAGATGCATGGTTTTTATTTTTTGTGTGTGCTCAATTTAGAAAGAAAAAAGAACCGAGTAATCGAGAGATGAAAAATATGAGGGAAATGTGAAGATTAATCTTATTTTTTTGTGTGTGTATCCTTGCATCTTCGTTGACTTGGCGGTGAACGAATGCAGACTTTTCAAAAGTAGTATCGCCAATGTGATGAATCTGTGTTAGCATAGGATTGTGACGTTGTTTTCGGTTTACGCTTACGCATTCAACATTAAACTCTTTCTCTCATTTTTCCGGTGCTCGGCGGATCCAAACCCAAGTCACAACCAAAAACTTTTTTTTTCCCACTCATTCTCAATTCAATCTGATGATGTAAAGACCACAATGGAAGACCATGAACATGATTCCGCGCTCGCCATGCCACGCTGCAACACTAGCAACAACAACAGCAGTAGCAACAACAACAACAAAAAATAAAAGGAATTCCATTAATACACCTCCTGAGAAATAGTGTTTGCGCACAAATACATGAATATCTCTTTAACCTAATTTAAAATATGCTTGTGAAATATTTGCCGAGATAAAGACAGTAGTTTTTTTTTCTCTTTTGCGTTCACTTCGTCGAAATACCGAATACCGAACATTGCAATCCGGATGGGAAACGGATTTTCAGCAATACATTTTAAGTGTATAAATATGAAAGACGATCGGAGGGGTAATAGAACAGAATTTAAAAAAAAAAACATTGTGCAATGTGCATACCAATGAAAAAAAAACGATGAATGCAAAAAATATCAGCACTTTTTTCCGCATTTTTCGGAAAAATGAAAAGCAAAAGAAGTTAAGATGAGCTTCGAATACATAAGCAAAAGAATGATGATGATGCTGTTGCCGCTACCACCACCTTCACCAACCACCTCACAGCTCTTTGATATGAACGAAGACTCACTTTACACCAACAAATAAATGCACTCCTTTGCTCGTTACTCTTATTTCGCTTGAACGCCAATTTCGACATAGGAAAAATTACATTTTAATATACCACAGCGTTAAGACTCCGCTCTCGCGTACAACATATACAACATTCTGAATGAGGGAGAAAAAAACAATGTGAATGGCTTGATGTTCAAGCGAACAACGCGAACGCAAAATAAAAGTGCAACAGCCAATGATTTTGGATGCACAGTATACACAGTACACACACACTGTACGCATGCTGTGGAGGAGAACGAGAGGGAGAGTGAAAGGATGTAGCAAAATTAAGACAACACAACTTCTATGCATTTTATGTAATTCTGCATAAGCCGAAACACCGTTGTTTCGCCTCTCTCTTATGTAAACCAACGATCATGTCGGGGTGCGATTCAATGCCTTTGCACTACAATTTTTCGTTTTTTTTTTTTTAATTTCATTTGTACTCGTTTCGTTGTGCCAAGCCAGCGAGAGATAGCTTGTAATAAACACTGAGTACAAAAAAAAACTGGTCGTTCAGTTGCTCACTCACTGCCATTGCCTCTGTCTACCAACAACACAAAACACTGCACATCCATAAAAAGTTTCCTAATTTTATTTAAACCCAATTAATCTTCTCGTATCCGTCATAGTATGACGTTCAGCAAATAACATAATCACCTAAAGATTACCGCATAAAGTCGGAAATGTTTGTCGGAAGCGCCCGAGTATCGGAGGCAGAAATGATAACGATAATAATAATCATTCAAAATTGATTTTGTCCTTTCAAAGCGAGCGCTCATTTCGCTGGTATTTTGTGAAAGTTCAGTCTTTTGTTCGCGTACTGAACAATGATATTAGCTCATCAATGTTTGATCCTATTAACCCGGCCAAATTAAATAAAAGCCGTTGAATATGCAGTGTGCATGGCAAAACGCGTTGCTGGTTTCACAACAGCAGTGTTTTTAAAGTTTTTCATTGTGATTTTTATGTTGCAATTGAAATTTTTAAATTATTTATATTGTGAGCTTGAAATCCCCAAAGCATTTTTTTGGCGTTGCTATTTTCAGAAGCTGCAGATTCAGAAGGTTGGTTGATATCATGGCGTAAGTAAAATCAACAGAAGTATCAGACACAAAACAACAATATTATGAATGGGGAATTGTTTGCCCGAAAATGTTTCGCAAACATAGCGATCAAATTTGCAAATTATATCAAAATGACGGAAAATCAAAATGACGAATTTATATATTCAATTGTGTTGATTGCAAAGATAAAAGCATCTAGCACCTGAGAAGAAAGTCAACATATCAGAGTTTTCGTGATTGCTTGAATTATGGCTGTGATTTGCCAACATCGGAATATGTAACAGAAAAAAGACATGCGTGTGCAAAAAAAAAACAATGCGATTTACTGAATTGACATCTACACAAATTCGCCGCCAATGTTAGAATTGCCCCCGAGCAGCTAGCTAACACAAGATGTATAAATTATATTAGTTTTAGCTGTTAGTCAACTGAAAATCCATTGTAATGCGAGCATTATGTGGTTGCACAGGTGGATAAAGCCCACGAAAGCTCTTCTGTCTATTTATCTATATGGCTATATCTGATTCAAAAGCGACGAAATCCTTTCGTTTCGCCACCCAAGTACCCAAGTAGTTGTCGGATGGTCGTGAACGGAGTGGGGTTTTTTTTATAGCGAGTGAACGAATTGAAACGACTGAAAGTGGAGAGAATGAGACCGAAATTTCATTGTAAACTCCTTACATTTTTATCGGTTTATGTTGGTATTTCGTTTAATCCAAAAACCTTTGGTGTGGCACCATGTTAACGAAAACCTGTATTTGGCTGCTGCTTTTGCTGTCCCACCATCACAGTGCTCGTTCGGTGTATTATGCGAATGTGTACATATATCATCATTATTTATGACCTAAACAAGAATGCAATAGTGCCGTACGCGCTTCTCGAGTTGATCTGTGTAGAGCAACGAGAGAGTGAGGTAGAAAAAAAAATGAGAAGCAGCGGCCACCGAATTAAAGGGTGATGCAGATGATAGAAGCAAAACTCTACGAAAATTGTTATGAAAGGGCTAAATAAGCAAAATGCAATTTGTTGTGCACACAGAACATTTTCGGTGCTTTATTCAAACAAACGCTTCGACAGCCACGCGAGAGCGAGGGCGATAGCGAGTTAGAGAGCAAGAAAGAGAGAGAGAGAAAGAGAGGAAAATAAAAGAAAATAAATATATATATAAAAAACGATGAATATGCACTAGTTTGGGTGCAGCTATATGTTAAAGGATGATAATAAAAGTCCCTCGTTTTATATACGATTAAAAAAAAGAAGAAGAAAACCACTTGCAAACATGCCACTGCCGCCAACGGTGCACGATCAAGCAAGAAAATAGTGCATGCATAACAAACAACTTTCTCTACAGAATAATTAAAAAATAAAAATTATTGTTACTTTGGAACGAAACGAAATTTTGTGAAAATAAAAAATATAAACAAAATATATATTCAAAATGCTTGTCGACGAACCATGCACCAAGGCTTTTTTTTTGCTTATGTGTGCAGCTAATATAACGCAAAATAATTACAATAACAACAACAACAATCGAAAAAAAAGAACAGTGTATTCCAAACACGGAGATTTACGGACCGAAGAGCCGCGTTTTTCCTTAAAGAACTATAAATTTTCGATGTTGGAACTTATTTAACTCATTATGAGTCAGCTTATCCTAAGCTAGATATAGCATCGCATATCCTCATGGGGTATAATTCAAATGGTCTCACATTCTCTCCCTGTCTCTCTGTATGTATGTGTTTCATTTTATGGAGAAGTTTATATTGCTCTTTCGATATCGAAACGCTCACTGCCATGCAATTGTGAATGTGTGTGTGTATGTTGACATGACCAATGCTTGCTTATAAAAATTCAACAGATGAAACATTCAACATGAAAAACTGTTGAACTGAATTGAGAGATGGAGAGAGAACCAGAGAGAGATAGAGAGAAAAACACAACACCATAGTTTAAACGATTTTAATTGCGAGTCACGTGGTGAATTTCGAGCAGATTTTTGTCTGACTTGCCCAACTAATTTCGTTTTGATTACCCTCCCCCAAAAAAAAACCTGATTCAATCGGTTTGCAAAGTTCACTTGCAACTGCAGAAATCAAAACAGTCGTGTTGCTTTTTTTGTCTTCTTTTTCTCATTTTCAGTTTTTATGGAGTTTTTGTGCGGACATGTGATGCATGCAACAAAATTGTATAAACGAAAAAATCAACCCATGAATCGAAAAAGAGAAGATGTAACAGAAGTAGAGACTAATTAAAAACTGGTTTGTCTGTTGGCTGAAATGCACCTTATGTTTGGGTGTGAGCATTGGCATGTTTAAGATGAGAAATAACAAACAACCAAAAAATGACTTGTGTGGTTGAAAATCAAAACGTTTTAGATTTTTCGATAGTGTAATCAAGAAAAGTATCAAAGGAGTATAAGCGGCTAGCATAAAACGCGCATCACAGAATATTTGACGCATAGAGACCATTATAAATTTCTTTTCGAAAAAATATCAAGGGAGAATGAAATGTTGAGAAAATTGGCTGGCGATTTTGCTAGAATACGGCAGAATTTGCCTTGTTCGAATAAAATTAATAAGAAAAAAAAACGAACACTGAAAGTCGATCCAAATATCACTTACAACCCTTGTTCGCACAGAGATTTAGCTTTCGATAGAACTCCATTTGATATTCCGATCTCGTTCACTGTCTTCCAAAATCAATATTTATTCGATGAAAAGGTAAAGCATCGATGCCGCGAAATACCCCATTCATTATTCGTCTCTCACTTGTTGATTCGTTATTACTTTTTATCACCTCTTCCACCCACTTCATTTCATGCCACCGATTCTCCATTTTCATTTTTTTTCTCTTTCATCAAAAAGATTATTGTCTAAGGGCGTTACGAGCAATTTCATATTTTCCGAAACCATTTTCATATATAGATATATCTCAACGAGCAATAGAGCTGCATAATTTAAAGAGCAACCTATTATATTCTTTATGTCGTCGCTTGTGATCCCTTTTTTTCTGTCTCTCTCTCTCTCGTTCGCATGCGACGACACAACACTCTCATAAAACTGGTTGAAGAGCCAATGTTGTGCAAATTAAAATAAAGAAAAAAAATTCGTGTCAATTTTAGCAACGTGATGGCGTCAAGAGCTGCACTTTGGCCACTCTCCACTGAATTATTATTTTATCAAAATGTAGTTTGAGCTTCACCTTCTTTTCTTTCATAGTTTCTTTTTGTTGTTGTTGTTGTTGTTGTTGTTGTTGTTTGTTCGTTCAACTCAACAAAATTGCTCAGGAAAAAGGAGATTGCGTGAAAATGAACTGTGCAACGGAACGCTCTGAGCAAAAGAAACAAAGGAATGAACCCCAACAACAATTTACCATTGCAATTAGCATTAAAGCTAAAGACACAAAGAGTTGAAGTGAATGATAATGTTGAGCTAAACGGATAGAAAAAAAAGCAAATGAAATCGCTTTGGGATACTTTAACCAGGATTCGCAACGCTCATTGATTTCTCTTTGCTGTGTATTTTGTGTGTGTGTGTGTATGTGTCTTCATTCACTTTGCTTTGTTCATACTTTATTCGCTTTTTATTCGTCGCTCACATTACCATCACACCAAAAAAAAAGAAATCCAGTTTCCCAGTTGATTTGGCTGTACCGCTTTTATGACGTAACATTCCCATTCACACAAATCACAAGAATGAATAAATGGTGAAAATTTTCTTTCAATTGTGAAAATAAAACAAAGAAAGTGAAACAAGAAATGTCACAATGTACAGCAAAGACTTAACGACATTTCATAATTTCTTTCTATTAAAAACCAAATGAAATGCGAAAACTGTAAATGTGAATTTAGACGGGAACGGCAACGTGAACCAGTAACAGATGCTGAATACATTTTAACACCACGTTCATCGTTAGAGCGATTGTTTGCCACCACCACTAGCACTGTCAATGTCGTTATCGCATTGCCCGCTATCGTGTCGACTCGACAAATGCCGCTAGGTATAATTAAAAATAAAAATAAATCCACTCTTCATTGAGTCAATTTTTCCCCCAACAAATGCAATTACGTAAATTAAATTGAATTGTATTCAATTGAAACAATGTGATTATTTTACACTTTAGCCAACGATGAAATCAATTATCTCGTTTGGTGAGAGATTCAAGTCTCGCTACACTGGACATTTAACGAGTTATTGCAGTCGGAGTTTTTTTCACCCACCGAATCACGGTTAAAATTGAATGTTATAAATTTCACAGATTATTGAAGATCAAATCGATGCATGCAGCATTTTTTGTTATCTCCGCCGAAATACGGCAGTTCGTATTTCAATTGGTCTCGAATCATTTTCGATGGATACCATGAAATTTAATAATGACATTTTGATTTATAGTTTACCACCGCTTAATTAGTAGCTTGGTTTGTTAGCTTCTGTTTTTTGATGGAGTATTTTTTTATGGTTAATTTAAAAATAGTCATTGAATACCAAAACAATTAGCTATTGTTCCATTAAAGTTATAAAAATAGTGTCTAAACCACTAATAATTTGGGTAATAGTGAATTTAATGGTTCGACTGAAGCATATTTAACTGATTTTAATGAACATGTCGAACTTTTACCCCTATTGGCTACAATTATATCACTGACAATAGATAATACTTCTTGTGTTTCATGTTGTGTTTTCATCTGATTTGTTTACATTTTTGGCGTTGATGGATTTTTTCGAATAAATAATTCTTGGAGTATATTTTGGATATTTTGGTTTCTTGGGTTTCTCTTCCTGGTATATTGCCCCAAGGATTCCTTCCATCTTAAAATTACTCAGTTGTATAAATGTCCAAATCCGACTGCAAAATCTGTCATTTCGATCCCTCAATAAAGACAACTACATCGTTATGTGTCTGAAAATCAATTTTGCCTAAATCCTTATCATTACCAATCGATATATTCTTACTTATTATTCGAGTAACTGCCATAAAATCTGAGCCACTATTTGCAAATGGCAAAAATGTACAATGTTTTTGGTATAGTTAAAGTGATAATAATATAACCAGCACGTCCAGTTCGTTGCATTTCATTTGCTAGACACAAAGACCTTTTATGAATTCTAAGCTCGAGAAATTTAATTAAATTGAAATTTTATTACCATTTATTTAACCATTTTGTGCAATTTCCAAATGTGAAATAATAATATGTGGATCTTGATGTGTGCTATGTTATTCTATATTTTTTGTGCGCTACATAATTGTACCAGAGAGTGAAATACACACAGCTATATATGTGTGCCGGCGCTTGGTTTCCGGCTGCAATCATTTTATACATTTTACCACTCGTACGCCATTGCTTTTGCTGTATTCGTTTCTCTATCGTTTCACTCTCGCCACATATGCCATGCACTGTCGGCTTGAATATAGAAAATGCAGCTTCAACTGTTGCGAAAATGAAAGTTAACAAAATTTAATTATGAAATTGGTTTTTATCAATAAATTCGCCCCGACCAAAAATTGGAATGAATGGAAACAAACCACGGGCAATCCGGAATGTCGGCAAAACTTATAGCGAGAAATGGCATCAAAGGAAGACTCCGAATGTGAAGAGGCGAAAACTGTAGAAGCAGCATGAGAGCGACGGCAAAGGCGAATAATTCATGAAATGCCAGTGACCTCAAAGCGATTTGTTTGTTAGCATCTGTTAAGTTTCGATCGAGTGTGAGAATGAGCGTGTGTGTGTGTGTGTGTGGATTGAACGAGTGTGAGTGTAAAAGTGTGTGTGTGTGTGGGCAAAATGGGATTCTTACACGATATTCACATTGGCTTTGGCTTTAACTTTAGCTTCTGGATTTTGTTTATTTTTATGACCCCATGAACTGTTGCCATTATTTGCAATTTTCTAAAATTGCATTTTGTTCACCATTTTTGAGCTGCATACGCTCCATTGTTTTGCATTACAATTTGTTTTTGCACCACTGTATTGTGTATAACATTTAAGAATTTGGATTTACTCTTTGCAAACGGGGTCTTATTCCGATTCGAAATGTATTTATGCGGTTTATTTGCTGAAATGCCAAAGTCGAACCAACAACAATACAAAATAAAGGAATAAGACTACAAAAAAAAAACACGAATGAATAAACATGAAAATGAAATGCAATCATTTCGAAATGTCATTTCATTCAAGAGCTGCTTATGATTCTGAATATTGCTGCCACACTAATTTGAAATTACTCATTGCTGTCATCGTGTATATTTTCATATTTGTATTTATATTTATATATATAAGAATTATTTGCGCTGAGCAAAATGAATTTCTAATGCATAAACTTTACTTTTTAAAAATAAAATCATGATGACATATGCATGTTTTCTTAATTACGGCATCTATTTACAAAGTAAATGCATATTAACGGAAAGAAATGTTCATGTCACAGCAGGATTTTGATGTTTTTGCAAATAATTTTCATTCGTTTTTTTTTTGCTCGCCGCTCTTCTGTTATTGCAGTCGACATAATAAATGTTTAGTATAGGTTTTTCGAAATGTGCGCCATACAATAAAATCCCATTTTGAAGACGTAAGGACTGTACAATTCGCACATTAAATGTGGCTATTGTGCTTGCACAATGAACCACAACTCTCTTTTTCCTCGCTCTCTCTGTTACTCCTCTTGCCGATCGCATTTGGGAGAGTGTGAGCTTGTGTAAAGCTTAGTGAAACGAATACATTTTCATAACCACAAATACGGCATAACAATGTGCATCGCACCGTAAGTCAGCTTGGATTGTAGTTTGCCACATGGTTGAATAAATTGCTGAACGGCACATAAAAACTCGAATGTATCTGGCATTCATGCAACATGCCAAAGCAATCGCATATGATTTTGACGATTTTTCCTCAATAATTGCGCGCCCATTCACATTTTCCACCAGCATCAGTATTGAAGCTGTCAGCGGGTGAAGAGGAACGAGCGCAAATACACAAATACACAATCATTCAAACGCAATAAGAATTCTATTACAACGATCATATATTGATATGTTCAACACGCGGGTGAACTCTTATGTTTCGATTTTATATGAATTATATCGCATGTTCTAGCTTTAATAGCGTGGAAAATAACATTTTTTTTTGACTATGTGCACGCATTTTCATTCATTTAGTTGCGAAAAAGAGTCAGATGAAGGAGCTTGGAGTTGTGGGCTTTTATTGTGGCTTAATTTCATTTTATGTCGATGGTGTAGTTGCAGAAAACGCGACCATTCCCTTCAGGAAAGGAGAATAAACTTTCAGACAAACTTTCCTTTTATTGACTTTGAAAAAAAGTACATTTTTTGCTCTTCATTTTCAAAATGAGAAAAATTTTCATTTTGTGCCAAAAATAAACAAATTTTGACCAAAAACCCAAAGATGACCCGAAATGAAAGGTCACCCTTTATTGCTCTGGGCTCCGGAGGAGTAATTTCTATATTTTTTCCTTGCGGAAGAATATTTCATCTCAAATATTCTCCCGCGAGGAAAAAATGTAGAAATTAATGCTCCAGAGGAATAAAATATGACTCCATATTTACTGAGTATCCTCTAAAATAAAAAAAAACCCAAGTTTGAAAAGGTAAATTAAAGAGTAACATTCTTGCTTTACTAAATTGAAAATGCATTTTCATTAAAATACACATTCAACTAATTGAAACTTGGAAAAAGTAATGAGTTTGATTCTAATTACAACAACACATTGAATTGAACTTATATTGAATTACTTAGGAAATAACATTGTTGCATAGAAAATATGCAAATGAATATTTCTAAATAAAGTTTGGTAATAATTATTATGAATTTCATTTCGGTAGCATATTCATGAGCGATTCCGAAACCTCGACAGCCTGACATAGTTATTTTATCGAAAATATTAAATGATAATAAACTAGTTCATACGTTTGTGACGAGTAGGAGTGTTAACGGCCCCTCCCAACCATTTCATCTGGCAATATATCTTTTATGTTTATTGGAAGTGTGTCATTTCACCTAAAGGGCAATCGATGAAGCATGTTTTGTAGCAATTTTGTTCAATTTTCAAATCCATTGCATCCCCAAATATTCGAGTGTCATGAGGAAATTGAAAGTCCAAGAAAAATCACGATTTTGCTTGCTGATAATCTGCGTGAATGTTTCGCTGTTTGAACAGAAAGAAAAAGAAAACGAAAACGAAATGTTATATATTACATAATACATATATAATAACAAACATGGCATTACATTTTTACGGCCCGTTCACTTTCATCGTCCTTAAACATGTGATAGTTGCAAATGTGGGATAGGAAATGCAATCTGCACAAAGGATTATATACACAAGTTTTGTTGACTCTTTTTTTTCTCCTCCATCCAGCCTCCGCCTTACTTCGATTTTAGTTGAAATTTGGTGAAGCAGAAATGTTGTACTCGTAGCGAATTCCGCGCGAACGCAGATTTATTTAGTTGAAAAATGTTATAAAATATATTTTATATTCACTGGATTCGCATGAGTTGAGAGTGTAGTAAATCATGTACAAAGTGCTGCCGGAATAATCGGATTCATGGTTTAAAGTGTGTATGTGTAATAATTTTTTTTTTCTCTCTTCACATTTATTTAATCAAATTATCGTGAGTACGCATTTGGATTCGATATTCTCACTCTCACTACAAATGGAATGCTTTCGATGGGCTTAACGCTCTCATTTCTTTCATTCATTTTTAATGCATATTGGGAAAAAAAATATGTGGGTCTTATGACGCAAATTGTATTCATATTCACTTTCTGTTTAGTCACAAAAAAAAAACTGTGCGAAATGGTTTGGAGACAAAGATTGGACGAGAAATGTCAAATTTATTCACAAAATCGAAAAAAAAAATACGAGACAAGAATCAAAAATGTATTCAAATTTTATGTAATGTTCTATATTTTTCATCGATTTTATTCGAAACACCAAACTATTCGAACACAATCAATAGAAATCATTTTCCATTTCAATAAAAAAATATTCATCTGAAAATGTGTCATTTGGGCACGAACTGAATGTACACAGTTGTGTTCGATAATAAAATTAGACAGCAAAAACTGTACAACAGCACATAAAGAGATTAGAGTAACACTAACTGTCCAAATGTTAAAATGTAAATTCGATTTTGAATGCTTGTTTGAATAATTGTTTCAATAGCATAATTTCTCTTTTAGTAATAATACCATGTATTTTACTGAACGCATTTGTCAACGTGATTAACAATCACATAGATAATTCGTTTATCAACTTGAAAATGACAACCAGAAAAATGCATGGAAAATTATGTACAGTCGAATATCAGAAGTGGGTCAAATCCTTCCATGTTTTTGTAAAACATGCAGCCCATGTAAATGGTATATTTAAATGTTTCAGAAAGCAGAAAGTGACTTTTTGAGGCAGTCTATTTTGATTGACGTCATTACCGAAGTTTCATCAATATAATATGCATCGATTCAGGTGTCCATCCCAAAATGAATTTGAAAATTCTTTAATTTTTTACTTTAAGGAGGTTTTTTTTTTAAAAAGCAAAACGACATATTAATTTGGCTCTTAGAAAAGCACTTAAAGATAAAGACACGCGCGCCTATTATTATGAAATATTTACACTTGTAAGTGCAATTGTTACATCCAAATATCGATTAGAATACTCAGGGGGAAATAAGTATTTGCTCACACTGGTTCAAATGAGCTGTCTATGTATACTTCGTCATTTGCTTCATTACTGGTAGTATTTATAAACATTTTTATTTCCCCCTAGTCAAAGTGCATCTTTCAACCATAAATTAAAATATCGTTAACATTTTTTCAAATAAAATTAAAGGCCACTCATAATTTGTGAAAATACGATTCATTTCTAAAATTGAAGAATTAGTTTACTGAAATCCGGCACTGAACAAACACGCTGTACCAAACATTAACCAACTATCTTAAAGTGAATAAAATTCCCATAGACTTGCAAAATTGTTGTAACAAATTGAAATGTTGAAGTTCAAAGTGTTCAAAAATAATGAAGCTTTAATGGCTCGATTGGGTTTTTATTCCAATCAGTTTAACAATGAATTTCTTAGGTCTGTAATTACTTATTATTTTTCGTTCGCTGCAATCGCTTTCATAATATCGAGTACAGTATTTGTATATCGAAATTCGTCACAATTCGATATTGGTTTAAGAACGGGAATAGTAATTATCGGAGAAGCTCAAGCGTGGTGTATGTTCGTTAGCTTTGGATTAAAAATGATGAAAGTCAAGATCGTTCATTTTAAATTACAAGAAATTCTCGATAAATCCGCTCAAGGTAGACTCTACTATCCAATAGTGCCAAATTAAATACGATGACTCTTCCTTTCAATTAGATGACAATGATGATGCATCGAATTCGTACTGGAGGACTGAGTCCAAGTGTCGCCAATTCACAAAAGTGATGTGCTTCTACATTGGTGTTCACCTATCATCGTTTATTGTGGCTTTTGTGCATGCGATTTTCGACATTTGCACTGGAGACTTCGATGTATCAACTTGGAATTCACCATTTAATACTGTGGTTCCATTTCGTACGAATGTCATGTGGGGCTGGTTTTTGCAATGGTTTTTTCAGATTAGCGCCAGTATCACGTATGTTGTGAGTTTAGTCTTAACAACCACCTACTTCGTGTGCTTTTGCTTTTATATTGTGGCTATTTGCAAGCACTTCAATTTGTTGATTGACTCGGTTCGGCGAAATTTTGAATGTTATCAAAATGAGAACAATCCGAGAAAGCAACAACAAATATGGACCAAAACTAGGGGAACACTTCATCAGGCCATTGACATTCACATCCAAATATACGAGTAAGAAAAATTGGTATTTAATTGATTATTTCAACAAATGTTGATGCGACACTCGCAGAGGTATAGTGGTATCGGTGTAAATTCAGAGAACTAGCTTAAAAACCGTTTAAAAATACGATTCAAAACAATAGAGCATTAATTGGTCCTCTAAACATAGCACTCAATAAATTTTTTTTTGGTTATATTATATTGATATGTTAATCATATACATCTCGTGCCATTCGAGAGCTCTAATTTGTTTCTTATAAATACTAATACAATTAGTAATTGTTGCGGTCAATCACAATCCCAAACATAAAAATATCATGTTCAGTTAACTCAATTATTTATAAATTATGTAAGGATCTTCAATCTGATGGAAGATATTAGCAGTGGCGTAGTATTTTTCTTTCTACCTATCAACACAGTGGTAATGGGCCTGTCGATGTACACAATTGAGCATGTAAATACTTTTTTTGTGATTTAGTTCCTTTGAGAAATACGAAAATTGAACTGAATTATTGACATAATAATTTATCGTAGTCAAAATTGGATGTGGTTGCTTTTGTTTTCAACGTTATTTTTTTGGGCAACTCTTTGATGTGGCCGTATTTTTTGTGCTACTTCGCTGATGTTGTTACTAACCATGTATCAGCCATTGGTTATGTCGCTTACGATTTAAACTGGTTCGATCATACCGTGGACATTCAAAAATATATGATTTTGATAATTGAACGATCGCAAAAACCGGTTCACTTCACTGGACTTAATTTTATTAGCTGTACGCTGGAGATCTTTGGAAAAGTACGAAATTCATATTCAAAACTGATTGCTCTTCCTCTCATTGTTTTAACATTCCTCCTTCTCATAGCTCATCAAGTCAGCATGCTCGTATTACATCATTTTTAGGAGCTTATCTCAGCATTAGATGTATCTACCGAAAAATGCATTTTAAGAGTCATAGATTCAAGACCATGAAAAAAGGTGGCTCTTCTCAATTATTTTATTCAACCGATTGAAAAAAAAAACAAATGGCTAAGAAGGAAAATGACGATTCGGAATTTGATCACAAAGAAGCAAAAAGCAAAAAATTTCAGGATGTAACAGATTTTGCAGAATTAAAACGTCGATTTAAAGAATCTCTTCAGTTAAGGAACAAACATTCGTATCATTTGACAGATGTACTTGACGTGTGACAAATGCACTTAATATGTAGCAAAGTACAATTTCGCCAACACCAACCAATAGATGGTCACTTAAGTATCGCTGTAGATATATAAAAAAAAAATTTGGCACTGCTTTTTCAAATGATGCATTTGAGATTAAAAAATGCAACATTTGAAAAAAGCCGTGCCAGAATTGTTTTTTTAACATCTAGAGCGATACTTACATTGGTTTGTGATGGCGATAAAATACTTTACTACATATTTAGTGCATTTGTCACATGTCAAGTAAATCTGTCAAATGATACGAAAATTTAAGAGACTCTTTAAAAATTCTTCATATATTTTGAAAAAATAATATAGTTTAGTTGGAAAATAATTGTTGTTGCTATTATTTTTATTTTTATTTCAGTGATAAATAATATCTTGTTGCTTTTCCTTACTTTTTTGTGCATCAGTGAAACATTTTCTCCAACGGGCGTCGTGGATTTCACTCAAATAAAATAAATAACAAAGCTAACATATTAGAAAATACTTCTTTAAAGAGATTCAGGCAATAGACCATGTATGCCCACATAGGATCAGCTGAATTTTCAGGGAGACATCATCTGTACTAAGAAAGAAGTGACCTCGCAGAATTTTTTTGAATACAACGAAATCGATTAAATCATTGTTGTTTGGACATTGTTAATGACAATAAGGTTGAATTTTTAGAAATGCACACAAAACCAAAACCATAAAATATGCTCAAAAACCATAAAATATGCAATGATTACAATGTTATTTTACCGACAGTTCCAAGCTCACTTTGAACGCTCTTGTTTCGTGCAAAGAAAGTTGGATATATGCAAATGCAGATGTTTATTTCTATCTTTTATTATTCTATGTTCACATCTAAAAAAAAAACCTACAAAATTAGTCCAGCTATCGCTGTGTGGTTCCAAGTTAATGTCACCGCTAAGGTCACCGCTTTAGCTTAGTCTTTGAGTTGATATTTATTTAAATGAAATCATTAGGCTTTATTGTCCATTTGGAATTTTATATATGTAAATGCAATTGCGATATTGTGAATATCGACTAAAATGAATCCATCAAACAGGAATTAAAATATCGTTAACTATTTCAAAATTAAACGTATCCCTTGTGAAAATAAAACAATTCAGCAACCAATCGGCCAAATTGTTATAAAAAACGACTGAAAGTGACTGAAAGTGACTGAAAGTGACTGAAACCGAAGGACAAACGACTACCAATTCTACTAAACAAACGATATAAGTACCGGACAATATTGAGACAATATCTACATTTACTGTCGCGTAACCATCTATCTTATATGAAAGCCTCTAGAAGGCATGCGAAATAGATTATACATAGGGGTTAGACACATGTCCAAAAACGCTATTCCGCACTATCCCTGCTAATCCACGAATCAATGAATTATATTGATAAAAGAGCATACACGAAGAGAATTCGAACAAAGCAGACGACGAAAACAACAACAATAACATTGTGAGGCATTAAACTAAAAACGCTATTCCCACTATTCCTAGTCCACGTGTCTTGCCCCTCGGATTATACAGTAAGAAACGACAGAATTACTTCTGTTGCTGAGAAATTGACTAGTAATCGATTGCCAGTCGACGTCTAAAGTACAAAAATAATTTCTGAAGTCCATTGTTCCAAATCAAACGACTATAATCGTCTAACTTTTTTTTTCACAGGGGATGGGAATTCGAATTAGTATTCGATATGTTTCCTGTCATTTTTGGAAGGAGGTTCATTTTAAAACATTTTGATTAGTAAAGTCAAATCCAGCACTGAGCAAACACGCTCATCAGAACATTTTCCAGATATTTATTCTGAAGCGAAGAAAATTCTTATCAAATTATAATATCAGGATATTTGTTCGGATTGAATATCATATATATGATTACTCTGTCGAATTTGAAATGGTTCAGTTCAAAGTACTAAAGTATCAAAAAATCCTAATGTCTTGTTTAGGATTTTATTGTCATCAGTTTCACAATGAATTTCTTAAAAGTGCATCTACTTACTATATTTTATTCAATGTGATTATTTTTATTGTATCAAGTTCGATATTTATACATCAAAATGCATCACAATTCGATATTAGCTTGAGAACGGGCATATTTATTTTTGGAGGAGGTAGAGCTCTGGGCATGTTTGTGTGCTTTGGACTGAAAATGAATGAAGTCAAGATCGTTCATCTTAAATTACAAGAAATCGTCGATGAAACCGCCCAAGGTAGAATGAAAGTTGCTCCTTTACTCAATAGTGCCCAATTAAAAACAATAACTTTTCCTTTCAATTAGATGATAATGATGATGCATCCAATTTGTACTGGAAGACTGAGTCCAAGTGTCGCCAATTCACAAAAGTGATGTGCTTCTACATTGGTGTTCACTTATCATCGTTTATTGTGGCCTTTGTACAAGCAATTTTCGACATTTGTACTGGAGACTTCGATGTATCAACGTGGAATTCACCATTCAATACTGTGGTTCCATTTCGTACGGATGTTACGTGGGGCTGGTTTTTGCAATGGTTTTTTCAAATTAGTTCTAGCTTTTCCTATGACATTTGTATGGTTTTAACAACAATCTATTTTGTGTGCTTTTGATTTTATATTGTTGCTATTTGCAAGCACTTTAATCTATTGATTTATTCAGTTCAGCGTAATTTTAAGTGTTATCAAAATGAGACAAATCCGAGAAAGCAACAACAAATGTGGACCAAATATAGGGGAACACTTCATCAAGCAATAGAACTTCACGTCAAACTACACGAGTAAGCTAAATATCTATTCAAAGCTTGAGCGATCGAACCGATTTAATCGATAAATTATTACATAAAGGCTTTTCAATCTGATGGAGAAAATTAACAGTGGTGTAATATTTTGCTATCTGCCAGGCAACGCTTTGGTAATAGGTTTAGCAATGTTCACAATGGCACATGTAAATAATCATTTTAAAAAAAAAAATCGAAATTGTTTGCCGTTTTTGACACTTTGTCGTTTTCTTCTGCAGTCGAACTTCAATCTGGTTATTATCATCTCTAACATTGTTATTTCATTTGGCGCTTTGATTTGGGCATTTTGTTTCTGTTATTTTGCGAATATAGTTACTGATCGCGTATCAGCCATTGGTTATTCCGCTTACGATTTCAACTGGTTCGACCATTCTATGGACATTCAAAAATACGTAATTTTGATAATTGAACGATCGCAAAAACCGGTTCACTTCACTGGATTCAATTTGATTCGCTGCTCACTCGAGGTGTTTGGAAAAGTATGTGCATGTGCATAGGAGTATAGTTTGTCAACCAACATTCTAAACTGGTTACTTTACTTATAATTCTATTCTATAATGAACGCATTTCAGCTCATCAAATCGGGTTTCTCGTACTATTTAATATTCAGAAGCTTATCTTTGCATTAGATGTTTCTATTTAAAAATCCATGTCATCTAGAAATACATTTATGATTTGAATGTTTTATCGAATAAATGATTCGGAAAATCGTGGATATATTCACAACTACCGATCCAAGAACTTCAATGTTCAGGAAAACTTTATCTCGATGGCCGATACAATTTGTAACTGAGGTGGAGAAATCGAGAAAATTATAATCTATCATCGCACTTTGACTCTATCTACCGAATTGAAGTCCGGACAAGGAACTGGGACTGTGAATCGACATAGCTCGGAACCCAGACTTAAATTCGTTTGGCCCATTATACTTAAACTATATTTGCCAAAATAATCATTAGCTTGAGTATATTGTTCATAATTTAATTTTCATAAATGTCTACTTAGCAGAACTATATGCATTACATATTCAAGAAATGACAGTTTAATACATTTCTTATTCCTCATATTTTGTGTCCATTTTTTTGTGTTCACTATTTGCACTAATTCTTATTTCAAAGAGTTCACAATTTTAGTGTAATAAAATCCAACAAAAATATCTATCTAAAGTGGTGTTTTATTTTCTAAAGGCGAAATTAAACTAATATCAACAAGACCACGGTGTTTTTTTGTTGTCAAAATCCCTTCTCTATTATGTGTGGTACTGAAAAATCAAACATTAACTGAAATAAGTGAAAAGTGGAACAAATGTCAAAATGCGCTTCTTCAAATCGCACCCAAGCTCATGTAACTGATCAACTGAAATGTAGCACAAATGAAAAAAAAGAGACATTCACTCAACAAACAAGTTTGTTTTTTTTTTAGCCGTTTACTGTGATTGACGTCATTTATGCGGTTTTGTTGGTAAAAAGTGCATTGATTTATGTAGCTCTATCACAAAGCGGATTCAAAAGCTCGACCATAAATGGTTTCCCCACGACAAAAAACTACTCCCATGCAAATATGCACACACACAATATGGTAGAGAGAAAAAAATGCGATTTTTTTTGGTTGGGTTTAGTTTAATCAAATAGCGTTTAAAATTTCGTTACGAAAATTATCGCGAATTATTATCACGACCACAATTCATAAATGCTACACATTTCGAATGCGAATGTTGATGCGGCAGCGAAAGCGGCAAACATGTCATAAATTGTTTTTTGGGCCTGAAATGTTCGTTTTATTCCATCAAAAACAGAGCTCTGTGTCTGTCTGTTGGTTGAACTGCAGCAGTTGGGCAAAATGAATGATAGATTACTATTAGAAACGATGGTCTGAGGGTGTCAGCCATGAAGAGAAACCAAATTGGCAAGCCTCAGTGCATCGTCATTCGAAATGCACACATTCGCTGTGCCGTTTTAGGCTGCATTTTTTCAGTGTGTGTTTGTGTGTGTGTCCGTCATGTTGAATTTCATTTGATTTTAGTGAATCGTTTAGGTAGTTTATATTTTTGAATTTGTGGCGGTTTTTGCTCAAATTTGTTTGTTTTTTTTCGTTCGTTCATTCGCGCGCGCACCGCTACCGCTTACTTCAACTGTAAACTCATTTGACTTTGTCAAAGAGTGCATGGCAGAAGCACGTTCATCGTGTTCTTCAACAAAAAAAAACTAGTCCCATTCGCTCTCGCAATGTTTATGTGCATAAAATGAAAATGAGTGTACATCATCGATTATGACAGCGCTATAATTTGCAGTGATTTATACATTCGTCGTGAAAATGGTCATTTCCATAACGAGTGAAGCGATGAAAGACCGAGCTTTCTCTTGTTTAGTGGCTCTCAGCTGCAATTTGCGTTGACTAGCTTGTAGTGCAATCTAGTTGTTTTTTTTTTGTCTGTTCTCGGCCCTTTTCCATAGAATGAGCACACGATTGTTTGCATTATGATTTTTATTTTTTTGGCGCAAGTTATTTAGCGTAAGTGAACGTTTACCCTCATCAAGTGTCCGCAATTTTTCTGCAAGCATATTTTTTACGGTTTAGACGGAAGAGGCAAAAAATAAATTGATATGAGACCAGAGAAAAATCTAGAAAAAATAGTGAAATGTTGATTTAAAAAAAAAACTACATACACACACAAAGAGTGAAGCGAAATGTATACACAAAACTCGAGTTGATTTATAACGCAGGAAAATGTTATGCAATTTCGCAATTCAGTGTGTACAACTACAAAATGGTACTACTGGTTGGTTTTTTTGTTGTTGTGTGTAAAGTGGTAAAATTTATCGTCAGGATTTTTGTGTAACAATTTTCATTTCAACTTATAATTAGCATGAGATATTGAAATACCATTTTGGTGTGCTTAAAATGAACGCTTTTCGTAAAAACTTTTGTTAGAATTTGTATAAAACTATATAAACTTTAGATGTTTTTTTTTCTTTTATTTTGAGGGAAAAAGGTTTTCAGATTAAATATTACAAATTGAATGCGATGATTCGATCGATATGAGATTCATCTTAATATGTGAAATGGCTGTATCTTTGGTTCAGTGCAAAAGTGATAAACATATTTTCTACAGATTGAATTTTGTATGTTGCACAAATACAAAAGCGCCAAACTGTTGTATGTTATTATTGTGCGCCTTTTCGTAGCACTTTACAGGCCTGAGACTCTACGGTGTATACAAATGGAAAACAGGCTGTTTGAAACAGCATGTATCTCTTTTATGTTTGCCATATTATTTAGAGGGTTCGTTCATTGAAATGGATTTTGTAACGCAGTATGCAGAACAACATGCACCAGCAACACCAGCAGCAGCAGTAGCAGTAGCAGTAGCATTTATGGGTGGGCCTCGAGACTTAGAAAGTCAACTTTAAATACACACAGGCCAATTCATATATCGTAAATGTTTGTATTAAATGCACTCACTGTAAACTGAATAGATTATGACGTATGAATGTGAGCATAAACATTCTGTTCATTCACATTCCAACGCTTGCAATATATAGATTATTGCGTTGGCTGATGTTGGCCTCGAAATTGTGCCAGTTGAACGCAGCCAGCTGCATATTGAACATATATATATATATATCACCAGGAATACAGAGAATATACAAAATCCATGGCACTCTCATCGGCTGCATTCATACAGTAAATTCCGAAATTTATATAGAAATTGCGCGCACTTGTAAACGCGCTTCACTTTGAATATGGCATCTAAGTCATTTGAAACTTGTTGTTCATAAATTTTGGAATTGGAAACATTCAGCGAGTTGCTATTCAACGAATGCATGCAAATTATAACGAAAGAAATTGGGTGAATGTCAGCAGTTTAGCTACTGTTTTTGCATGAACTTTTGTGTGTTGAGACAACAACAAAAAATGCCTGCGCCATATAAGCAATTTAATGTTTTTCACTCGAATTATTATAGCATTCGAACATTTTTGCCATGAAAAGCATTTTAATTCGAAGGTATTTTTTTTTTGCTTCATATATTTGAAATCAATTTGATTATCATCATGTAAAAACATTGAACCAAATTTTCAAAGCAATGAACTTCAATATTTTCAATTTTCCCCAAAGCATTGAGCATTTCATATTTCACCATCTCCCCTTCAAAAGCATTCAAAAATTGATTTAATGCTTGAGTAGCAAGCACTGAGTTTGGCTATTGAAACATCCGCTAATACCGTTTATCAACCTTTAACGCCATTTGAACCATCTGAAAAGGGTGCACGAGCGAAAAGGAAAACTTTTTTTTTTATGTGCGTGAGAAATGCTCATGAATAAGCGATTCAGATGAAGTTGCGGTATTTTGAAAAATACCTGAATGAATAGAGAGCGAAAAAATGGTAGCGGGCACGAAGGGAAGAATACAGAGAGAAAACGGTAGATAAGCAATGAATGGACGTGCGATGATATCAACAGGTGTAAGCACACTAATTTGCTATGTTGATTTTTAAATGCGAGAATCTGATTTTATGATTTTCGATTCGAGATTAAATGGTTCCGTTTTACCTCGTCCCAATTCATTCGCATTTTTTGTGGTTGGAATTCTCAACTGTGCATGCATTGCAAAAGATTCAATTCATTTTTTTTTTGTATATGTGGAGTGAGCTTGCTTATCATTGTAAAAAAAAACTTTTCGACTTTTATGGCTTTTTATTGCGTAAATTTCCGTAACTATGGCAATTGTTTGCCGTGAAAACCGACAAAAGTACACAGAGGTTTTTTTTGGAGAATTTCTATCCACTTTTGGGGTAATTTTGCCTTTTTTATCCGATTTTTAAGCTAATTCACGTTTTTTAGTGTGTGCGACGAAAATTAGTTTTGAATTCGATTGACAATCACACTTACCGAACCGAATTTTGATAACCGACGCTCAAATGAAACACAAACATTGGCGACAGTTGGTTCGGCTGTAATACACTCTTGAGTTTTTTTGTATTGCTATACAAATTTGCCCAAAAGTGGATAGAAATTATCTGAAAAACTCCTCTGTGTAAGGGAGATTTTTTTTGAATTCATTCATCTGCTTTTAATTTTTTACCTAGAAATTATAGTTTAATCGTGAATAAAATCGATCCAATTAAATTCCGAAAATATTTTAAATATTACACAAGCGATGATCATAAAAATGAAACGCTAGCCAATAAGGTGAGAAAAGGAGAGGCAAAGGGAAACTGAGTTCCGGTGAATACATTGCAATGAGGAAGTGGCTTCATTTTAAACTAATTGGTTGGCGGTGCAAGTTTTTTCATTATGGGCCATGTGTTGCAGTGAATATTATGAATTATTTAAACCATGTTGGACAATCGAGTTTTTTTTTACAGAAACCTGACAGTTTTATCATTCGGCTGGTGGTGGCCGAATTTCAACTGGAAAAAATGCATCGCAGTTTTATTAATGCAGAGGGTAACTTCCACCCAACTTTAATGTAATGAACAATCTTTCAAGTGAAAATTAAATAGCTTGGTGGCATACCGACATATTGACAAAAGTGACAAATGAATCTCTCTTTCCAAAATCGCATTAAATTGTATGGTTCGACAAGAAGCACTAGTAATGCCACCAGCAAAATATCACACGAAGAAATTCTGCTTACATGATTACCTATATGTTCGTGTACGAATCTCCGTAGAGACAACTCGTAAAATCTCATGCAATTTCGTTGAGGTAACGAGAAAACCACTGCAAAACCCTTTGCCTGCATTGAACGTAACTAAACTGAGATGAAAAGAAGAGATTTTGTGTTTTTGCACCATAACGCTGAAACTAATCTAATTTCATCTATGCCATAATGTAACGGAATTCAAAGTTGCTCGATTCCTTGGCTACGAACAAATAGTTTGTATGTTATCACTTATCTGATTTTATTACTGTTATTGGCGGTGAATGCGAAGCGCACATTAGCAAAAATGAAAAATGAGAAAGATTTCTTGCGATTAACATTTTCGCTTCATATAATAAAATAATCTGGAAGAATGAAATGAAAGCAGAGAAATGAGATTAATTAATATTTTCTCTATTGACAGAAGAATTGTGAAAAGTTTGCAAGTTACATACAAATGTGCTTACATTCATCATGTTAAGTTGTTGAGTGCATATATTCACATATTTGATATGTATTATGAATTGTTCATATCAAAAATATATTCTCAAACAACTTTATTAAAGCAAATTTTTGTCTAGAGTTTTTTTTTTCACTTTTAAAACCATGAAATTTTGTCATGTTAATAATGTCAATCAGAGTATAAGCAAAGTTTTTTTGATTTGTGTAAAATTTGAGGTGACCATTTGCATAAGCCTGTGTGTTTCAAAAAGAGTGATGCCAAAATTTAGATTTGGATTATAGAATATGCCATGTAAATGCATCGAATCAGTGTGGAAAGCTGTTTAAGTAGTCTTTTGTGTACAAAATTTTCAGTTTAAAAAAATGTATCGTGAAAACAACATACTCAGTGAGTGTTACTCACAAAGCTCATTTTGATGAGCGACATTGTTTATTCACAATTTCCGGATTTAAAAGTTCATTTTATGCGTTTAGTGATCAGAACTATGCCTTTACATTACCATACTTATTTGCACAAATGTTTACGTGAATTATGTTCATCATATTTGTGAACTGGGCTCGTTTCACCAAATATATACCGGCGAGAATATTCACATATCCACAGAAACGAGAAAGTCTCAATATTAATGTGTCATGCGTACACACGAGATATTTACTCATTTTCACATATATTTTTGTGTTTTTCATTTCACAAACAACTCTCGCCACATAAAAGTATTGAATTGTGAATATTCCCGCTTGAATATATTTGATGAACAAGAGCCCTGATGCCATATGGGGAGTATTAAATAGTTTGAGGGCGAATCTATGGGTTTTAATATATGTCTTGTTCTGTTCACTCGAATGGTTTGCGGAACAAAAACTGGAACAGCAACATTGCAAGAAAGAAAGATTGTTTTCTTGTCATCAAAAATGCGCTCAACATAAGTAATCTGGAAAAATGAAATGAGCACAGAAATAAGATTAATTATTGCTTTTTTTTCCCACCCATCGTCTCCATCGTATTGACGCAAGGATTGCAGAAAGTTTATAAGTTACATGAAAATCTGCAAACATTCATCATGATGACGAGTCATCGTATTGGAAGGAGATTTGCCGAGGAAAATGCAATTAAGTGCATTATTTGCTGCAAGTTGCAATAACCCAAAATCAATAATACTTATCGCAGAAACTATTCAATAAATCCAAATTATCGATGATAAATTACCATTATAAATATATGAGCGTGAATTGATCTCTCGTTCTCATATTCTGTCAATATTCCATTTCTCTTTTCACCCGCCCGCTGTCAATCGGTTTCTTGCTCGTTTTTACTCTCGTGCATAACGTAAATGAAAGGTATTAAAACATTCTTTAAAAACTTCTTACTCAAACACTTGCCGATTTGGACAAACAATGCGAGTTATGTAGCGCATGCAAATGGGTTTGTGCCAACATAAAAACTTTATTCTATTATCGTAAAACCATTTTCCGCTACTCTTGTTGGCTGATGTTCTTTTTTTCTTCTGTGCTCTCTCTCTCTCTCTCCCCGTTTCATTTCGTTTCATATTCCTGTGCATTTTGTGTGTTGAGGACGGGCTAAAAAAAAAAGAACCCTCAGTCTGTTCAGAACATCACTTCAATTCGCATCAATTTAAATCATTTAAGCTTATTAAATGTTCGACGCATAGCAAAATCTACAATCCACGGGTTGAACACTGACAGGCAAATAAAATGATTTTTAGACAATTTAAAAGAAGAGTTAAATTGCGATGGAATAACGATAGCACATTGCTATTGTAAATTGTATTTTCCCCGCCGCCGCCGCATCACAGCACAAACAAACAAAAAAACAACGGGACCATCTAACTAGCAGAATTAAACAATTCGTTAGCTAGAATTTGGGAGGAAAAAAGTAGAAAAAGTGATTGTCTTGCGTCGTTGCACGTCGGTGCGCGTTTACATGGCATTTGGTGGGCAAAACGCGAACGAGAGAAATAGAACCATTTTACCGAGATTTTGCTCGACTCCATTGAAACAAACATTTCCGTACAAATTGTTTGTGAGCATTGCACATGAAACAACAACAACAAAATATACGTGAACAACAAAGAAGACGATGATGACGAAGACAATGCTTGAGCCAGAGAAAAAAAAAACTGCATTCGAAAGACAATGTTTGATGGGTAAAAATGACGTTTGAAAAGTTTCCATTGTCTAAATTAATATAACTTTTATGAGTTCTCAAATAGTTTCAACTTAGGGCATTTCACTTTAAATTCCTTTTTGGTGGAAAATCTGCTTTGGAATCCCTTTTTTGTGTTCGTTTTGCCCTTTTCTCTTGCTCTTCGCATTTACCAATTCCCATTCCACTGATTGCATGAACATGGCTAGAAACTGAACAAACCCGGGATGGATCAGAGAAAGGGAATACATGGATTCGTTCTATTTTTCAACTCATCATCATGATTATCACTATCATCACCACTATTCAGACATTCTTTGCAAGTCTTTTTCCCCCTTTCTCTCTCTCTCTCTTCCTTTCTCTCTCTCTTTTGCTCTCGGTATTTCTCTTTCTATCTCATTCCGTCTCTAACCTCCTTCTCTTTTCATTTTCTCATCACTTTCCAATTTCATATGGTTTTTTTTAAAACTCAATTCATTCATCTTGAGCCAGATTCGGTTTATTCCATCTACACTAGAACAGTCACTGTACTACAGTGCAGACGAGGAAAACTGAAAGCCTCAAATGTAACTTTTTGAGGCGATGTGCTGCAGTACATATTGTGTTATTTAATATGCTTGACGATACCGGGGGTTTTGTCTCTATTACATCAAGTTCTATTTTATCTAACAAAATTGCATACAAAATACTCTTTCATTTCGTTGCTTCACATTCACCGTCCAACTGATTCGGTTTTCAAATGAACCGCACAAATATTTCCGAAAATGATTCCGGTTTTAAGTAATTGTAATCATCATTACTATCAAAACAGCAAAAGCAATTCAAATTGTACTTAATCAACGAGCTTGGAAAATTGTTGGTTCTCTTCTTCAAAATGGACATTGTTTGCTGTGTGCAACTTAAATGCAATAATTAAACCGTTACAGATTAATTGAATTGCTGGGATCGGTAATCACGTTGGAAAATGAAATAAAAACGAATGTCGATTTTTGTAAAATAAACAATGTTTGATAAAGGAATGGAACTGTGCCAACTAAATTTTCTGCGGCGTTCGCACATTTTGCACCTAAGCAACGTGCTAGTCCAAAGTCAGTAACTTCCGACCACTGTTTATTCACATGGAAATATGACCCAATAAATATTCTTAATGATACTCAATTAATTTTTGGCAATGTCTTAATACCAGCTCATGTATGCTCGATCGTTTTATGCACCTATCTCTTCCAGTATTCGGTGATAGAGTGTTAGAGTTTTTAAATTATCAAACGTAGTACAATGAATGCATAACTTACAGCCGGGCAAAATATTACAAAAAAAAAAAAAAAAACGATTCAAGAGTCAACTTTCATGGCTTATAGCTCTCTCCGCTCACGTTTATCCTCTCTTTTTTTTGCTCTCGTGATAATCATCACTTGGATAAGCCAAGTTGGATGTGTGTATTAAATAGGCACCGTTTCGAATCGACAAACTTCATCACATGACCTGAAATGACCAACGAAAGTCATTAGCCTTTCGTAGCAAACTTTTGTCGATCAACATACACCGCATCGTCATAACATAAAGTTAAATATGAAAAAAGAGAATTTGCTTTTATACATCTTGCCGCCTGTTAGCTCTCAAAATGTTCCAACTGTCATCATTATTTTTGAAACAAACAAAAGCCAGTTGCTTTTTGCACAAACAACAAAAAAAACGAGAATATTTTTGTTGATTTTGATTCGCTTTGTTTGAAATCGGACTCTTTCTGACGTTCTCGTTCGTTGTATGATAAAATATATATTGTGATGTTTGTTGTGTTGGCTTTCATAGCTCAACACAATGTACTTCACTCCTTTTTAGTTTCCATTTTTTCTCCTTAGCTCTCGATCTCTTACTCCTCTATCCCTCTCTATCTCTTCGTGCATTTCTCATTTTAATAGCAATAAAAACAACGCAACAATGCCATTTTCCCTCTTTCATTCCTCTTTATTAGAAACCTTTCCATCTCTAATACACTTATGGGCGTTGTAATTCGTATGGTATTATGCGCTTTATTTATTCGTAGTCCCTCTTTGCAGTTGAAATAAAAATCAAAGTTGGAAGCAGCATAAACCATTCGGCATGAATGGCAACCCTCTGATTTCATCGAGCTGGAAAAAAAATCAGCAGCATCAACATCACTCGCAACAATGTCTCCGTTTGCTGCGGTGTGTTGCTTTCAATCGTAGAATAACATTTGCTTGGTGAATGTGGGGCTTCTTTTAATTTCATCTGTAATAGTTTTCTTCTTGTTTTTTTTTTCTCGCCACTTGAAATAATCTCGTTCAATCAATAGCATTTTTAATTATCAGCCCTCTTGTACATGAGAATTTATATTGGGAGTGTGGCAAACGTCAGCAACACGATCAAGTGCCATCATTAGATTGCCGAGACATTTACCAGCGATTTGATTGCATTTAACAACGGTATGCTTTTTTATGTGTGTTATGTTTGTTCGTATACAAATTGATCCAGAGATTCATTGTTCGATTCAGACATAGTTTCATTATCATCTGACTTATTTTCGGATGAAATCGTGCACAGACAGATATATATATATGCTACCTTCATTCATGGCCTTAGCGACAATGGCGTTGGTTCACAATCACACATATATGAACCCTCTTCTTTTGGTCCCGGCTACGTCGCCTGTAGACGTGTACAAGTTTTAAAAAGCCGACCTTTTCTCGCATAATTTTCGATTAGTTTCATTCGAGGCTAGTTCATTGTTCGGCTTGAAATCGATGTAGTGCATTTTTGATGAGGGAAACCTTTTAAACGGCCACCCAACAATCACATGTATACAAAGATTTGCCTTGTTCCACCCATTTCGTTCACGCTCGGAAAATGGGTTTTTATGTGAGCAAGAAACGACATCAATGCCATGTTTATCTTTTATACTTGTGCTCTGATATTGATTCTTTTTTTTTTCATCATCTTCTTCTTTTCTCTTTCCTCTCGGTGTTGTTCGTGTGTGTGCATGTGTCAAAATAAAATTATCATAATCCAAGAAGCATTGTAACGCGAATGTAAAAGCCAAATGAAAGAGATAAATGACCACAAGAGAAGATTTGAATAAAGTAAAGCATTGGCACAAATGTGCACGTACGGCACATTTAACGATGTGTATGTATTTTAGCTACATGCTTCGTTCATTCTTTAGATAATTTGTTGTCTTGCACGTGAACGAATGCAAGAAATGGAATGGCTTTTAGACTTGATGACAAGACTCACTTTTAACACTGAATGCGGCCGCCCCGGTTTCGTTCATTTGACGCCATTCTTTTCGCTTCGTACTTCGTCTCTGTCTCCGTACTTCTACGTGTTAAAGTCACTTTTGCCGGACATTCACATACACTGAATGCCATTCCACATACAAGTAATGTGTGTTGCAACGCGCAAATGTGATGAAGGAAATTCCATTCAAGTGAATGAGGATTTCAAAAGATTTGATTATGGCAAATAAACGTTTTGATGTGTCTGGCTACTACTGCCGTCTCAATAAAATCCATTGCTGTTGCCCTTTTTCCCTTTCTCTCTCTCTCTCTCTCTCTCTCTCTCTCTCTCTCTCTCTCGAATCTCCCCCTATGCTCACTGTTGTGAACAAGGAAAATGAATATTCAAGTCGTCTGATATATGATTTTGACAAACTATCACGAATACAAATGGATTTTAAGGCTTAAACTTATGTACAAGCTAGAAGCTTAAATTGAAATGCACATCAAGTTCATAGATAAAACCAAAAATTGGATCATGGTTCTTCTCGTTAATCCTGTTGCTTTTGCAATTGGACCGAGCCAGAGGAGGGAGAATTAAATACACACCTACTTCGAATCAAATATACCGTCGGAAGTGGAAGCCTGACAGTAAGTTGAGATTAAACGGATCCATTGTTGTAGCACAACAACTTTTGTTCGACAAATTACTCGTCCGCATGAAAATCACCCTGATTGATACCAAATTCAATCTGGCCATATTCCCTTATGCAAGTCCTTGAGTGTCAAGATAAAGTCAGTGATCTCCAGTTATTAAATGACCACTTAAGATTCGAAGAAAGAATGAGACCTAGTTCCTGATTTCCAACTAGATTCTTGGAACAATATTCCATCTCGTAGACCTCGAAACCAACCAATTAGTAGCTAGAGATTAACATACCGGTTATACGTTAAGTTGACACAGAAAATGATTCTTTGAACATAATCACACGGTTGTCCTATTTACAAATGTTTCGCTGGAATATTTGCATTCTCAATGAAAATGTCTCATAAATCTGTTACAATCCAACGACTGCCTAATGGAAACAAGAAATACAAATGAATTTGTTAAGCTGAAAATGCCAACGAGATGAAGTCATTTGTTTATATTTCGTCGTAATAGCTACAATAACAAAAAATTAATTCATAATTAAAATAGAATTTTTATGTGACAATTATTTTGCTACTGCCGCTGTGCTGAAATTGAACTGGTTTTTGAGCCAACAAAAATTACATTGCAAATTATACCAAAAGTTCGATGTTTGTTGTGACACCTTTACGCTTTGCGTACCAAGTCAAAACATGCCATGGAAAATATCGTAATAATTTGAGACGATAATCTTTATTACGATATTTACTAAAAGTTTTCAACTAACTCTTGCCTTCGTGCACTCGCCTTGCTCTCTCTCTCTCTCTCTCTCTCTCTCTCTCTCTCTCTTTCTCTTTCGTACTCACTCGCTCACCATGAACGATTTATAATCGCATTGTTACGCTGTTGTGCTTATTGCTGTGAGTGTATGCAGGGCATTTTCCGGTTGCACAATGAGCGAGAGAGAAAGAGAGCGAAACGAATGCTGCCAAAATGGAATAACAGCGCCAGAGCTTTTAATGCCAAGTGAAAGTAAGCAGAATGTTAAGAGGTTTTATTATTATTAAATCCATTAATTATTATTTGAAATAGTTAAAAGTGCTTGAGTATCAGTTTTGCCGTTGGTTCGTTCAGTGTGCGCACCACCAAATGGTACAAAATCGGATCTTGTGCCGAGTCTCTTTTTCCTATTCTTCCATGAAATGATTGCGTATTTGAATTTGTTGTGCTGCGTCCGAGTTGAACCAAATGTTCACACACACACACACACACAGCACAAGCACCGGCATGACGACACACGAGTATTGTTTGTTTGCCAAAAATAACCGCTGTCGCTTTGTTCCAAACGATCTTATTTACCTCAAATTCGACATTCAATGGTATTTACTTTGTTGGCGGTTAAATACATTTGCTAGTGAAATCGATTGGCAAAGCGCATTTTGGCATTCATGAGGGTAAGAAGCTTCATTTTGCTTCGGTCTATGTCGCACTCTCTCTCTCTCTCTCTCTCTCTCTCTCTCTCACTCAATCTCACGCAAAGTCAACATAATCACATCGATATAATGGAAAATCGCATTTAATTTTACGACTCACCATTGGCTGTATAAAATTTCATAATTATCGACATCGATATAAGATTGGCCCGCATTAAACTCACATGTTTCCATGCATTGGCATCGAGCAAATCCTTTTTGTAACTGTAAAACTGGTGAATGGTTTGAATGACGAAAACTAGGATAACAATTCTTAGTTCGAAATTGGAATTTACTTCAAAACGACAGCATTTATTGCTCAAAGACTCGTCCACCGAAATTTACTAAAAACCGATCAGCTTTTTTTATAAAGTCCATTTGAAATTTATGTTTGGACCGTAACAACTTCAAAATGAATTAAAATCCGATAAAATTAAAAGAAAAAGAAATATTGGCTGATGGAAAACGCGAGCGCACAATTTGATGCAAAGCCAAAAATATGATTCGTTTATTGTAAAACGAATAGACGGGCGACAATATTGCTCCCGTCCCGCTTACCACGTTCACATTGAACAATTTGCAATATGATGCAGTTATGCAAAACTTTTTCCATAAAAACGGCACAAATTGTTGCGTACGTCTCTTGGTACGAGAAATGCAACAATAGAAAACATGACAGTGTGTACTGTGTACTCAAAACAGTAGTGCAACAGAAGCGGTGTGCAGCAAGGGACAGAAAGAGAGAGAGAGAGAGATAGCCGAGACTACTAACAATATTTTCAATGCAAGAACATAATTCCGTTGCTTTATTTAAGCAAAAAATAAACGAGAAAAAAAAAGAAAAGGCAAACAGAGAGCATAAGATTCTGATACCTAAAGGAAGCCGAAACGACTAAATTGACACGAACAGTGTGTAGTTTGTAAAATGCGATCTGTTGAAGAAAATGCGCTTGGCACCATCCGAGCCAAAAACTTTTGAGCCAAGAAGAATTTAAACCGAGCAAATACAACGCAAAAAAGACGAGAAAGAGAGAGAGAGAAAGCGAAAAAAACATTACTAACAATAAGTATTATTTATTTCAAATAAACATCTGGGTATTTTTCTATTTTGCACGTCGCACTGAAGAGAGCGACACAATCCAAACGGCGCGTTCACAACACACAAAAACCGTAAAAAAAAAATAAAAATCAAATGCACAGCATATAAACACGAGCGAAGAGCTAAAGAGCCTGAAACTGAGAGCTGAAATTGAGTCGAAATGAGAATGAGAGCAAATAATATAAAAACAAAAATGATATGAAACATACGACTGAGTTTCAGTCCGGAAAGTTTGTGTCGAAGTTTTCCTCGTTTTTCTGAAGCGATGTGCTTTAAGTTTGTTTTTAAACTAGTTAAATTATTGTTATTTTGTGTTTGTATAAGCGACACAGAATGCGTCTTCATGCGGCCACCACGTCATGGTTGCTATTGAGCGTAAAATCTTTGCCGAGCCGGCAAATGAGACAGAAACCGAAACAAAGAAAGAGCGAAAGTTTTCGAGTTTTTCCATCGCAAAAAACGAAATGGCGATTGTTTAAGGGATATGCTGTGAGAGAGTGATATCGATTTCAATTGGATTAGCGTGGCATTTTTAACAAAATAACATATAATCAAATTAAAATCTTCTTTCACCACCATTTTTTATTTCTTTTCGTTGCTCTTATGGAATTTCATCGACGATTCAGATTCGGTGTTCCAATTAACATTAATTGGTTAAAAGATGAGTTTTAAGCTAGTCGGTTGTTTTCCCTGGAATCAGGCTAATAATCATTTGTAGTACATTGTGGAAGCATCAATGACCGTCTCGTGGCACTTTTGCAGTCTATTGTTTCTTATAAATTATAAGTTATAATTAAAAGTAGAATTTGTGTCTCGTATTTAATAAACGGGATCATCAAATCGAATATACACATCATACAATCCACATGGAAAGAGCAACCAATTTTAATATCGATACTTTGTCGACTAATTTAATTCAATTGATTATAGCTTGGGTACAACGTGTATGAAGAAACCAACCCAAAACAGAAATATTTGATCAAATGTCTAATTCCTTATGAGTGCCAAAGCGAACAACCAATATTGGCTATTTGAACATTCTTAATGCTGTTTTTGGGGGACTAGCATCAAAAATAAGCCAACCAATTTTGTAATTTAGTTATTTTAATTTTGGGCATTCGAAATGGTTCATTTTATTGCATGATTTTTGTGCAAATTTTTGGGACACGACTCGCATACATTTGCAGCCGGCCACAAACTTTGCAGACATTTTGTGCTCTCTTTCTCAGTCGCAATGACAACAAATCGCTCAAAGAATTCGTTTTTCGACATCATATTCTCGCATTAAATACACAACGTTGATGCCATTTTCTTTGGCCATTTGTTCTACAAGTATCAATATTCAAAAAGTTGTTGGTCTACATGCATGTCAATGAACGAACAAACAAACACCAAACAACCAACAGATGAATTATATCGAAGGAGAGTGAAGTTGTGTCTGCTCATATCTCATGAGCATGGATCAATTCAATGAACTCTGAGTGTGTGTACGGGGAACAATGAACAGAAAACATTGATGCACGTTATGCAAATTTACAGCCAGTAAAGCTCATCAAGAAGTTTTCTTGAGATTGTTTTGATCTATTTTAACTATCAAAACTGATATTAATAATACATGATTCAACATGCAGATGCTCAGATAAACACATATCAAATACGCTACCGATCCTCTATATTGCACACACATACAAATAAACAAATTGCACTAAAATCATTTCAGGAATTCAACCCGTACTACACAATGGCGAATGTGATGCTATTCAAGAAATTTTACCTGAAAATATTACTCCAATTCATATGCTGTGCGCTATTCATTCAAGGTAAGTCTCACAATATGCTTATGTATATATTTATCTTTAGACAGCAAAAACATGTTGTACGAAGAAAATTGTGCATTTTTGTATTGGATTAAATGGTTTTACTCAATATACACAGAAACGTTGATTTGTATAACACATTTATAAATGGCATCGCCAAAATAAAAGCGTAGCATTCAATTTTAATTCATTCTCATTTTGAATTTTTAAGGCATTTTGTTGATTTAATTCAATGCTAATTACTATTCCCCCAGAATGTAATAGATTTTCTTATTAGGTTATGATTGATGCTAATTAACCAGATTGCCGACAGAATTAACTGCAAGGCCAATAGCTCCCTTTTTCTTAATAACAAAACCGCTTTATTTTCATTGTCACCGCCACAATTCATCCAATTTGATTAATATCATTCATTTGCGTTCACAATTTCCCCTATCGAATAAAGAAAAATCATTGTAGTTTTTGCTTTTGGTATGTCATGCATGCATACACTACTCAATAAGCCCTCTAAGTTGGTGTCTTACGCTATCAATGCAACCAAACAGCAACGCTGCACTTCGAAATATTTGGAGCTGCCATTATTATATAATAGTTTTTCTTATCCCTCAAGATACGTTATAATGCATGAAAGTGGAGAGAAAAAAGAAAAAAACAACGAGCGCCTTGATTGTTTCGAATGGAAAAAGATGACGTTGACGACGGTTGCCGGAAAGATAAAAGTGAAAAACCTGTGTTAAGTGATTTCTCATTCTTGGGAAAAATTTTGTCCGCAACGCTTTGTGAATAATTCAAACATCTTGATGGAGAATCTGAAGAATTAAGCACCTTAATTTCCTGTAAAACATTATTCTCATTCAAATGCAATCTTTTTCGTTTTTTTTTGCTCTTTTTCACACTCTCTCTTTCTCTCTCTCTCGAGCGCGCTCTTTATTTTCGTTGAGTGTTGTGTGTCTCATTGCGTTGAACAGCTCGCTTCCTCGTTGCCTTATGAGCCAATATTCTCTCATGTCTTGTTTGCAGCGGTGAACGTATAAAAGACATAAAATACTTGTATCAAAATGGAATAATCTTTATCGCATCCGCCTGAGTTAAATTTCATTTTTGTGCTTCATGTCATTTCATGCGTGTGCTTTTTCTTAAATCTTGTTTTGCCCTTCTTGCTCTCTCTCTCATACTCTCGTTCAATTTTTTCATCTTTTTCTCACATCCACAGGCACAAGCATTCAGCAGACAGAACCACAACCGGAGTTCTTGGCTCCATTAGATAATTTTACAGTGACTCAAGGACGTGACGTTTCATTTACATGTGTTGTAAATGATTTAGGACACTATCGGGTGAGTGACATCAATTTGCACAATATTCTCTTCACATTTGGTTTGTTTTTTCTTCAGTTTTTCGCTTTTCGTTTCATTTTTTTTTTTGTATTTGCTTTTTTTTAGTCGCATTACACAGTGAAATGAGAGACTGTGGCGTCGACCATAATATCATTTGTATCAAATGAGATGCAATGAAACATTTAACATTGCTCATAGCTCAGGCAATAAATTACAGGATTTCGTATTCTTAACGTTTCAAAGACAACTTGAATTGCTTGATTTTACGAAGAAAGTAATTATACCATGAAAATAGCAAACAAACACTAAACATGGTATTCATTGATTTAGTTTTTCTGTGTAAATGCAGATGGAAATTTAAAGTCCTTCCACACCATGAAACAATTTCACTTGAATTTGAATATATAACAAATTCGGTTATTATGCTGGGTTTTTCTATAAATACCAAAACAAAATGATGGTGCGACAAAAACATGATCATTAATTCAACCGCAAACGATTGAAATTGAAATTTCAACTTGTTACACATTGGCAATTTGTTAAACATAAAATATTGAGTCGAGACATTTTCATTATCATAAGCACTTTTAACATTTCATTTAGAAATGTTTATTTGTCCAAAACGAAGAAATAAATCCTAAAAATGGATGCATCATTGCATTTGAACGATTGCTTATCATAAATCAAAAAATTGCACTTACAATTCAATTTATGATTTTACTACAATTCCATTCGGTACAAATTGCAGAAGAGAAAACTTTATTTTCGGAAAAATCGAATACCAAAATTCAATTATACTTTGGAAATTTTATGTTTGTTTGTAACAGCGTAACATTTCTGATTCACATGGGTTTTGTGGCGTGCATTTTTTATTTATGAGGATATTTTATTGCACACGACCTCTGTTACTTATTACTTTCGTTACCTTGTAATTTTTGCTGAATTATGTAACAAACAAATGTTGCGTATTTAATATATGGTCCAGAGAATCAATGGTCAAGTTTCATTTTGAACAAACCATCCGAATTTTGCCATGGCATGCACAGCTAAACAAAGTTCTCTTGCACAATTTAAAGATTCCATTAAGCCCATATCTTGAAGCATTTTAACCTGTTTATTATTGAGTTATAATCAAGGTTATAATAGTTTATGGAAAATAGATGTTGAGTGCTGTTACCGCTATTATCAATTCAGTGAGGAGATGAAATCTGGTATTGTTTACTTTAGATTTGAAGATAATACTAATAAAACTGTATTGATGTTTGGATTTCCATCTTGATGGAACTTTTTGAGACAATGATTTTCGCACACAAAGGAAATAATTGTTTGGATTTTGTGTATTGATAAAGGTTTTCGAAGGATCTGAATGAACAGAAACTGAACAATTATTTTTTGTGTGCATATATTAAGGTTAACACTGGGATCAAGCGCAAACTAAGTACTTGTTCTATGAAGTGGTATCTGCTGCCTGGAATCTAGATTGTGATTGCAATCGTCGGAACATTTTTATTGTGGATTATTTAGTACAACACGTGAAAAGAAAAATCTTGAGCTTAATGAATAAGTGAATGTTTTCAAGAACAGTGTGCTTATTAAAACCCACCCTACACATCAATTTCGTTTTCAAACATTCGATCGATAAACGCACATCAAAATACATACTTACAAAATTATTTATCCAATAACGTCCGTGAGATTGTGTAAATCTTCCCCTCTCCTCTTGTGGACGCCAATGTACCAATCCAATCCGAGAATTAAATAATATTGATTGAATCTAAAGACCTGGTAGAACCAAAGACGCATAAATTCACCTATCATGTTGCCATAAATCAAACAAATCATTCGATTTATCAATCGTAAAAAACACAAAGAGTTTTATTTAATTACTAATTTTAAGTTATAAGTTGAACATATTTTCTGTATTACATATCCATATGTAGCCATTTTGATTGTGCATTTTTTTTTATCGCTCTCAAAATCTCAAGAAAGAGCTCTATACAAAGTTTTAAAACTACTGATATGGACAAAAGACAAAATTCAATCAAAACTTTTCTGAATTAAAAGTCATCATTGCATATGAAACTTTCGTAATACTTTGTCAATTGAATTTGTTGTTTGGTTTCGTCGCTTAAAAATCGAAATATTGTGAATACAATGCCAAATCCAGTACCACCCACAGTAGGTTCAGCATCAACAGAATATTTCTTAAAAGTCAAAATGTTGTCTATGTGTTGTGTCTGTGTCTGTGTCTATTTATTGGCATAAAAATGCGAATCTGTCAAAATCAAGAAGAAGAAAAAAACGTTTTCTGTGGCAAAAATTTTGTGACTAGAAGTGAAGGTAACCTAAAACTGGACAAACAATTTTTTGATATCAATTGAATTGCAAGTGCAATCAATTCAATTTCTTTGCGTCTTTGGGCTCTTCTTTGGCTTGTCCACGTCCCAACAGTTTAGCTAAACTGTCCCAAATACCACCCAGAAACAGGGCACAAAATAGATTTTCGAACGGCACAAATGGATCATGAATGCCCAATAAAATTGATGATAATTTAAAGTACACCAAGAAGATAACGATGCCAAAGTACACCAATGCATGTGGTGCTGAAATCAATTCGGTCTTTTTATCCAATACAAAAATGATTGATGCAACAACCGATGCCTTTGTGTAGCTGCAAAAAGGTCATTCAAATAATAAATATTTGATTTGGTCAATTGAATACGTAATAGTATACATTGCGTGTGCACTGTGGCAAACAGTGCAATGGCCATTCAAATTGAACACTTACAATGTTGGTTGCATAAATTCCATCGCTGTAGGTGTCCAAGCGCCACGAATCAGTCGTTCGATTAATTTCGTAAATCCGGCCCCATTCCCTTTCAATGTACCGATTATAATCATTATAACATAAGCGTTGGGATATAATTTTGCTGCATGTGTGACCCCATCATGAATCTATATCGAAATATGCATATAACGTATAAAACGCATTCAAAAACGCATATAATATTCAAATGTTTTATGTATGTTTGATTGTCGATTGTCAATTTTCCAATTACCTTCTTGCATCGATAAATCTCTTTCATGGCGCTCGCAATCACTTTAACTGGTAGAAATTTGCCCACCTTTAAAACGACACAAAACGGATTTTGGGACGTTGAAATATCAAATTGGTAATAAAATGAAATATCCTTTATCCTTCAACGAATGATGTAAAAAGAAAAAAAAAAGCTTTTAAATCGAACCTTATATCCAATGTCGAATGGTGTGTAAAACACGAAGTACCACACGACTGTAGCAACGTATAATTGTGGTGAATTCTTTAGTGGAGCTAAAATTGGTTCGCCAAGCAATCCATTTGCGACCATTCCGCCGGCAAAAATCATGAGCATCGTTGACAACCAGCAAGCCAATGGATGTTTTCGCGAGAATGCTTGTGCACCCGCGCCCAAATCCTCCCGTACGGCCAATGCACACAATAAACTGTGTGCAATGTCAAAATACGGGAACATTTTTAATTTAATGACCTGATTGGCCATATCCAAAAATGCCTCTGGATCCATTTTAAAATCAAAATATTTATCACTTGGTCACTGATGTTTCTTTTTTTTGTTGTTGCTTCACTCAAAATTTAAACGGCAGGCCTTGATAAATAATTCAATTCGTTCAAAATATCTGCAAATCAAATTAGATCTATTTATTTTCGTGCACACTTCAATTAACAATTAACAATCAACAATTATCAACACCGATAACAATATAATTCTTACAAAAGCCAAACGATTTTCTCTATAACATGATACTGTTGAACAATGATTGCGTAGAATTATTAATCGAATCAAATTCACTTGAGTCGTCAGAATATTCGAGAATCAATGTGTACTACGCTTGTATGTCTCGTCATATCGTTTTTCAACTTGATTGTGTGACGTGCGGAATCAGATCCGTAAAATACAATAGCTTAAAGGGAGACATTGGTGTTGCAAGTGATTCAGAGCGGTTTTGACCATTTCAATTTTGCATAAATTTTACGCTCAACGTGTATCGTACTCGTTTGAATGTCATGTGTGATTTTGGTGTATGATGCAAAACAAGTGCATAGACGGCAATAGAACAAGTAAGCAATTGCTCGGAAAATGAAAAACAAATATGTCACAATGAATGATGAAGAGAGATTCCCGCGGCTTTATTTCAGCTTGTTGCCATTTCAAATGGAAAACTGTAAATTGATAATTCAATGGCCACTCTAGCGCATAAAGCAATGCAATACAGTGAAATGTGAGATACGAGAACAGTATCCAGAAACAATAAACATCTCATTTTGCCTGCGGCATACGATGCGTTTGATCGAAATAAACAAACCCAAAGCACACCTAATTGATACAAACAAATGGAAAAACCGACTAAATATTTGAATGAAAACGCTTTTCCTCTTCGTTTTTGCGACACTCTCACACAGGCACGCACAAAAAAAACGAAAACGTCACATGGGATTCAAGTAAAGGGAATCGAATATTTTTCTTAAATACGCAAAAAAACAGGAGACGACCGTACAAATGATCAAATATTCGCACCACATATTTATAAATAACTATTCCACAATAATAATTTTACATGCGTCTACATGACTATACGGAACGTCTGACGTGGTGTACAAATGCAATACCAGACACATGTAATTCAACTTCACGCTTAAAGTCAATTTTTTCAGCACTTTTATTGTGACTATTTTTTTCTCGTGCTCGAAAATGACTTGTTTTACGTGTTTTTTTTTCATACATTTTTCTTGTTGTTCAGTACAAATACAGACACGAGCACAAAATTCAAGCGAAGACATACGAACAGAAACAAAAAAAAAATTACATAATGCAAATAATTGTTCAGCGAACGACCAGAGTCAGATGCTGGCCCATAATAACAACAACAACAACACAGACAAGCTACATGCTCCTCGCTACCAGCCATATATTAACCAAATGAAAATAGAAACGTGAATTAGATAATAATTATGTATATTTTTTTTGGTTGGTTGTTTGTTCCTAATCATTTTTTGGAAATCGTCCAATGCCATAGCATTGAACAGTTTTTCCCTTTGTCCCCTGTTTTGCTAATCATCATTATTGTTTATCTCGTCGAGCTTATGATGGAATTTAAGATATTCAATTCATTAAACGAAAAAAGCAAGCGTAAAATAATCGCTGAAAACAAAATTAGATTTTAGGCTTTAATTCTTATCATCTTGTTAATCTTTTCTATATCAGTTGCTGTTGGGCATATTGTCACCGTCTACGCTTTGTTTTGGAAAATAAGTTAGGCAGACTATATGAGTCACTGAGGAATGAATTAAATTAAGATTTCTGTATGGAGAATTGATTTCCCAACCTCACCAGTTTTCAATTTTTAATAGGCCTTCAAATAAATCTTTCAAGAATCACTTGTATTTTACACAATCATTGTTCTCACTCAAGTCTATCTATTTATTTTTCTCAAATTCCACTAAATTCCATACTTATTTAAAAAATTTCAATTAACAGAATGCAGCATTTTCCAGATTATACAGGCGACAAGTGAAAACTACAAAATATTTAAAACGAAGGAAAAAAAAATATAGAGAAAAACTGTTGAAATGGTTGGAAACTGAAAATAAAGTCACTAATAAGGAAACTACCGGAGCTAAAAATGAAATGATTCAAAAGAACCACCGAAACGGTCCACAATCGATGCTACGTCTATTCTTACTGAATTGGCTCCTCGATTTAAAATTAGATTTTTCTCATTTTCACTTGGCGCTTGACGTAAAGGAGATCACTCTGGCGAGAGTGTATGTATGAATCTTTTTTTTTGCGCGCGCTCTCTGCTTCAGACCGGCTATTAAATGAACATCACTGCACAAAAACAATACTGAAGTCTAATTTTAGTATTTGCAAGAAGCAGCTGTGGCTGAAACTACTTGTCAAACTACTGAGCTGACGCTCGGCATTCATATGTCAACTAGTGACAAACGTTAATATCACACTGGAAATCGTAGTACTAGATTCGTGGTTGGATTGGTTGCATCGAGCAGCGCTAGTTTTGAAATAGTTATTTCCATCGTTTTTAATGCTTGAATGCGCTTCTTTGCAATGATTTTACCGCCTGCGGTATGACTTTGAAACAAATGGCGAAAAAAAAACAGTATGACAAAAGCAGTTAAATTTGCCTTTGAGAAATGAAACGTTTTACTTTGAAAGTTGTATTTTGACTCGTCAAGATTTCGCAACTTATATAAAATTAAATAAAACAAATGCAAGCAACAATGCAACACAGGGTATTGTGAAGAGGGAAAAAAGAATCTGCAAAAAAATGGGTTTTTACGGCGAAAAATTAAACAATGTGTTGTGTGAATGTCCTGAGTTGATTCGTCAGTGTTGAAGTAGTGACGTTGGCTATTTTGGATTGTAGCACTTGTTACACAAAAGGTTATTGCACCTCTCGACTAAAAAGCCACTTCACGTTTAATGGACGCAAAGTTGCACCGCAACTGTGTGCAACAGTTTTTGTTGTTGTTGTTTTTTCTTTTGTGCGGCTGGAATGTGCTTTGGTGAGTTGGCCATTTTTCTGCTGGCCTCAAACGGGTGACATCCAGCGTGTTTTTTCAAGCAGAGAGTTTTGCTTGAATGTCATATTCGAACATCTTGATAGTGTCGAAATGTTTTAAAACATACATAACGTACGAAACCCATTGCAGAAATCAGATTCAATAGCAATCACTTAACTTTTGCGTGTTTCTCCGTTCGTCGGCCCATAAATTGTCACCACTTCCATTTATGAAGTGATAAGAACATAAACTGTAATAAAACAATTGAAAAATATTTGCTACATTTCATGGCGTTGCGAGACTCACGTTTGAGTGAAACAAAAGACCGGAGTAGAGCCAGAAAGAAAGAGAGAGAAAGTGAGAGAGAGAGAGAGAGTGTGAAGGGAGCAAAAGAAATAATTTTCATTTGCAATATCTTTCTATTTTAATTTAATGTTTCGTTTGGGTATTCTTTTGTATGAAGAATATTCTTTTCATTTGGGATAAATTATGCCTTGCGGTGGCACTCAGCTCTTTCATTGCATTTAAGCATTTTCAGCTTGCAGCATTGCTGTGTTTCAAAATTCATCACAAGCCATTTTCTCTCGTTCTGTTTGTCTCTTCGTTTCATTCGTTTTGGCAAACAATTATGCTTTTGGTTTGGTTAGCCTCACCACCTCTTGAAAGCCGTATACAAAAGTGTCAGAGGCGCGCCGCGCCGGCAAAAGGGGAGAAACACTCCCAGAAGTTTTAAACCAAAACTTTGAGTTTTCGAATGCGTTGTAATCGCTTTTAATGGGTGTTAAAATATTTATTGTATGCGAGATAGGTTCTTTGGCTTTTGGAAAGTGTTCGTCGTTGGCTTTGAACATTCCCAATTGATAAAATAGAAAGTGAATGAGAATGAGCCGGGTTTAATTTTATTGTTGTTGCTATGCAAAATTGTCTAATGATGTGCATTTTCCCAAAATTTTCAGGTGGCTTGGATAAAATCCGATTCAAAGGCAATATTAGCCATACACACGTTAATGGTTGCATTGAATCCACGTCTATCCGTAACACACAATGGCCACAATACGTGGAAACTACACATATCACATGTGCAGCTCAATGATTCCGGTTCATATATGTGTCAAGGTATGTACGAAAATGTTCAAAATAATCTCACTGTTTTGCCACGTTCATAGTAAAATATATCTAAATCATGTCCTTTGTTCATTCGAATATTTTACAGTGAACACCGATCCGATGCGAAGCCAAGTAAGTGTTTGATAGCGGATTTCACCTTAAACACCTCACTCAAAAATAATCATTCATCGGAAAGATTTTAAGTGCGGGAGGAAAAATTGATAATGGCTTAAAATCGTGTGTTCTTGTTTTCCATATCCATTTTCAATTGCTCTAATCATCATTTCTTCGGAACTTCAACGTTGAATGTGTGATGTGTGGAACTTAAATGGAATGTTTTTTTTCAACAGCAAATCTGGCACAATTGACTGAGATTGCAGTCGAGTCACGGGCAATCATAGAAGAATATGCGTTTATATTAAGTAGAAAATCGTATATAATGAGGCAAATGTTCAATGCACGTTGAATTTTAATTCGGTTTTTTTTTGTGTGTGTCTCTAATGGTGAAAGATAACCGAGCAACAGAAAGAACATGTCGTAAGATGGATAATTTTGAGTGTGAGTCCTATTTTTTTTTCTCCACATATCATTTACGTGCCATTTTTACCGATGCAAGCCTTTCGCTTGAACCGATGCTGTATCTATCTGTGGCTGATAAAATGGGTATGGAAGCGTTTCACATCCATCTCTTGTGCATGCCAATTGCATTTGCATCATATCTTTCTCGTTCTCTTTGTGGATTTTGACGAATGAGAAAAAGGGTGAGAGAAAAACAATGTCCTATTATAGGACTGCTATATGTGCTATCATATATTCCATCCACATGCTCATTTCAATTATATCATTACACATCTGCAATCTGCGTACGAATGCCATTGCACATTGCAACGTTCTATTCGATTGCTCGACTGCCTGCCTGCCTGCCTTCTTCCATTCATGCCATTTTATTATCATATCAACATTCCAACACCATATTCAGTTCGTTGAAACTATTCATTAGAGCTTGGTGCTCGTATGAGTGTGTGTTTGTGTGCTCAGTGTTCTTTATTTCAAAGGCTGGTAACGTTGTACGGAAGTGTGGCGAGATGAGAGAATAGAAGCAGCACACGAACGAAAAGATTTGATAAGGACACTCAAGTGAACATTTATTCAAACGACGATTGATTTTGCAGCCATTTATTTTAATTTGCTTTTATCTGAAAAGAATTTTTTTTTCTCACTCTCTGCTCTGCTTCCTGTTTTCTTTGCCATTGCAATAATAACCGTAAAATAATGGGAATGATACCAAAACCGACCGAAACACCATTTGCTGGTGATGCTGTTGCTGTTGCTGCTGCTGTGATACAGTGGGGCCATTTGAATGTCGTTGTTCCACCCGACATTCTCAACGAGGCTGATATAAATGGAAGTAGCCTGGATGAAAGTGTCACGAATGAAGGCGGACAAATTCAATTAGTATGCATTGCAACTGGCGTACCAGAGCCGACGGTAAGCGATCCAATGCATTTTACAAGCCTATATTCGATTTCGTCGTTTTTTTTCTTCCTCCTTTTGCTCTTGGACATTTTTTTTTCATTGTATGTGTTTGTTTTTATGTTCTCTTAAATGTTTATTCTGAATGAGAACGATATCTTCTGTTTATTGCTCTCGAGCGTACGTTGAAGTCAACGAAAGATCAACATAAAAAAAAAATTGGAGCCCAGAGTAACGTTAGGTCACATATAAATCATTTCAAATTGAATTCTGATTTATCTTAAACTGAAAATTTATGTTTTGTATGTTGGTTCAGTGGTGGGGGGCACCGCATGCCAGCACATGTACACTAGTGTACCGTATGTTCCGTACAGTGGTTGCTCAATGTGCGATTTTCATTATTTTTTCTCATTTCCACAGTGAATACGTAACATATATCCATTCTGATTTTGTTTGTTTGGTATGTCTTTTGTCTGTTTTTTTTTTCCTTTTCGGCATGCACAAATTGTCGTTCACGGTAATCTGATTTCATTTGGAAATCACCAACCGCAATAAACCATACAGACGACCTGGAGACGTGAAGGTGGCAAAGATATTGTTCTACGTACCGAAGGACGCGATAAACAATGTAAATATGCCACATTTTATTTACTAAAAGCCAATATATTTATATACCTATATAAAAGCGTGAAGGAGAGCAGATACGGTTTTTGTTCTTGTGTTACTTTGTAACGGAATGGGCGAGATGGGATGAGCTGAGAATGGGCAAATTGTAATCTAAAGAGATGCTTCAACATACGATAGATTGAGATACAGAGAAAGAGTCTCTGGGAGTAAGAGGCTGGGAAAATCGGATTCAAGTGTGTCTTTTGGATCATTCTCCTTTTTTTTTTAAACGTATTATGTGAGAGATAAATGCTATTTGTTTTATTGCTTTTCATTCGCATTAGCTTAATCTTCTCGAAGATTTATTCTGGTTCGCATGCATATCTTGTGATTTTGATACAACTGAAGCGCAAAAGCGCATCGACTAAACACAAAAAGACAAAACCACAGCAGAAGTGGATTCGTGCGCCCGTCATTTTGTCCCATGGGTTTTTGCTGCGATATGTTTGCTCTGTGTATTTCATTTCACTCCGTGTGTATGTGTGTGTGTTTTTTTTATACTTGTTATTGCTACCATCCATTCGTATTTATTTCCATTTTACAATGCAACAAATGCTGAAGAACGATTTATTGCGAACATGAAGCCACACACAAACAAAAACCACTTCACAGCATCTCTAATTGAATCGATGATATTGACAAATAATTTCATTTGTTCGCCATTGACAATATTTTCTTATTTATATACAACCCACACTTGGCTCCATGTCAATCTCGTCCATTCGCTCAACGACCTTAATTCCCAAACCAAACAAATGATGAAGACAAATTAAAAGCCATCCAATAAAATTACTTTATATATTTAGAATCATTTCATAATGTTCACTAATATTTGATTTTATTTGGGTGGTGGGTTTTTTTATGACCATTTTGTAAAATCGGACAATGAAGATGTTAAGAGCGTCGAAGGCAGCCGACTAGTTCTACATCAAGTGCAACGAACTGATATGGGCGGATACATGTGCATGTAAGTACAAGCATACATTTTGTATTTGAGATGTATTAGAGTGGCTCAAAAATACCAATTTATCGTTGACCTTCTTTTTGTTGTGTATTGTGTAATTCTTTGTTTTGGCTCGTTTGCTAAAAATATGATTGTTTTGTGTTTTAAACGATTTGAATACATTTCTTGGGCCATTTACAAATGCAATAGTTTATTCGAAAATCGTCTAGCTCGGCATCTGGCCACATGTTTTTTGAAAAACTATGCAAAATATTTATTTGGTTGAGCCACTCCAATACAAATAGAAAATATCCATACATTTAACCTTATGAACTAAAATAACACTAAAAAAAAAACATTTTTGTTGTGCAATTTTGGCAGTGCATCAAACAGAGTCGCTCCGTCGGTTAGCAAAAGATACGATGTTCAAGTGAATTGTAAGTACGAATTTATGTAGCGATTTGAGATTTGCGTTTATAGTGAAAATAAAATAGAAATTGAATTTTACTACACTTTTATGATGGTGTAACACCACAATCAAAACCGCTTTTATACTACTTACGCCATAGTTGACTGCCGTAAAACATTCGTATTATTGCGAATGGCTTTTGAAAATACAGCACAGGAATAAGAAGAGCCGAAGCGGTTTTGCCTGGAATTTTGTATCCAAAAACATTTTGAGATTTATTGCTTCGTGTACGGGAAAAGTTGTTACAAAGTCGACTGAAATCACGGGATTTGAGCAGAGCGAGGAGTATGAGTATCAACAGCATTGGTTCAACTCACTCCCAAAAGATCAATCGGATTTAAATAAGCACACAATAGTGACTAAACGAGAATTTATTTGTTATGTTTCGTTTTGCTGTGTTTTTCCGGTGATCTCCGCTTAAGCGCCCATAAATCATTCGTAATTGCTTAAAGAAAATGAAATGAAATTACCTCCAAGGCTGTTGGTTCCGAGGAAGAAGTGTGATTTGTTTTTGTTGTTGTTGTGGTTTACTGAAATAATGCGCTTTTTTCCCAGGTCATTGAAACAAAGTGTAATTAAGTGCGCTGTCGAACAGCGACCACCGGCCAACAAATGGGGTAAAATTCATAAACACTCGCTGCTGACAATGACTCATTTCAATTAGGACAAATGATTTCGGTTTTTTTTTTCTCGATTTTTCTCAATTTTTGTGTCGACTTTTGGGTTTTCAATCAAAACGACCGTTAATGAACGAACATTTAATTTGTGTTTAATGTGCGGTGTTTTTTTTAACATTTCTGGTAATTTTGCTGCTTTCTTAATCACAACACAACTTTTCAGCGGTTCAATTTAAATGATTGCAATCATAGCAATTGAAACCCGTTCCGCAAAATGGAAGAGAAAAACTAAACACTTCGGTTCGTTCTCAGCATGACCGATAAAAAAAAGTGGGCTAAAAAAATCCTGGTTTTGATTTTTTTCCCACTAAATGGAAAATTACTGTATCTTTATTTTAATAAAATGGGCAAATCAAGTGCAGTGCTTGCCGAGAATTTTGGTAAAGTTCGTTGTTCGCTTTTTTCTACATGACTGAATTTTTTTTTTCTTCTCTTCATTAATATGAACGGTTTTTTTTTCTGTATGCGAAAAACCAAAACGTTTGTATCTTGACTCAATTTTCCGTGCAAATTCGGCGCCTATTTACTTCGTTTACAACAGCAATTATGTATTTTGATGGTGTACGTTTTTCTCTCTCTCTCTCTCTCTCTTTCTCTCTTTTTCTCACTCTGACTGTGTTTGTGTCGTGGTTTTATTTGCGCGACTGCGATTCTCTACTCGCTCTTCCTTTTTTTCGGGGAAACAGTTCCACCGAGCGTAAAAGCGGTTAATCATGTTGTTGGTGCGCCCGTTGAGAGTCACGTTCTATTGGAATGCATTGTTGAAGTATTTCCGAAACCATTAAATGGCTGGTATCGCAACGAGGGTAAGCAAGACATTATGCCGACAATTTTTTTTTTGCGTTTTGTTTTGTTTCGTTTCATTCTTCTTCTGTTCATTTTCGTTCATCTTCTTACGATTTGAAACATGTTGTCTTATGTTTGCCGCTTGCTGATTGAGCTTTCTTCATTTTGACCCCATGTTTTGGGGATTTGCGATTTTTGTTTGTAGCTTGCGGTTTATTGATTGTTGTTTAGCGGCAAAAATTTTCATTTCAATGTGATTATTTCATGGAATCCCTCGTTTTTAAGTAGAACAGTAAACAAATCAACGGTTTTTATGTGTGTGTGAATTTTACAGGCAGCCTAAAGCTACACGATGGACCAAAATACATCATTTCGGAGCGATTAATAAACAGTTATACGTGGCAATTGAATTTAACCATAAAGAATTTGCAGAAAAATGACTTTGGAGAATATACATGTACGAGCGTCAATGCGTTGGGTAAACAAGATGCTCGAATCCGATTACAAGGTAGGTGTGATTGTAGCCTATGTGAATACTAAATGATCAGTAAAAAGTCACATGACATGTGATTGAAAATTGAGTTGAAATGTCATCAATTCTGATTGCACTGTTAAACAATTCTTGTCAATTGGCAACCAACTGTGTATCGAAATGTGTTGTTAATTAAAATCCGTTTCGAACAAAATCGAAATGGCGTTGGCAGTGGTAGCGTAACAACGAAGCGGAAATAAAGAGATTTCCCCGAACACTTTTCATCGAACGAATGTGTTGTTTCGTTTTTGTTAATGAATGTCATAAAGTGAGCTGCCTTTTACGGTTCACATTACCAAGTATTTTCGTTTTGCTCGCTAGTTTATCGCTGCCGATTTCACAGCAAAAGCTGTAATTTTAATTGAAAATTTTATATCAACGTTTTCTGTTTTATATGAATTTTATTGCTTGCCAGATTTTCGAAACTTTTTTTTTTATATTCATAAATCTATGTAATTATTAGCAGAAAAGAAAGTGCAAGCAAGAGCTGAGATGAATGAACGACTGAAACAACGAGCTTTTTCAAAAGAAAAAAAAAATAACGCCCAGCTTCTTGCGTTGTTTAGTGTGCCAGGCACATTGTGTATTGTTAACCGATTGCACACAAGAATGCCTTTTATAAGGCTTTGAGGCCAAACGCTCAAATGCACCTCTGTATGCTTTGTTGATTTAAATGGCCAACACTCGGTTGGCTGCCAATTCTCAACACGTTTACCTTTTACAGCCATTTAGTTGCCGCTGTTTAACGGTAACGATGATAGAAGGAAAAACAAGTACTACCGTTAACATAAAAATAATTGCACTTTTTGTTTATTTGCATTTGACACAAACACACACATACACATACAGAGCTAAAACTCATAACGCGACCGGTAACAACAACAACACCAACACCGTACGTGTATACAACAGCAAAGCCGCGACGCAAGCAACACCAAAGTCATAACCATAAAGGTCATGACACATCCAACCGAGTTAAAGAAATATTGCAGCCAAACAATTTGCAAGAAAATGAGATTGTTGGAGCGGCTGCTGCTGGTGCTGGCGGTTCCATCGAAGGTATGTATTACATAGTGTTCGAGATTACCCATGTTGCATGTCATAAAAAAAAACAATAAGTCGAATAGAACAAGCAAATTGTTGTGTGCGTGTGTCTGTTTCAACACCCCATAGAAAACACAGCTATATTGAGCACAATGGATGCCAAGCACTATGCACGGCTACACAATTGTCATCACATTCCGATTGTCCATTCCGTTCGTTTGCTTAATTTCATTTTCAAAAGCGTAAAATTCTTTCCAACCCCAACACCAACACAATTGGTTGATTCGATTCCATGCAACACATAAACTTCAATTATACAATTATTGTCAATTTTACCAGCTTTAATGGATTTTAACTCGACATTCCTTTTTTCTGTCTCGCTGTTGTTTTTGTCAACAATTTTGCATTTTATTGTTTATTGTCTGCATTACAATTATTGCTAGAGAAACTGTATGCTTCCTTGCCCACCTCGGTCCTTGTTTACATTTTCTTAGTTTCTTTGGCGTAAAAATGGCTTCCTATATGCCATTTACATTACACTTTCGTGACGATGGATTTTTAAATTTGCTCCAATTAACATTTGAAAATTTTAATTCAAAATCGAAATTAAATTATTTACAGTCAAAAGAGAAAAAAAGGGAAGTAAAAGTGTCAAGGCCAGTGAACAACAGAGGCGTGCATAAAATTGTCAACCATTACACAAAACATGCAAGCATCTTTATTAATTGAATTTCTGCCATTGACCGAGCCATGTGCAACACCGTTCGTTTTTGTGTGTGTGTGCTCACTCGTCTCATTCCCCGTTCGGTTCTGGCCGGATTACATTTCAATCGAATCGAAACATTTGTTCATGGTCAAAATATGTGTCAGCTGAATTCCCAGTAGAAAAACGCTTTGCTTTGCAAAAAAACATACACCAACACACGCACACTCCCCTCATTCACAAATGGTGTTATCGCCATTTTCTATTGCTGCGCTGCCGTCGCAATCTAATTAAATTTTAATTTATGATCGTTAATTAAATAAACGTTTTCGCTTCTAGTTAGATAAAGCACATTTGATAGCTATCTCGTGCGCTTTTGCTGATCATTGTGAAAACTAAAGCCCTTCGTTTTATGTTTCAATATTTTTTTTTATCATCGCTTTCTTTTTTGTGTTAGTTCATTTCTCTTGCTCTTTGTACAATTTCTGTACTATTCGACTATGTTTCGTTTGTGTGTGTGTGTTTGTGTGTGCATTTTGCAATAGTGATATCATTTTAGAAATATCGACGATGATGCATCGCATGATACACACACACACACACACACACAAACACATTTATACAAATAAAATCGATGAAAATGTATATACGCATTCAGTAGTATTTACACAAGGTCCGGGCGGACGTGCATCTGGCGCAAATGGTGGAAGCACTGGAGGTTTGGGCTCATCAAACGGCGTTAGCAATGGTAATGGTGTGGATAAAACGCGAACATCACAAACGAATTCAGGTGACATGTCATCATCGAATCAGCCGAGCTGGTTCTTTTATCCGTCTATGAATAGTGTCAAATCTACAACGAATCTAGGCGACGTTGCTGTGCTATCCATCTGTATGTTGGTCATGCTACTCTCATCACTATAATCATTATCACCATTCTCAATGGGCTCACCTGTCATGTAAGTCAGTTGATACTACTGTTACGAATCCAACCGAAATTGATTGAACTAGTTAAAAATAAAAATCATTTCATGTACTTTCGAATCACCAAACCAGAAGTCTGAATGGTGCTCAAAGGAAATTTTGCAAACATACACACAACAATTTACTGTAAATAGCGATTTTTAATGGAAATTTTATCACAATTTCCAACTATTACATTCCGGTCGTTCTGCTCAACTTTATTACATTATAAATTATATATTTAAAAAAAACTGTTTGCATCAACAGGCAAATGAAACGAATAAAAACACCAGTGAATTAATCCAACACAAAAAAAATGAATTAGAGTGTGTATTAAACGCAACATATAACTTGTTCGAAAATTATAAGGAAACTAATAACAAAAAAAAACTATACTAAAATAAAATTACAAAAAAAGAGAATAAAATCCTAAAACAAACAAATTGACACTAAATTTTAAGTAAGGTAAATGTGTACAAGGACCTATTGTTGATGAATGTGAAAATTATTTTTTAGATGGAGATATAAATATGTTATTCGAATTGAAAAATCAATGGTGATTAGGGTGCAAAGCATCCTAATCATATGATGGTCATAGCTAAAATTATAAACTAATCCCAAAGTCAACCACTCTAATGTACATATTGATTGAAATTAAGCGCGTGAGATTTTGACTTTAACAGTAACAAGCTTATGGCTAAATGCACTGTGCGAGTCATTCGAAATCAAACATTTTGATGTAATATCCATAGGTTTTGGTTCCATCAGTCATTCGGTTTACGTATCACATTAAAATTATCGAATAATTTTGACAATTTTATTTTGAAATACGTTAAAGTTGGACGAGAGAATGGATACAATTTGCGGAACATTTTCTGTTATTCCAAAAATTTAATTAATTGGTAACACATTGATTTTTGTTGATTCAATTGATTAGCCAAATAGTAGTTGTATTTATTTGTTTGTGGATTGACGCTGAAATCAACAAATATTCATACAAAATAATATGATTAAAGTGCACTTTATGAAACATATAAATACAAGCTTAGCATATGATTCGGTTGCTGATCCTGATCCAACTGGCCCAGTAAATACTAGGTCAATTTACACAATATTCGGTTTCCATACAAGCGGAACAACAACAACAACAAAACATTAATCGGATCATTCATTCGCAAAATTATGACCGCCGAAAGATCTTAAATGGGATTATTGCAAGTGATTTGATAGTTTTTTTTTCTCCAACCAGATTAAACTTTCCTTCGCATTTATATGCGTTTTTTATAAATAAATATATTTTTTCCGGGCGCAAATATTCCGGACCAGAGGAAATAAAAGTTTCGGCTATGCTCTTGTTGCCTATTTTCAATAGCTTCAGGCATGTACGAAATAAACGAAATATCATATTTCAGAGACAGCAAAAAAAAACCTTAACAAATTTGCAAAATGTCATTGCCGATAAGCGCAATTTATAGCACAGCAACTAACGCCTTTTTTTTATCAACAAGTTTTTTGTTGTTGTTGTTGTTGTTGTTGTTGCCCGTTTGCAATTTAATTTCACTGTGTATTCCGAAAATTAGGTTGATTTTTGCTGTGATTTTTTTTTTGTTGGTTTGATGCATTTTCTCTCATTCCTCTTGCTCTCATTCTGGCTGCTGTAATACTCGGTGGAAGAGCATATGAAGTGTATGTTATAGCGGTCATGTCTTTTGATATGCATGCTTGCCCAACAGTTTGTTTATGTATCCGTGTTTACAGCACAATCACGATACGCGAATACACGACTGAGAACTGAAAACTTTGTATGCAAATCTAATTTTTGTGATGCGAACACTTCTTTGCATTGTGCATTGTGTGTGTGAACTTCAGCGCGCTATGCCCCGGAAAAAATGCAAAAATGATAAATATGATTTTATTTTCAGCCGTTTTTTTTCGCTTATAATTCCGCACCGTTTTTTTTCTTTTTTGCTTCTCTCTCGAAATAGTTTCAACTAACTGTAAAAGTGCTGCTCTAAAGAAACGCTTCCGGAATGTTAACACTTTTTCTGGGTTTTACAATTTTTTTTGTCTCTATCTCTAAAAAAAAGATTGAAATGCCTGTGTCAACAAACATGTGGCCGATGTCCAATGAAATTTATTTTCGGTATCTTGCATTTCAGCAACATTTATAGCGAAAATGGACAGTCGTAATTTACGAACCACGAACAATGCAACCAAGCTTAAATTTTAATTAATGCCAATTTAAATGGATGTCATACACTTGAAGATGCTCGGAGATTAGCTGTTTTGATTGGACCCCCATTGCTTTAGTGCGCTTAACTCATCTGAATGCTAACGATAGTAATTACAACTTGATGCAGAAATTGAAATTTTGTATATCTCAGGCGATCGTTCAGAAAATCCCTTCGACAGGGATTTTCTAATGCACCAAAGTTAAAAGCTAATCATAATTAATGTCCCAAAACTGCAGCGTCTAAAAAAACAAAACAAAAATTAAATTTACCATAACAAAAATATGAATTTCCATGTTGCTTTCAGCTGTATGTTGTTTGCGTCAATTTGTTTGACCACTAAAACTTTTATTCATTAAAATATGGATAATTTATTTTTTTTTGCGAAAACAAAATGAAAAATTTCCGTCTACAATTCCATCGTGTTTTCGATACTCTGAGATGCATGTGACTATCTAAAGCCTATTATTGCAAAATCAAGCATACATTCTGTTTTGTATGAGCATAAATGTTTAAATTGCTTTCTTTGCATTGGCAATAATTTAACAGGCGCTAAACCATGCATTAGTAATTTGCATAAATTACAAAATACTTTCGAAAAAGTATGAACCATAAATTGGCCGATAGCGTAATGCAAAGCCTTTTGGTGACCCACCGCTAAGCGTGCATAGAATCACATTAACTGTTTACATGGGGTTGTGGCTGCAAGCCCAAGCAACAAAGTCCATTGAATTTATTTGGGTTTTTGGCTCTGGTTGCATGATTACATATATTTTGTGTAAGTTAATCCCGAGTCCGATGGTTTCGATATAGTTTGCTGTAACTAGCTATTTTAATGATGTCCATTGTCCAGTGTCCAATGTCCATTACCACAGTGATCAATGTTAATTGTATACATCCAATGTGAACGCTAGATATTGGTATTCTAATGATTAATTAGTATCATGTCTGGTGTTTTTATGCGTTTGAACATAATTCGCTTATTTCGAAAAGCCAATAACCGTTTCGACGGGATTCGACTAATTTCTGAATTTACTTAATGCATTTAGGACAGCACAGGATTTCAATTGGAGAAAATCGAAATATTATTTAACTTTCGTAATATTTTATTTAATTCCCTGAAAAATTTAGTTTTTCGAAACGAAATTTATATTTTATCCTAGCAAACTGTTTTTTCGGTTTTAATGTCATATTGATGAAAAAAAAACACTCTTTCAATCCTTTGAAAGCTGCTCAAAAAATCATGTGTGTGCTATAAAAAAAAACAACACTTAGAAACCTCGACCGGTAGTTGTTGCGCGCAAGCAAAGAGTTACCAAACCAAATGATGGAACATTTTTAATTGTAAATATGAGGTCTTCCGTATTCGTATTTGAATTTATATTTAAACATAAATGATAAAACTGTACAATTTGCTTGAAATAACCAAAAATTTAAAAACAAAAACAAATATAGTAACATCGTACTTGTACCAAAACTGTAATGAACGTAATAACCGAACCTGATAAACCAGCATTATGGAATTAAAAAGCATAACACACTTCATACCTAGTAATTAGAGTTGAATTTAAGCTAATTAACAAATGAATATGGAATCAAATTCAAATGCCACATTTACTGCAACAACAACAACACAACGCAGTTGATTCATAACTTATAACATTTTTATTGTTAGTTATCATTATTGATGAACTTACACGTACATTGAACAAAACAGTGAAAGGGGAGGGGGAAAAAAAACAATGAAACAGCAACCAAAAATACCGTAGCAAAAGTGTTAGCAATTAAAAGCGAAATGTTGGAAAATCCGGAATTAATGTAATTAATTCATTAACGATGTATTTGTGTGCTTGTACATATAGCAAATACCAGAGCCGGAGCCGGGAGCCAGAAACCGGGGCCGGGGATAGAGGAGAAAAAAAAATACTTTTGAATACAATGAAACACAATTTTGTTGAACGATTACATAAATGCGTATTTAATTGATTGTTTTATTGTCATTATTTTTTCCGAACGAATCACTTTATTTTTGGAGCCAGAATTTGCGCTCACACATGTATAGAATCCCATTTATAATAATTCGCTTGCCAGCAAACAAACAATTTGTAATTTTTCGCTCAAACAACAACAACAAAATCACTTTAAAATGTTGAATTGATTGTATTTATGGTTTAGTATGTGAATGTGAATGATGCCGAATATTTCTATTGAATGTATTTGGTTTTTTTTTGAATAAATTGCGAAACGTTTCATTAATTACAATCGAATTTTGCTCTGAATTTGGCGAAGCGTACGAAAGAAATGAAAAGAGAGAGACCGAGAGAGAGAGAGAGAGAGAGAGAAAAAAAGAACATCTCATATATTCACCATATCATCACATCAATATATCATTTAGGAACGCATTTATCAGAGTTCAGTGTGGGCTCCGAACACAATTTTGTCATGGAATCAAAGTCGATCCTCATTAAGCGAACTGACATAGACTTCCGAACGACTCACAACTGTATTACAATTGACTAACATCCAATAGCTTCATAATGAAATCAAAGAATCAATTAAGAGTTTTTCTTTGATTAAATTGAATCCACTGATAACTCAAAATGAAACAAGAAACAGGTCGAATGAAACCAACAAAAAAACATATATCAAACATATCGATCATATCGAATGTTCATCAAAGGTAATTGTCCGCTATTTACTCAACAAAACCCATAGACTCAAAAATAGAAGAAGTCATAAAACTCAAAAAGAGATTTCACTAAGCCATTCTTTCAACTGAAACCATAAATGTTGTTTTGGGTTCAATTAAAACATTCATAAAAAAAATTCACTTTACTGAGATTCGACCAATCCTCAAGCGAAGTCTTCATAGAAATTTGAATATCATCAAAATGAAATGTACTAAAATATGTATGCAGAGAATTTATATGATGTAAAGAATAGAAATTGAATATTTATCAAAAGGTGAATATGTAACATAATATATTAATGATATTATTGATTGGGTCCTTCAAACAAAAAATACCGCATGAAAATGTCAAATCACAAAATAGACTCGCTCGAATGTGAAAATAACTGCACTCGCATTGTATAGATTAAAATTCTTGGTGGAATAATTTAAATCCAACATTTCATAAAAATGCCAATAAATGTAGCATTTATCGAATGAAAATATGGTATTTTAGCGTGCACACAAAATGGCAAACGATTGTTCAAAAGCATTTGAATTTATATTTCGATTTATTATTGAGCTTCAGTGATTAGTATTCAATGGCCAAAGTGTTCCAGTATCAATCAAAAATGTTACTCCCTTTTTGTTTAAATGTGATGCCATTCGACAAACTTCATGGCATTTCCAAATTAGTCAACTGAGAGGGAGAGTTGTTGTCTTTTTTTTGTATCCGAGCGGCTGATGAAAAAAAACACGTGCATGTCCGTGAGTCAGTTAAAATTTGACATTAATCGAAGTGAAATAAATGCACGCGCTTCGAAGCGTGGTACGAATGCGAAGCATGGCTCGGCAAGCAATCCCGAATGCAAAAAAAAAAGCCACTGCGAAACAAAAACCACAAACACAATAAGCACAAATGAGCATATTGTAATCCAATTTAAATGCTGTAATAATAAATCGATTGAAACGTAAAAATATTTTGCAATCCATAGTTGCAAAGTTGTCGCAAAAAAACAGTCCAATTGAAAAAGATGGGCGTGGATTGAAAATGTGGAGAGCAAATGAAGTGGATTATTTGTTTTCTAATGATTAAAACATATCTCGGGATTACCGAAACATTTCAATCGGACCACTAACAAAAGGCCATGCAATCCATCTATTGCAAATGACTCATGTGCGGCTTTTTTTTGTTTCGTCTTTTTGCACACCAAAACCAAATATTATAATTGATTATATGCATTGTGAACGAAATTAAAACAACACAAAAAAAACACGATGCACTTTTCAAGCTTCACATTGCGATAAAATGTTAAAATTGCACCGAAAAATCGATCAGACAAAATTTCGATATGAAATATGCGCGTGAATTAATATTTAATTTATTACGAAATGCTCAGCCAAAATGCTGAAACTCTTTGGCTAAAAAATCACCCTCATATAATATATATATATATATATATGTGATTTGTATGGAGTCTGCATAGAGGTCAATACCATCGAAATAAATAAAATAAAATAATAACAATAAAATGCACACGTATTCACCATTGTATCAGACACACAATCAACAACAACAACAACAACAACAGCAGCAGCAACAACAATTTAATGGCCACCGAATCATTGTGTATGAATGGATGATTTGCAGCAAAATCATTCGAAAAGTTATGAATATCAGAAAAGTCAAATTCATTCATAGAAAATTTATCGTTCCGAATATCATAAAAATGTGGGGGAAAAAAATGTTGTGAATAAAAATGGATAGAAAAACAAACCAAACGAAGTGAATGCAGGCGATAATAGATACGATTGATATACAAAAAAATATCCGTAATTTTGAAACAGAGAATGAAAATTTGTTGTGTGTAAACAAAAGTGCATACTGGAGAGGCAAAGGGGGCTGGCTTCATTGAAGCCGAAAATGCCCTATACAAGCCAAAGCCTATGTAGAAGAATGATAAATGGAATTCTTTATTAATTATGTTATGAAGGCTTAAGTCACTCACCCTCAGGGTGAGACACTTTAAGGTATGAATAAAATACAAAAAAAAAAAAAACAAAAAAATAATTCACAAAGGAAAAACAATGGAATGATTGACAGAGAGTATTAGCAATTAAACAAAATGAACATATGACAATAACATTTTATTATATTTAAACACAAACTAAAATTAAAACCTAATTGATATTAGATAATAAATATATTGACGAAAAAAAACACAACAGATCAACATCTAAATAAAGAGAAAAAAAAATATCCCATTTTCATTTAAGCGATGGCTTTTTATTGTATTTCACATTGCACATTTATTAGACCTGTAGACATTGAATGCCAACTATTTTGATGCATCAACTTCAACATTCAATTGGAATCATGTTGAATCGATTCACAAATTGAAAGGTAAGTCTTTGTTAATTTAATGAGCATTCAATTGATTTTCTACAACTCATTTTGCTTGGAACTGAATAGCACAATGGAGGAATGCATTTCATAATAGCTTTATGTTGTGGTTATTGATATGAATCAATAAAAGGAGTGCGATTTTCTACTTAATTCATTAGTGAAATATAAAAGATTTGTGTAAAGCGTTTTATATTTCAATGGTGACTTGTACTTTCTGTTTTATTTTTAATCAGTGGTTAAGCGCGGATTATTTTTGTTCAAAATCAATAGAGATTGTTTACCTCTGCCAGCACCAAAGAGTGATTTCATCTCTATCTATAGACTATATTTCATTTTTTCATATTCCAATCGGCCAATATTTTATTTTATTTTTGTCTGCAGCTGCATTTTTTATATGCCCATACCCAAAGCCTTTACCGCAACATTATTTTGTTGTTGTAGTGTTATTTTCTTCTATTCATCCATTCGATTTTATCGCGAGCAGCACATCCAAAAAAGAAACAGACTCGATTTGGCATAGAAGAGAAGCAAAATTGTAAATAATGCTCTATCTCTTGCAGTGATTGAAAGCTATGGACATAATTTCTATTCAAAAGCATTTTTATGGCAAAAGAAAATTCATAAAATTATATGGCTTTTATAATAAGCAAAGAATAACTTTTAGTCTATCAAGAGCGGTTCGGTGCTTGTGCATTCAGAATGTCGACAGACATTTATGTGTGCGCTTTTTTTCCGAATCACGTCACACTTTCAAATAATCCGATTTTTATATTGCGAGTTGTGCGTTGTGCCGAACCAAAAGTGATTCGCATCGAGTCGATTTGAGTGTGTGTGTGTGTTTTTTTATATGCCACAAATTCATTCGATGACACAAATATCGACATAAAAACGCATATAAAAACGACGAAGAGAGAGAGAGAGAGAGCGAATCCATGATTTTTTGGTGGCTATAGTTCAATGTTGAATAGTAAATCATCCTTATTTTGTGGCTAAGATTGTGGCAATGGTTAGACAGTTTCTTTTGTCACTAAATGGATTCAATCGGTTTAGATAAAATCATTAGTTTGGCAAAAAAGCCGACTATATTCGGTCTTGGTGTTTTTTTTCTGGTTTGGATTTTACCAAATTGTTCAAGTCAACGGTAGAGACATAAAAAAAGCAGCATTCGAATCCAATTTTGACACTTCAATAATTTCATTTCAATTTTGCATCCAGAGCATTTTATTGAGTCTGTTCAATTTGAATCAGATCAGCAAATCATTGTATACGAATGAATTCCAATGCTGTTTTTTTTTTCAAATCAATTTCTTGACAATAAAATAATGCGGTGAAACTGCTCAATCGAACGTCAGATATCAGCGTGGGTGTGTATTTAATGTGAAATTGGATAACGGAAATTATCGAAATCGAGAGTAATTTTCCAAACTATTACTGCCTAAATGCATCCTTTATCCCACTGTTATAGTTAATAAGCCTTTCAATCTCAAACTTACTCTAGTGTGTTCACATGATATGCGATGCTTAATACCAATGATAGGCTCAACACACGCAATTCACAAACAAACATTCCCCAAGAGAAAACTGACACTTCGCCATTTTGACTTTTACTGCAAACAGGGACGCTTGCTGTCTCATGCTGTTTCTCTCAATGCCAAAACATATAATCACTCATTCAACTGATAGAAGCGAATTGCAAAACATATATCTTTTCTAATCTGTGTTTAATTGAAGAGATTTGCAAAGCTTCGATAATTAATTTCGTACGTTTGCGTATGGTATATGTATGCGCAAAAAGCCCATTCATTATATACATTCATACTCTAACTGAATCATATACGATGAAATGATAAACATTGGCTCATGACTCGTCAGTCTCATTCATTTAACATTTCACTGCCAGTTGGCAGTTGTAGAAAACACCATAACAATGGCAAAATGATATGAAATGCTGTGCCAACAATACGTTAGCTATTCCAAGAAAAATCAATCTTGATCGAAATGGCTAATAATAACATTGAAACATTCACTATAATCACTAGTTTGTGTAGTGAAACAGAAGTTTTTGCATCTATTGGACCAATTTAAGCGAATTGTATTCAACGAAAAACGCACTTTCTATGCATTGGTATTGTTGGTTGGGCTTTTTTTTTTTAATTTAAACTCGGAAGCTACAACATTTATACAAGCTGTCTCGAGTATATATTCAATAAATGGTTTCAAGTTGCAGTTAATTCATTTAAACTTTTATTTTTGTTAAAAAGTTCACAATCCATGAATAGAACTTCTATGGAAACGCCCATCGTTCAATATTTAGAGCATGAAATGTTCCATCGTTTCGTTTGATAAGAAATCCATTAAGTAAAAGACGACGGTGACTTTTAATTAACACATGTGGATTTCCACATTTGTGACTGAGAAGCATTTTGCTACTTGACACGAATCTCTTGCGACTTCTTGAGAGATTAATCGTTCATTTGTTCGGTGTCACAACAAATTTTACTGCAAAATACCATGTTTAGATGGAAGAGCCAAAACACGTTGAGCATCACTCAATGGGAAGACCGAGAGAGAATGGCATAATACATTTACCTCGAGTGAAATGTATTAGATTTGATGTGGTAATTAGATAGAATTCAAAGTCAAGATGCATACTTGATTAACAAGCTTAAACATCTTGATGAGCACACGAAAGTCAAACGCACACGCACATCATATTGCCTTTTTAACTAATTAGAATGTTGTTACGGTGACATTTTCATATATGTTTTAGCTTGAAAATTGATTTACTCAATTTTGACATTTTAAACATTGCAAATTTAATTGTATTAAAGAATCTATAGACTTTGTTATGCCATTTGTACTTGATGAGGTATCATCAATGCAAAGTGAATATGTATTTAAAATTTATAGCATTTTAAAGAGTTTAATTGTGAATTTTCATTGGCTTAGATTTTGGAGGCATACTCTTTACTCTTTTTGCGCTTGGTAAAACTGAAAAGGTAAAAACTTTTCTACTAACTATGAAAACGAAATGCCATTTACGAATTGTGAATGTGCAAAATACCGAAATACAAAACTAAACTATTCGTCTAATCTGTTTCCACTTTAATGGCAGCTTGAATTTCGGATTTAGTGGAATATTTGCATCCCATGTTTGCCATTGTTTAATCCATGAATGTTTAATGGTTAGGCAAACATTTCTGGTGTAATCATACGTTTAATTAATTTCCAAATGTACCACAAATGCAAATGTCGATTGCCGTTCAACGAACAACGTGACATTAAGAACAATAAATATTTGTTAGGACGTAAAAAATCGAAAATTCATTAAGCTTCAAGACATTGGATTGTCTCAAGTCGAGTGTCTGTCGTCTGGTGCCATTCAAGCAAAAACATCACCTCATGTTTTGATCTTATATCATAATCAAATCTGTGGATTTATTCTGATTTGAGATATTTGAAATTAAATTCTTGGAATCTTTTTGGGGTAAAAATCGGCTGTTTAACCACATTCACCGTTCATTGTTGATTCAAACAATGTTGAATGTTCAACATATTCCGAATAAATGTGAAAAGATGCTTTGCAATCGTGCGATAAATTCACAAATTAATGAAATTGGGTAATTAAATAAAGCGCTTACAATTGATACGACATTTGTAGTATAATAGTATCTTGGTAAATTCAGTAGATAAAATAAATCAATCTCAATAAAATTGGCATGTTTATTGGATTTTCAACGCAATGTGCATACAAACCCTGGCAAATGTACGACTGTAAAAACAATCGTGATTTTCACGAGTGCTAATTAAAATAGATGTAATTTTATTGAATTTAGTTGATCGAATAAAGACCAAACAAAGCAGACAAAATTACGTTATCATTTGGATATTTCGGCAGCAGAATGTGAATACCGAGAGCGCATCATGTCATGAATTATAATTTATTCAATGAAACGCTTCGCAAACAACCAAACAAAAAGAAGCGACAGCAAAAAAAAAACACACACACACACACACAACAAGACTGAAAATTCCATTTCAACTTGGAAAATATTTTTGGAATAATTAAAAATTTTGCGCGCGGGTTTTCTCGACTCGGTTGCGTTTTTTTTTTGAAATGTGGATTCGTACGTTCGACTTTTCCTTTTCTCTCACTAGTTTTTTTCCGGGTTTTGTTCAGCTATTTGTGTCGGATGCTATATTTTGTGCACACTTTAACTGCAGCTACAAGCTACAGGCTATATCTTTACATGTTTGGTGCGTTGATGGTGGTTGGAAATGCAACATAATTATTGTTGGGCACATTTAAATCCACTATTGAAATGCATGCAACGCATTCAACAGCAGCAGCAGCTCGTGAACAATAAAAGGCAACTATTTTCCTGCTGTAATATCATCATTGTTGTGCGCAAGTAGGAGAATAAAGCATACCATTCGTAAAGAAACAGATGTAAAAATGAGCACTGAATTGTTTCAATTTCAACATAAATATTTTCCATGGTACCCGCGGAACGGTCGACAAAGTTTTTTTTGTGTATTTCTCTCTCTTTCTCTCTCTCTCTCTCTCTCTGTGCAATGTGCAAATATATTCTTGGCTAGCCATTTACATCCGATATTGTTTTGTGCATATGCTCGCCTCTTTCTTTTGGGTGATGGTGTTGTCGTTCGTTTGTTTAATGTGCGAGACACACGCGCACATACAATTTGGGTCACAATATCATCCACACCAAATCACCATTGAAATTGTTCGCACTCTAAAGTATTTGTACAGTTGCATAGTGAGCATCGCAGCAACAATTATTGTTTATGAAAATTGAGAACATTTTGGGGCATTTTTTGCCAACATTTTACGAACATTAAACGCACGATTCAAACATATGTTTGCACATTTTTCCTCCAGAGTCTTTTTGAATGGCACACACATACACACGACAAATGCGGTTTTTCATGCAATTATATTTACAATAGCCATTGAAATTTTATTGCATTTCTTATATTTCATGATAATAAATACAGTAATTTTTCGGTTTAATAGTTCTGACAATGCTGAAAAATGGCACCCATTTTTGCCAGCAAACCAATAATGCCAAAATTGAATTGGTTTGGCGCGTAACATTTAATTAGCCGCTGTACATTGGAAATTGCAATTTTATTAAAAGTGATTTTTTCAGGGGGTATTTTATTTTAAATGACAGTCAATGCTGCAGACATAAAATTTTGATCTTTTTAATTTGCTTCCTAAAATGGTCTTCGCTTATTTTCGATTATATTCTGGTACAATTTGTACTAAAAACTTATGGTTACATTTTCAGTATGATTTCTCCCAATTCTAACGTTTTTTTTTTTGCTTGTAAGAAGCGAAAAATGACCACACTAAAATGTTTTCTAAGAAATATTTCATACCGTATCGTGTTTTGCTCGGAATTTCTGTATATGTAGTTTTAAAATTTGTTTTCTTTCTGTTCATTTATAACTCTTTTCGGGAAACAACGTTCAATTTGATGTAATAAATCTACTTTGTTGCGATTGAGTGGGAGAGAGAGAGATTGAGAGCGTAAAAAAAGACTCAAGAAATTTCCTCATGCAATTGAGTTTCTGGCTTGGTGACAAACACCACTTCAATTACCAATGGAAAGTTTAACAAAGCGACATTTACACCAATGATCAACTTTGCACCAATTCCGCCGCACCGATTGAGTGGAGCATAATCAAAACGTTTTGAAAGTTTTTTACCTCCCCTATAGCGCACATGATTGAATTTATTCACAAACTCAATACTCTATTCAATGTTGTTTTTTTCTTCGTTTTTTTTTCCAAACTTTAGTTACACACTCGTTTTGAGTTGCACTTTTTCCAACATTTTGTAACGACAATTTCCATCGTTGCTATCCGGCATACAATGTTTTTGAAATCTTTTGCTTTGGAATTCATATCATATCGTGTAGAAACACAAATAGAAAAGTTCTACTCTTATTACGACGACGAAGATGACACACACACACACACACAAAATATTGTCACAGAACATTCAAAGAAACGAACCACAATGCACTTTCCACTATCTGATGGAATTAACCTTTGAGCGATCTCTGTTGTCGAGAGTTTGCTGTGGAAGAAAAAACTGTGAACATGTGCTCTCTTGGAGTATTAAATTTGTGTCGTACGCTGTACTGCACTTTGACTAATAGTTGCAAATAGAGATCACTTGATTTGGTTGCAATGGGTTGAAGCAAGAAAAAAATAGTTCTTCAAAGTAGTTCTTCAATTTTAGACCAGATCCAAGAATAGATTACTTTGAGTAAAATTTTCTTATACCTTCAATAGATTTCAGTTGACGCACACTTCAACAGCGACATTTGTCTTCCGATTCTCATTTTCCGGATATTGTGTATTCGCCGATTTACTACGGACATACCGAAATTACCTTTTATATTAGCATTAACGCAGCCCCACGAGTTTGAGTGCGTCGGATAAAAGAACTATAAGAATATAGTATACCGGCTACCAACTTACACATTCAAATTTGACCGTTTAATTCATTTGAAATAAAAATAAAAATTATAGTGAAATTTAAAAAAAATAATACATCTTCACATGCACCAAATATAATTCTGCAAAACATAATTTTACATATCTATTGCGCATGTTGAGTTTTAACTTTGTCACACGAATATTAAAATTGTTCGAATTGTTTTGCACAGTTGTGAAACATGTCGAAATTCAGAAATGTCAGTTATGCCAATAGTAAGACGACAAAAAATAAAATAAAATGGATATAGTGTACGGAAATCACGTAAAGTGAACGATGGCGCAATGTAAAGTGTCTGATAAAGTTTTATATAGGCGCATATAGAGAGTAATTTCGGTATGACTACGGATGAACACGATAAAGTAAACAGTTTCGTTTTTATTTTGAATAAAGTAATTATTCTAGAACTGCATTTGTTCGTTGTTGCATGTGAGTTATACTCTAAATAAAAGTTAAAATGCAAACCATTTCGGGTTGAGGGATTTCAATGCTGTTGTTTTAGAAAATAAATCCATTGTCTCTTTGAATTGCGTTTAATTCTCTATCTCAAACATTGATTACTTTCATTTATGGCCTGTTTGACTATCAGCCGGTCCATAAAAAAAGAGAAGTCAAAGTGTGTGCGCATCTTCTTCTGTAAAATATCAAACATCTTGATCAAAATGAAATCGAAAAAAGTGCGGTAAAATCAAAGGTAAGAGCAAAAGAGCACATCCTCACTGTCAAAGTCAATTTAATTTTAAGATACCGGAGCGCACTAAAATCCACGTGGATGGTAAATCCAATTGAATGTAAATTTTCTATAAAATATGTTGACATTTAACACAATGATTCGATTTTCATATTCTCATTGAACGTTAACCGGGGGCGACGACAAGCCGTGTCTGCCATGTTTTAAATCTCTGCTCATATTTGGTAAATATTTATTCATATTCCGGTGTCTCGAATCTGTTATTCCTTGAGTCTCTTGACATCGATCATACGGCTCATAAGGGTGAGTTTGTGTGTTATGTGCACTCTGGCACATGAGAAAGAAAAGACCCTCAACCTCCGACACAGTGCAACAATTGTGAAATGTTTTATGTAAATAAAGCGTTACCTCAAAAAGCCATAGATGACTTGATAAGTTGATAAGTTTTCACTTTACATCGAACTCTCGAGATTGTGTATGTGTATGGGTGTGTGTGTGTGTGTGTGTGTGTGCTACGCTGGTACACAAGAGGTTCATAGAAGCCACTCTCACGTGGTTGACAAAAATGCAAAAAAGGGGAGAGAAACACAACAGTGCAAAACAAACATCGAAGAGACCGATAAAAAGTTGCCAAATGGAGCAAACGTGCGACGAAAATCCAAAGTGCGGTTGTTTGGCAAGGAAGCGGCAAATAAACAGTAACAAACACCGCAAACAAGAACAACAGGACAAGAATGGAATGGAATGATGGGAGGTGGCATGAAGAGAATGAGAGTGCTGAACACGAACAAACATTGATGTGAGGGTGAAGAAGATCGAAAAAGGGAGAGAGATGGAGAGAATGAGGGAAAAAAGTCATCTTGAAAGCATTTGATGCACACAATGAAAGGCAGCCAACGAATAAAGCGAACATTTTTCTTTTCAAATTGAAGAGAAAATTAGATTTCCGATACACCAGAGGAAAAAGATAAATTGATACACTTCACACAATATAAGTGTATGGTGCATGAGAATGCTCGATGTTGCTGCTGGTGTCGAGCGAATCAAACGAATGTGCAAGCGATTTTGGTGGTGCTGCTTGACGCTGCGATACGTAACTTAATTTTCCATTTCTTTTTGTGTGTTTCAATAGCATTTCGATACATGATGATGACTGTGGAGTAGAAAGGAAATTTTTTTTTTTTTTGAAGTAAGACTGAAATCTGCTCACCACCACAAAAACACATCCGCAAACAAACCGAGAAGCAAAAGAGAAACGGGACCATGACTTTGCTGAACAAAAGACTAGATAAACAAACCAAAAGGACAGAGAGACAAAAAAAGTGCTCTGAGCAACTAAGAACCAAAATCTGCGCACAGAAAGAGCGAACAAATTTGATTTGGTTATTTGGATAAGGAACACTTAGACTGATTGACATTTAGCTAGAAACCCATTCGTGCTCAGTTCAGATGGTTAACGTAGAAAAGACTTCCGGACTGGAAGTGATGCCATTAAAAACCGTCTAATAATGTAATGCAACAAAGTTTTATTTTTTTGCAAACGCTAAAGATCTCCCTTTGACTTGTTTCGGGAGCTTTTAATCACTTCAAATCACATATACGCCTAAGCTCAATGTAATAAGTAACCGCCCGACTATAGCGTTTGGTATTCTCGATTGCTAACAAAATCATTTCAAGCAATTCAATAAGAAATCAAGTGCTGATTGTCTTCCAAAATCTTATCAAAGAAATGAATTTGAAATGAAACTCGATCGAAACTTAATTTATGGCATTGCCCGAAACGGCGGCTGCGTACCAAATGAAGACAATTTAGAAAGTAATGGCCAAACATTCCGGAAGTGGTGAAAAGCAAATAAAGACCTCGCACAAGTGACAACACATAGCGAATCCAATGCGAAGAACAAATGTCAACAGAAAATATGAGCAAACAATCAAAGTTTATTTTTGCCTTGCGGTGATTTTATGTTGGCCAATTCAATTGAGCAGCTCGATTCCGATTCGGTACTTCCGAATGTTCTAACTAGTGGTAAAGTTGCGTCATAGTCGCAATAGTACATTGTCATCTAATCCCCGAAAGTTGTGGATTTTCGAAACTTAATTTATACACTGGCCTGCATAAGTTTGGAAGGTATACTATATTTTGCTGTTTCCCAATCCAATATTTGTTAGCTGGACGCTTTTCATACTATTTTCGGGCGGAATAAGAGCATCGATGGATACAATGAATATATGTTCACCTCAAACTTTTGCAGGTTAGTGTATTCTGTACACTGTACAACTGCAATGTTGGCTGGTTTGCCCCACCTAACAACAAGAATCCAATACTCTCGAATTGCATTATTCGTGGTTGACTGACGACAATAAATAAAATAATAACGCAATCCATAATATTCGGATGCAGAATTCGGAAAAAAATGCCCTAACTAAAAATCTATATCACTTTTGGATTGGGCGAACGACCACAATTTCGATTTTTATCGAGAACGAAAGAAAAACGGTCGAAATGAGAAAAGCACAATCGGTGCAAACCCGAAAAATATATCGAATTGTGAATGTGAATTCAATTTCATGTGCTGCGGCAGTAATTTTCAGTCATGTCGTGACCATGCGAATAACGATAACTCGTAACGTTAACTCAATAATCGAACGAAACAACGAACAGAAAAAATGAAGAAAATAAAAGAAAGAAAGAAAGAAAAAAAATTAGTCCATAGAAGTGGAAGAAAAATTATGACTTATATGTTTATTGTTTCTGCATGTGGATCGATTGGTTTGCGAAGCGGATGGCAGACGGCAAATTACAGTTTCTTTCATATTTACCGTGGCTGTTTTTCTCTTCAATCTCGGCTTTTTTTCTGCCTTTCTCTTTCTCTTTCTCATTTACTGCTTTCAACTATTTCAGCGCTTTCAAACAAAAACGCACATGCTTCGCTGTTTTTGTCCCTAAAGCAAGAAATTAATCAGACGCTTCGTGTATTCACATACATGTGCAGCGAAGCAAATTTGCGTTATTTTGCCCTCTCTCTCTGCTGTGTGTATTCTTCAAAAAGTGGCGCGCCATTCTTTTGTTGTCTCTCGCACTAATTATTTCCCTATGTGAAATATATATATCCATTTTGTGTGTATGTTTGTGTGTGCAAGTTGTCATTTCACATCGAAAAGAACAAACTAAGCGCGCCGTTCATTTTGCGCATTGTTTCCGTTCTTAATTTTCGTTTGGAAAGGTTGGCATTCCCTTTTCCCGTGTTTTGAGAAGCGGCAGCCTTTTGTGCACTACTTCGGTTAAATACATTAATAAACCACGATGTAACTGAATTATTTACTTGGATATTTACAGAGAGAACAATTGTGCAACAGAGGAAAGGAATGTCATATGAAAGTGCAGTTCAGTGCACACACACACACACCGTTCACTTCATGGTACATGCCAAGCAATTTTTTCTGCTCGCACTCATTCAATGCACGTGAAAATATTTGACATGTCGGATGTTCATACGGTATGGCATTGCTTTGAGATGCCAGCTATTTGTTCACATTGAACTGCACATTACCATCATAGTATTATCATAACCGCAAGCATATTCAACCTCATAAGGATCATCAGATTTCCGTATGCAAATGATAAAATCGCTCGGTTTTTTTGTTGTTGTTTATATCCAGTTCATTGTTTCATTTTTCATTACCGTAGCAGCTAACGAACAGGAAGCAAAAAATTTTCATTCTTCTTGTGTCTTTTCGCATTTAGATATAAATCAAATGTGCGATGAAAGACATTTATTTTTTAATATTCAAATCATAATGCATGAATGCAGCAGATTCCAATTGATTTCAGTAGCAGCTTCCAGTTGATATGTGCAGCATCATTTTCATTAGCACCAGAAGATATCGACCTTGTTCATTTAGTTTTTATATATGGAAATATCATGAAAACATTTCAAATAAGCCAATTTGTCGATTGACTTCAATTTGATTCAAAAATTTTCCAAAATTGCCAATTTTTGTCCTCTTGTTTTTTTTTCTAAACTAAATGCCCTTAGGTTGTTATGTTGAGTGTGCACCGTGCAAACATAATGTACGATTTTAAATGAAATACAATTAGTTTAGTGTTCCAAATTGAATTTGATTATGATGGCCAATGAAATGCATTTTATGGGATGCGCGGATGCGAGCGATATTTTGATAAAACCATCATTTGTGTGTTCAAATTGTTAATGTTTTGGGAAAAATTACGCTCGAATATACACTTTAAACATTTCGTACAGTTTATGACGTTCGAATGCATTTCACGATGGCATGCATATCAAATGGCTGTTTACGATCGCCAAAAATCTCGTTTTAAAACGAAATGCGACTGTGTATATTTTGGTTGGTGTGGCCTCGGATTATATTTCTCTTTCTCTAGCTCGTTTACGATAGAATGATGAGCATTCGCTCGCTCACTTGCTCTCTCTCTATCTCCCTCTCACTCTCTTGCTCTCTGTACTAAATGCTTGCAAATTATTCAACCCTCTCACAGCATGGAAATGCAAATGAATTATGCATAAAATTGTAATCGAAAATCACCATTTCGGTACAATGTAAAATTAATGCAATTTATACAAGCGCCAATGAACAGTGGGGATAATGTGCGTAAAACATAAATTATTTTTGTTGTCGCTGAAATGCGACTCACACAGCACAATGCATTTGAATCAGCTGAACTATATTGGATTTGTGCGATGCATCGCAACCGGGCTATTCAAGCTCAAGTGAAACAGTGATGCTCGACAACAACAACAACAACAACAACAAAAAACACACACACACTCACATACACAGCCGAATTTCATGGTGGTGAAATCAATACCGAATTTAGAATTTGGAGATTTAGAGATGATTCTAAACATGCGGGCGCTACGCAATTATTTCCAAATAATATAATTGAACTCTCTCCGCATTCACATTCCGAATTCGATTCATACAATTTTTAATTAGACTCTTATCACTCGAGAGTACAACCTGCAACATGTTTGGCTGCCAATATTCACAAATCCAATTCCAGTTACTTTATATTGGCGATGCCGAAAATTTGATTCATAAATCAAAATAATTTTATTTGATTTTCTATATTTTGCAATTGAAAAATGCAAAATGTGACACGAAATATTACACGAGTGATTGCGGGTGAACATCACTAGTGAGTGGACATGGGCATCTCTCAGTTAGCCTTAAAAGTCATCTGATTCGAATAGGGTGAATCCAGGAAACAGATTTTTTTTATTTCTAAAACTTGTTTGATCCTTTCTCAACATTTTTTCGATCATGTTAATTTTTGGCGAATCATTTTATGATTATTTGATGAAATCCAAATGTTTCGACTCGTCGTCCGAGGGAACAATTGTGATGTTTATTAAGTTAAAAATTGAACTCAAGCATGAAAATGAACTTCAAACAATCCAAATATTAATTTTGGGCCCATTAATTTGATATTCGATACAAACAAAAAAAAATTGACCGCATTCATTTATCGTTTCAATTAATATAATTATTATTAAAGGTTAACATGGGGATGGGCCTGTGAATTTCCAAATCTAGCCCGAGCTGTTGGTGTCTCTATTGACAACGGTTATTAAATTATTCGGCAAGTGGATAGGAATAAATTTTCTAATTTGCAATGGACCGAATACTATGTTTCAACTAACTAACAATAAAATGTTATATCTAAAATTCCACACCGAAATCCATAAAGCCATTTCAACCTGTCTGTTACGTGGCTGACGGCATTTACACTGATTGCGGTTTACAGATTTTGAAAGTTTTATTACAGGTTTGTGTTTACTCGGGCTCCCGGTTTGATGCAGTTGTTTGACTTGAACGAGGCAGGCAGACAGGCAACACTCACACAAACGCAAGCTTTTCATCGTTGAGTGTTGTTCGATACCAAGTCAACTGAATCACTTGGAACATTTGGGTGTCCATGTGGTGTGAACGAATCTGACCAAGCTCATACATAGTTATTAGTTATTATTGCGTTCAGCCAATTTAGCACGCTGCAAATACATCGGGACGATGGCCCGATGTGATCATTCCGCATCACCATTGTGTCACCGAATGTATTTGTGCGCTCATTACCACAATATATACATATAAAATGGTCGTTGCTGTATATTTGTGTACTGTATGTAACGTGTACATTTTGAATGCATGCATGAGTGGTTACAAAATAATTTTAAATGTTGCAATTTTGGGTTACATTTTATTTTTATTTTTTTTTATTATTGTACGTGTACAAGAATCGAATTAAGTGATTTTTCGCTTGTTTAAATAAAATAATTACCTTCACGTTGACAACATTCACCAAATTTAATGAAACGGTAGGTCACGAATATGGATTTGACATCGATGAACTAAAAACTAATCCATTATCAGATTTATTGTGATTTTTACACGAAATTTGGAATTATTTATTGATTTCAATTGAAAAATTATCTTTTCACAGGAATTGATGTTGAATTTGTCAGAATTTCTTCGGAAATGATAAAAAAATAGCTTCAATTGAAATGTCAATCGGATACTTCAGAGAACAACTCAAAAATTAAAGTACTAAACATTTGACGCCATATGAAATATTTAGTAAGCCGTTTATTCAGTGAATAAAATTCGCGTTACGTTGTTGCTTCGATTCTTAACGTCACTTTTGCCCGAGGGAGAAGATCTAAAAACAAATAATTTACGTTTATTCGACGTAAAGATTTTGCGTTAACTTGGTTCATAGAAAACTTATCGCATTGCGAGTATACGAGTTGGTGTTCGGCTATCCGCGGGATTGACGGCGATAACTAATTACGTAAAGCTATTCTTGTCGGGATGTTTACAGTATTTGCAAGATGTTTACGTTTTTTTAAATGTTTATTTGTTTGGATATTTCCCCCTCGCTTTTGCCCCAATTTATTCAGTGATTGCAAATACTACAATCTAACGTTATATTCATTTATTCAAAGTTCTCAAGAAGTTGACATTATCGATTAACCTTTCAATGCAAAACACAAAGCACGTAAATCAATATGGAACATTCCTTTGACTTCGAAGGAAATTGTCTGCACTTGTCAATATACTGCTAAGAAAAAAACGAGATAATAGCGGAAGATGACGTCAGATGAACCTGCATTTTCTTGAGTGCACATCATCAATTCGAGTTCATATCAAGGCTATTATTATCAATGAACAACTGATGATATTTCATGTTTGTTTACTTTGAATGCACATCAAAAATAATGGAATTCATTTAAAAAAAAAAAAGGTTTAAAGCGACAGTTTTTTTATAAATCTTCCAATTGAATGTTCTTTAAACTGAGCTTAACTTCAATATGTGGTAGATTCAAACAAAATTCGAATTCAATATTCGTAATAGAAATTCAATAGAAAATATTGTAAAAATTCCTCAGCCACGAGTAGGAAATGTTCATTTTGTTCATTGTCAGTCAGGTTGCATTAAAACCAATAAAGTACTAGCTATTGTGTATATGATTCCGATGAATTGTTTGCTCGTATTTAAATCAGATTATTGTGATTAACTTGTTCTACTTAATGCCACCGCACGCACATGAAGAGAGTTTCTTTTTCCCCTGTATATTTTCTCAATTGATTTGGTTGGTGTGTGCGCTTATTGTTGGCATTTCAAGGAAACGCATTTTCTAAAGACTGAATCCACATTATAAATCTGGCGCTTACAATTCAAATATGTTTGAGCAAAAGCTGTGGCACCATTTCGGTTTTACTGCTACTTCAAATCATTTTTCTGAATCGATGGATTTTCCACTCGATCCGAATGTCTAAAGACGACGACGAAGACGACAACGAATTCACATACACACAGAACGAAATAAGCATTTTTATTGCTTGGCTTTGAAAGGAGAAGTAGAAAGGCGAATAATCCATGTGAAAATAATGATGTTTGATTTGGAAGCGAGAAAAAGTCAAATTTAAATAAAAGCGAACATTGAATTGAGAATGAAGAGAAAAGAAGTCGAAAAAAAAAATGGACTGAAAGGCAAACACCGACACAATGCACAAGTCATTGTTATTTACCAATGCCAGTATTTGTTGCATGCTCTCAGGCTCATTCTTTATTTTGTTGGCTTGCCATGGCAAAGCTGAGAAAAAAATACCAAAGACTCAAAAAAAGGCGAGAAAAAGAAAAAAAAAGCGTGGCACTCACACATTACATCATTGAAGCGTAAATCGTTCATAATGTTATAGGCATTTCAATCCATTCAAATCAAATTCAATGAAACAAACTTTTCACAGGAATCACATCGTGCAACCAAACAACCAACCCACCCTTCTGCCCGCCTGCCCGCACTGTATGTGTGATTTGTAGAAATAAACACAGATATGGAATACGGAATCCATTATCTGTCTCTTCGGTTCGATATATATTGAGAGAAAGAGTGAACTGCATTTCGATTACGCTGGAGAATTTGCACAAATTGTCTGTTACTGCTTACTCACTCTATACTTCAGTATCTTTCACCGATTGCGCAAACATTGCGAAAACGTTCATATATATGAAATAAATCCATCGCGAAGCAATCGCTAAACAAATGTACTCTATTTGAATAAGCTTCAAAGCAAAGTGGGTATTTGCGAAGAGCTTTTCAGCTTCTTTACATTTTTTTTTCTCTTCTCTTCACTTCTCTTCTTTTGCTTCACTCTCTCAAAGATTCTTTTCTTGTGCAAAATCTTCAGATTCCCTATTTAGTTCATCGTACCGATGTTGTGCATTTTATGCCCGTTTATTCCCACATCAGATCAATGAGACTTGACTCTTTTAGGAATGGAATTTAATTAGAAATCAGTCAGTCATCAGGTCATAGGAGAGAATGACATGAGAATTTAAACGATTGTAAACAAGCAGTATGGAAAAATTTTTATTCCTGTTGAGGGTTGACTGAAGACAGAGTCAATCAGACTTGAGTGCTCATTTACAAAATTAAATAAACTCACAGATTGAAATGGCCATTCCAAAATGATCAGAGGATATTTGACCTATTCGATAATAATTATTCAGTCATTTTTTGATGTAATGATGAACATTTGGTTGCATTTTGCATAATAAAGAGAAAAAAAATGAGAAGAAGAAAAAAGAGAGTCGAATACTTGTGATAGTTCTGGATTTTTTACGATCGAATGTGTGTTGTTGTGAATGCATCATTATAATAACAATAATACTGTGTATTTTGAACTCGAATGTTGAAATGTTGGAGGAATATGTGCACAAACATGTAATATCACTCGATGTGATCAATTTGTAATTAAACAACCAATTTTTATTCGCAAAACTTTAACATTGTATAAATTGACCATTAAATTAATAGGTTTAAGTATATGTCGATGACGATGACATTTTTGTGATAACTGTGTAATGCTTGTCGTTTCGGGTTTGGCAATCGTACCAGGGGTTAATCTCTACCGTTTCATTGTCAATTAACTTAATTATTTTGATTATTTGACCACTGAATAAACAAGAAATAGAGAAAAAGTTATAACTTTTAAATACATCCATTTTCAAAGGAAAACCATCTAACAAGTATATGAAAGTTCACGCATCAGTTTATCCAATAATAGTTTCAAATTCTTTCATTGTCAATAATCTGTGACAAATAGACAGAAACGATTTTCAGCGATTGAAAATATATAAATATGTGAAATTATTGCAGGAGAAAATGCTCAAAGATATTTTAAACAATATCGGCCAATATTATTATTGTACCAACATGTGTCATTAATATTCATGAAATAAAGTATTCTGGTCAAAAACAAAACAAAATAAATTGAATAACATTCGTAATCATGACTTTTCCGTGCTTAAATGAATAGTAATTCTTCCAACATCTTGCCATTCATTTATCCCCGTGAAATCTTCCAAATTCAAAAAAAAATATAATAGTTTATTTTTCCTCAAGAATCAGCAAAATTATTTCAACCATTGTACAAATATATTTCAAGGTTTTTTTTAAATTTAAATTATTTACACATATGATATTTTTCTATCACGTTTTATAAGATTTAGTTCCGTCCATAATTGTTTTGAATTGTTTCATTGGCTCAATTTAGATATAAACCAGATAGTTCTGGCATTTATTCCTATGCACATCGTTTAATCCTTCACGAATCATATTGACGGACCTCGTAAAATGTCTTTTTATGAAACTCGCATGGGGTTGCTGACTACGTGGAATCAATATAAATGCTCTCTCCAAAGATTTCTTAACTCTGAAAAGTTTACAAAAAAACATAACTTTAGTGTAGTGGATTAGTGCACTATGCGCTCGAGGCACGAGCAAAAGAATCATAATCGGAATCGAGCAGTATCGATTGGAATTCAAATGAAAATATCTTTCAGTGCATACAGCAAAATGGTCACATTGATAACATTATCCCAAGTTCGTTCGGATATTGGCCAAATTCCATGAATTTGGCAGTCATCTATTATTTCCGAAAATTTAAATATTAAGTCTTCTATGTCCTCAGTGACCAAAGAGTTATAATGTAATATTAACGCCGCATTTCCTTGTATTACCTTATAGTTTAATAACTTGTTGAAGGAGCGCCGAATATTGTTTACTATGGAACGTATTAAACTATCGTCGAAAATATGAACCAACTCTATTCTATCTGCATATGGAAATGCATGTAAATATGCCTGTCTATAATGTTTCACGTTCATTATTTTTCCAATCAAAATAACTATTGTTCAATACGAATATTGATGATTTTGCTCTCCTAATTTCGTTTTCTTTAAATATTATCGACAAAACTAGTAATTTTTTAACTTTCCAATTCAGAGTATTGAAAATGAATGACGACATTCTTGACATTTTCACATGACAAATATTTCAAAGCTCATGTGATATTATCAAAATTTAATAGTTCCACGTAACTAGGGACTGTCTTTGGATTTTTTCGAAATCAGAGGAGTGCATACTATACTCGAATAATTCAAGTCGAATTGAGGGCGCTCGCTTCGGCTCAATTCATATGAATTGTACTAGATTCAAATACTGTGAACTATTTACTAGAACTATAAATATGATACCTCCCAACGTGAGGCAATATATATTTAACAGCCTTGCGGCCTCACGTTGGGAGGTATCATATTTATAGTTCTAGTAAATAGTTCACAGTATTTGAATCTAGTACACAATTGAACATTCAATTGTCAAATTACAATTGAAATAAATAGCCATTCAATCTACAGGGTTGAAAAAACAAGTTATATTTTTATTCTTCTCCAGCTGTTCCACTTTCTCTTTTCCACTTCCTAACTTCCGAAAAATATGATTTGATCTAGGGACGAGACAAATGGATTCTGTATTCGTAAAATTCGAATACACCATAGCATGAAGATAATGACAGCTGCTCTGAAAAAAGATTTGCAGGGTTTTCAAATAAAACTTCTAGTGAAATGTCGTTTCACCACAAGATTTTGTATGCATTTGAAAAATTTGTTGGGTTTTTCAGCAATTTGTGTGTGTAAATATACAAAAAACCTTTATTAATAACTCGAAAAATTTTCAGGTACACTTTTTTTTTTGTTACCTGTACACTAAAGTACACATTGAATACACTTAATTCATGTTGTTAAAAAAAAAACAAATTGAGCACCTCCGAAAATGTCAGGTCTATATCTACACATTTTTCAAATGCAAATAAAATCTTGTGGTGAAACGACATTTCGCTACAAGTTTTTTTCGAAAACCCTGCAAATGTTTTTTGAGAGTGGGCAACGCAAGCAACACATAATTCTCTCAATTGTGCTAATAGTGGCACATTTTTGTACCAAAAGTGGCACAAAATCAGCGGTTGCCAGCTGAAACTACGGCGCTGTGATCGGCGTTGCCGGTCATATTCAGGCTATGGAATACACGAATTCATTTGACATAAAATAATATCTGATTTCAGCTACCAAATAAGCTGATTGAAATATCAACATGTTTGGCATCATTTGATTTCTACGAATGCGCTGTGTATTTGTGAGGTGTCTCACCCCAAGGATTTGATCATATACATTGTGTTCTGTATAAGTTCTGAATAACCGTTAAAAAAAAAGATTCAACGACTCAGAGGTCACACAGTTGAATTATCGAGGCAAAACCAATACTTGTTCCAAGCACATAACATTTGCGGAAAAGTAAAATTAAAAATACAGGGCAAGAGATATTTTTGATATTAATTATTACATTGCGAAAAAATTAACAAAATGAATATGTCACACAGTCACACACGGTATGCGTGAAGTGCGGGCTGGGGAAGAAAAGCGTGTGCACCAGTATAATTTGGCCATTGTTCGCAACTCAATTGCTGTCTCGTTTTCGTGTATAAATTATGCACTTATTAAATATCATTGTTTGAACCCGACATTGAGATATTGCCGTGGCCGATTTACATACGGGACCCGGGAAAGCCCGCAACAAAAACGAGAGGAAGAGACCGACCGACATATGAAAAACGTACACAATGAGCGGTTTTCTGATTCAATTTGACTTTGGTTTAAATTAAAATCGATCGCACCGAAGTGAGTATAAATTACGGATATTTAACATTCATTCGAACTCAATAATCAAATTATGGTTTCGGAAAATATTTAAATTTATTACGTGCATCGCCATTGAAATGGTAATTGATTGGAATAAACGATCTGCTGTTTTTTATACTATGTAGTTGTAGTTCATTTTTTTTAAGCAGCAACAGAAAAATTGCAGTTAATTACTCTCAAATATGCAATTGATTGCATGAGACCGCATCCGGTACGCTTCTGGATTGGCACAAAGAGAAAACGAACGGTTGGTTTGAAAGCATAATAACAGGTGAACATGTGGCAATGTTCACACGAACAATATAATCTCTGACATACAATTGAGACATTGGCCAGCAAATCCATTGATAACCCCAATTTCTTAGCTTTGAGGTTCTTAATATTTATCCAACTTCATACTCTTTTCCAGAACAAAGAACAAAAATTGAAATATATACAATTCTCAATTGGAAAACCAACACTGAAATTTAAACCGAAATCTCAAGTAATTCTGGATGCTGTTACAAACAGAAATCGGTCGTTAATGTTATGAACCGTGCAAACGGGCCATATAAACTGAAATGAATGCTCGATTCTTTTGGGGCGATGCAAACCGTTACCTTACCAATATTTTTATAGAGCAACCAAGTTGAAAATCGTTTCAATGTGTGTTTGCTTCGTTCGATTTTGAGCCCCTTTTCGGTCATTTGCCGCGAAACACAAATTTGCGATTATGTTTTTCCATTTTTCGGTTGTATACTCAAAATAAAATCACCAGAAAAATGAACAGAAAGATTCGACATAAAAGGCGAGGAAAAAGAAAAAAACATGGGCGTTAAGCTTTGGCACAAATGTGAGGTGAGAGCCGAAAAGAGGTGAACATTGACTCCAAAAACCATGTTCTAATCATAACTAAATAAATATAAATGGTAAAATTGGAGTGTAGTCGCATTCGCTTGGGCTACTTGAAATGAGATTTTCGAGTAGACGAGTGAAACGTACGAATCGACCAAGAGCACAAGCCAACTGACGTGTGCAATGGAATGTGGTCGAATGTACGTTATCGTTTTGTGTGGATTCATGAGCTTAGCCAACCGGAATAAGTCGCAATGCCAATTTCCAAATGACCCTTTCCAATTATGTTTATCTTCCGCTTATAGCTTACTGCATAATGAAAATGTAGCCGACTTCGAAACCATTTCGGACAACAACAAAAAAAACGGAAACCGAAAACAAAGCTCTCACTCCCAAGGTGGCCTGTCAATAGGCTAACGAATGCCAGCACAAATATTTGTATTGTCTCTTCTCTGCCTTTTGATTTTCGCTTGTCTTTTTGTTTTTGCCGGTTTTTTTTTCTCTCTCTCTCTCTCTCTCTCTCTTTCTCTCTCTCTCTCGCTCCGTTTTTTTTTTGCTGTTCACAATGAAGTTTTCCCATTGAGACGGATATTTTGTAGTGATAACATATTATCAATGTATATATTTCCGACTGTTACTGGTTCTGATCTGTCGGTTTTGTCTGCGCTTTATTGCTTCCTATTTTATTAACTAAGTTGAAACGTAAACATAATTTATCCAGAGGAAGAGACCAGTGGATTTGATACACAATTTTCGACAATTTAATGGAATGTTGACCTGAATTCATTGAATGCCACCAAAATCACACGATAGTCGGTATAGAATTCGTTGGTGTTCCATTCAAATGGAGTTTAAACAATTATATTCATGAATGAATTTGAATCAACCGGTTCACTGTTGGCTTCAATCCCCAGTTGAACATGTGTATGGGGAATTTCAAGCATTACACAGTATACAATTCAAATAAATCGTTTGGCCTGAAGTGGAGACTATGAAATTGGACTGTCTATACATTAACAAGTTAATCCTTTGCGTAGCAAAACATCTCACTTCTTGATAATTTGTCACCTGCCACTGAGCATTTGAAAATTTCAAACAAAATGATAACGTAAAATATGACAACCATTTTCACGATTTTCAGAATTTACGATTTTGATTTTAAACCAGCTCATAAACAAACACCCAAACCACCGTTACACATGTACTGTATCAGGCAATCATTTACTTTTTATTCATCATTTTTACCATTTTTCCAGCGGAATGAAAACAACAAACTCGCTTGCAAAATTAAGTGCACTCATGTGATACAAACAATGGCCTACTTTTTGCCACTTCCATTTGAATATTGTGAAAATTGAAACAACTTGATCTCATGGATAAGCACATTTAAGAAGTGAATGACATGAAATGTGTCTCTGTTCATGCCAGTTTTTGGATTTTTCATGCATGTTGTTTTTACGACCTTTTCAGCCGGTAAATAAATGTGTGCCAACATGACAGTTTAAATTGTTGTGTTGTTTTGTTGTTGGCTGCGGCATCGAGTGATGCCATTTATTGGGGATTCGTGAGGATACATTCAGAGTAGCGAATGTAATGCTGAAGCAAGGTAACAACGGGCTTTTATTCAATTATTTATTTTTGGTCACTGGAATCGAAACAAAACGAAATAGAATCGATGATGAGTCGCATGTAACCGTGTAACAAAATATCAGTTCAAAGGAGTTTTTTTTTACAAAACCATTGCTGTTACAATTCTTCACATCCCATTCTATTTTAGTATATCTAAATTACTCAAAAATAAACTAAATTCCGGTGATAAGTTCGGTTATATTAGCGATATTAGCATTGAAAACATCAATTCAATTCTATTTGCATAGAATAAAAATAATACTTCGTTTATAACAATAGACTTCTCATTGCGGATGCTTAAATTTCCGACAATAATGTAATTTAATTGCTAAAATGGAAATGACTATCTCATATGCTCACATTTGCATAAAATGCATTTAACTAAATCGATTTTATTATCCACATATTTCACTCTCAGCATATGCACGGAATGATGTGATAAAAACGTTTGATTTTTTTTAAGTCAGTTAATTTGCAAGTTGATGCCGAATAAGACATTCATTCATTTATTTAAACAAAGCAATTTACATTTCAGAAGAATGTTTTGACTGGTAAAAGCAAATGGTAATATGTATAAATTGTATTCCATATCTTGGGTTCATCTCGTAAGTTTCAGCACATTCTCATGCGATTAGAATATGTTTTGTTGAGCATTGACAATCACAATTCAAAATAGATAAAAAAAAATAACATCAGGGATTAGAAACTTTATAATAAACTTGGCGTAAATAAATTTAGAATTAACATCCGCGGCATCCAATTTGCCGAAAAAGCAGTTGACAACTTGAACAACAACGACACTCGAATGACTTGCACCGAATATACGACAAATGAAAAGGGTGTCACAAACAATGCACAATTGAAATGCCTGCAAACTCGAGACAAACACAATTTTTGATACAAATGTTTTTGTGCAGATAGACGTGGTACATTTAAAGTGAATTCAATGAATAGCACATCGCTAGTCAGCTAGTCACACCACCAGCATTAGCAAATGGCAATGGCAACAGCAATAGCACTTGCAATAACAGCAATGCTGTTTCCATTTTGCCCCCAAACAAAAGAATGTTGTGAAAATCCAGAGCAAAAAAAAAAACAACCAACTCAACGCCGGCTTCTGTTTTGCAGAGATATGAGCAGATAAAATGAGCTTAATTTTCATTATGTGCATCGTGGAACGAATGCGTTCACTTGAAATCTGTTTCACTATTCTATTGAATCATCTCTCTAAATTGTAGTGTATTTGTTTGTCTGTTTTCGTCACTAAACCATCTTCGTGAATCTCAAGAATTTCTAAGCGGTTTATGAACTTTTACTTTTTCGTTGAGTAAATTGTTCTAACGTAAAAATATAATTTTGTTCGTTATATTACGCTAGCTTACATATTTTTAAAGGTAAAATAAAGTTTCAAGCTTTTTCAACAGCATTAAAAACGGATTTCGAATACTTCCCCGGGATAATCACAGTCAAATGAAATCATTTCGCGAAATCAAATTTTTGAATGAATTATTCAAATAAATATGCTTCAAACAGTTTGTGTTGGAACAAATTCGAATTTTTGTAATATGATTTGAATCATATCGCCTTCCAATCTGTTCGGAACCTCTTGAATCTAGTACACCATTTTCTAGTCATGCGTAATAAAGAAAATACATTCCAGTTGTCAAACGAAACGTCAATGAAATACAGAGTTTTTTCAGAGTTGCATGTTCACAACACAAGGTTCTTAGTCAAAATTATTTAATTTCAACGAAATTTTTTCCAATTTATTAAGTAAAATGGCTTGTCGACGATTTATTGCGAGCTACTGTGTGTCCGGTAGCATGAAATCAGCGCGTTCATTACCAACATTGGCTGCCAGAAATTATTCAACTGAACGTGATGAAATTACAACACCAACTCACACTGGCCAGGTAATGAGTTATCACAAATAAAATCTGTTGTTGAAATTACACACTGAAAAAAATAAATGCAATGTGTCGATAAAAAAAAAGAATAAAAGCGATGGTGGAAGCGGGGAGGACGTCATTTTCAGTTCATTATACCTGATTTCAACATTCATTCATTGTTTATTTACAGTCATTCGAGCCAGATGACTACAGAAACATCCGATTCACAAATGCAACACGTTATGTCAACAAAAATTGGGGTGCGTTGTCTTCAAATGTGCACATTTTTGAAGAAATGGTGAAATAACTGTGTTAATTGATGTGATCTGTTTTGTAGGTATCAATTTGGTTAATGAAATTCCACCAAAAGAGTGCACTGAACGTGTTGTTTGCTGTGATGGTGGCGATCCTCATTTAGGTCATCCAAAAGTGTATATCAATTTGGTAAGATTTTACTTTCAATTGGTGTTTAACAGTCTCAGACAATAACGTCTATGGAACTTCAAGCTTTCAATTATAATGATTTATTTCAATTTCAGGATAAACCAGGTGCTCATGCTTGTGGCTACTGTGGTCTTCGCTTCACTCTCAAAGAAGGGCATCATTGATTGAATCATTATATTATTGAATATCGATTGTCAACTAGAAAATTAAATGTCATGAGAATCACTAGCTATTGACTGTGAAAAAAAAACCAAAATAAAGCGATTTGTAAAATTATTGAAAAAGGCAACCAGTTGTTTTATTATGTAATTTTATCAATACATTTGTTTTGATTGGTAACATCGTAGTTCGGAAAAAATGTCATTAAACGTATCCATTGGCACATTCATATGACTGGCTCGGGGGAATGTGCGTATGTATTTGTGTGAACTGATGCGCGTTCGCCTGTGTGTGAACCTCAACATTTACACAACAATCATTATTTTGACATTTATTTTGTTCTAGAGATTTCATTTTCAAAAGGAAAAAAGATTGATTTCAGTGTGTATCATTGGCTGCATCCATATACTCGTTTGCTAAAACGCTCTGTAGTAGTAAAGCAGAAAAAAAAATCGAACACCAAAAAAAAATACACTTTTGATAAGAAAATTGCAATCGATTTCATTATAGCAGATTTTTATTGCGTTTGAATTTATCATTTTCATTTTCCTGTTCTTTTATTTCCGTTCGTTAATTTGACGAGAAAAAAAAATTGTCGTTTTGGTTTTGTCTCTGCAAGTGAAATTGTGACAAGTGAATTATATTAACGCACGGAAAATGGATATTTTGAAGAAAATGTTTGGTATGAACGGTGCTGGAGCTGCCGAAAAAGAAGCTGCAATCAATGATAAGAATGCCAAAGGGTAATTATGAAGAATTATTGAGGAAATTCCAAAATTTCCTCACCCTCCAACGACTACCGATGTCTTACATGTGGTAATGCAATAGATTTATGGACTTGCATACCGCTATATCACTACTGCGTATGCAATGTTCGATGAGAGAGTTTTTGGTGAAAAATCGATAATTTGCTGAAAATGATAATTACATCGAGATAAACTTTTGGATTCAACTTTTGTGTGTTTGGCTTTTTATTGCGCGATGAACAATGACAGTCAATAAATTAAAAACACATTTTTTTGTCTGTATTTTTTTTTTCAATTATTTATGTGCATTTCATTAAAATCGTTAAATGAAATGGTTTTTTTGTTGTTGTTGTTGGTGTTCATGTCGAAATAGTTTGATCATTTATTATCGTGTGACAAAGTGTTAAAAGTGTTTGCAACCGTAATGGAGATGCTTTTAGCACGTTATATAATTGCTGCCACACTTTCATTTCAATTGTATTGTTTGAATGTGATTTTTGTTTATTTTATTGTATGATGTCTTGTTTTGCATTTTTTTGCAGCAAAATGCCAGCGCTCGGTAATGATTTCAAGAAACCGATTTGGTATGACGAGGAATCCGATGATGAACTATTTGACAACAACAAGGTGTTCGGTTTCCAAGTGTTTTCCAATCCAATGGAGATCCAAAAATACCACGAACAACAAATGCAACGCATGCTTAAGGCATTCGAACAATTTGATGGTGGGTTGAGTGTGTTCGCTTTTATTTTCTTTTTTTTATGTATTTTTATCTACATTTTATCTGTGTCATCTGCACATCACTTCAGTTTCAAACACATTGATGTTTTACAATGGCAATCTGATTGATTCGATTAAATCGCATGACACAATTGTTTTCCTCTGTTTTTCTTTGTTTTTTTTTTATAGACACTAAGACATTTTTCGATGAGAATTTCCGTGAGGAATACATGAAGCCTGGTTTTGAGAATTTTGATAATTCGGCCACTGTTAAACCATCGGTGGATGTTGATTTGGATGGTGAAATCTATGCTGATCAATTGCACTCTTTGTTGCAACGTATTTCACCCGATTTGGAAAATATGCGTGCTAAAGCATTGGCTCCGAAGGAACCAAAACCAGAGCCAAAGCGTAAATTGACTGATGAGGAAAGAGTTATGGATCTGATTCACTGCATTGATGAGGAGGAGAAGAAGGCTGCAATTCAACCAATCAAGAAGCCAGAACTCGGTAATAAGCCGCCGAATGTTCGCATCCCGCACTATGGCGGTGCATTTGAAGGTGTTATTGGCGGACCGAAAACTTATCGTCAAACCTTTTCGTATCAGATGGTTCGTAAGCCAGAAGGGTCATATTCAACCAGCACGGTTGTTGATCCAAACGGTAACACCAAAACTGTTATCAAACGCATGGTTGATGGTGAAATGAAGACTCAGACCCTTATCAACGGTGTTGATGTTGATGAGCCGAATGCCGGTATTGGTGCCGGACCTGCAGCCGCCATCGGCAACAATGAAGCGATCAAGCAAAATGATTGGATTGTTGATTGTGGCCGCCATTTCTATGTCAATAAAGCTGGTTATGCTTTACCCAAAAATTTGTTTTGACTGGAACTTTGGAAGCTCAGCATCAAGCGCATCGCATCAATCTACTCAAACTATCAAGCATTAGTTGTTGTCGTTATTCTTTTGTGTCTATCAAATCGTAATCAAGTCATAAATATTGCAAATGCAAACAATTCAGTAATAAATCCAAATAATTCCACCAGTAGCAAAAATATCAAAGTAAATTCACGATCCAAATGGGAACGTTTAGGGAAGTGCACGTTTATTCATGTCACGATCATCACTACCATCAGGTGAAAACAATTGTTCATCAAATTTTATTTAAAATTTGATTATTTAAAATTCGATCACATCTATGATTTTAGGTAGTGTTTATTTATCATTTGTTTTGTTTGATTTTCTCTTCAATTTTTAATTAGAGAAATCAAATGACATTTTGGTTCCTTACAATTTAATTTTCTCTTCGAATGAAAAAGCTTTAATTGGATCTTAATTTTTCGTTTCGTTATAAGTTCGAATGAGTCGCTTTTGGGCACAAACGAATTAGTACAAAAAAAAACACTATTTACGATAAAACGATGGTAAAATTTAGACTTTTTTATAATTTTTATTTTAATTTTGTTGTGCAATTTAACTGCAATTTGCTCATTCCACTTTATCCCTCGGAAAATTAAAAAAAAAAAAGTAATAAAATAATGGGAAATACACCAACATGCATTGTGAAAGTGACACAAGTGTGGTTTGAACATGTCAAACGTGATCACATAAAAATCTTGATGATTTTTCTCTATTTCGTTTGAATTCGATTCATTTTATGATTTTATTCATATGAAACGGAAAATTCGGTCCAAACAACAAAATCAAACAAACAACAAACGAGGTTTATCAAGAGCAAATTTTTTGATTTAAGAATTTTATTTTGTTTTTTTTTTCTGTTTGTATTAAACGATGAATAATACGAAACATGTAATTATTACCCTTCGATTGTGATATATTTGAAAACATTTTGTATATTTAAAGACAATTATATTAAAATAGATTAATAACCAGAAGTACAGAGCTATTTGACAGAAAAAAACAAACTGGTCATTACAAAAGAAAGAACGAAAGAAACAAAAAATGAAACAAAAATAAACCGAATCGCCACTAAACGCTCATAAACATACACACATACACACACAAACACACACTCAATTTGAGAATGAACTGATAGAAAATGCTAAGAAACAAATCGCAACAAAAAAAAAATCATTTTGGTTGTATTCGAGTTTTTGTCTTTTGTTTTTGTTTTTAGTTTACAATTACGATGTCACACTCATTCTTATGACATTTTATTTAAAAAGAAACAAGAAGAAGATGATGAAACAAAAAACTTTGTAATCACACATGTGACACAATGTTATGATAGCAACGCCATTCGTATTTAATTAAGATCTCTCGAAGGAAAGAGATAAAACGACACACACACACTAAAGAGATTGATGACGATGTTGGTGATGACTGAGCTACAAATTTCACTCAGCAAAGCAGATAGCATGTCGCCGGAGATATTCAATTCAACATCATTGCTTCCTTCAATATTAAGTTTTAAGCGTGTTTGAATTTGAGTTTTGAACCTTTGATTTTCTGAACAAAAAAAAACTCACCCTGAAATTTCGATTTAGTTAATAGACTTAACCAAATTTTGTTACACATTATACTTTACTTTAATTTACAGTTTAAATATCCTAACTCTGAAAACCAGAAACTAGTTTTATGATTTTGAAACTCACCACAAATATGGTGCCGCATCTGGGCTTCTACAAGTTGCAAGTGTCTTATATGAAACTCTTTACACACGACATAAAAACAATCGTCGAAAAGACAATTTCTCGAGCAAAGTATAGTTTCTCTGAAAATGTTCATATGAAAGGTCCTGAAGATCCGATACTTGCGACCTATACGGATTCAAAACATCTACCAGATTGTCATGCTAATGTAGCACCATAATTGTGATGAAATCCAACATGGGTTTTCAGAGCATGTTTTTACTCACAAACAATTTTCTCCCCTCTTTTTTTTTATAAAATTAGCAAAAACAATATTTTTTTCAATAAAAAAAACATGGTTTATTTTGTGTCTTAAATTTTAGTTGATTTTTTTGATTTGATTTTTGATCCAGCAACTTATACACTGTTTGTCTGGGCCGATTGCACTTATTGTCAATGGGCTCAATTAGCATTTTCCACAAATATGGATTTTTACCAATTTAACGAGAAAAAAAAACAACACTTTTTGATGTCTTTTTCATGAATCAATTTTCAAGTATCTCTTTTGATAAAACACGGAATGTGCGAATTACAATGTACCATTTTTAAATGGAATTTTTTGAACATTTGATTTTTTTTTGTTCATCATTTTGATTTCAAACTCTTTTGCAAGATTGCAATACTTCATTAAATGTTTCTGTTTTCCTTTGCTATTATTTTCAACATAATGAACAATGGTTTTTTTGGTGATAAATTGATGATGCAACAATTGTCAATGAAAAATGAAATAAACGTACAGAATTTGGATGTCAGCTACTATGTCGTGGATATTTACAACAACAACAACAATAAACGGATTGTTTTTACCGCTCCAAACTTTACTCATACTTTAGATGTCAGGATATTAAATAGTAACTGTAGTTTATGTTCTATTAAGCAAATGAAATCAGGGCATATGATCCAATAAATTTATTAGACTAAATATTTTTAAAATATTAGTTTAACTAATGAATTTGATGCGTCCACCGTATCGATGCGACGCTCACCAAATAATAGTGCACACTGCGAAACATGAACGCGCGTTCCATCAAATTTATTGGATAAATTTTTATTTTAAAAATATTCAAGCTAATAAAGAACATATTATCACATTGGACTGTCACTGAGTCTCAGTGGAAATGAGACTTCAAATTATATAGAAACGAAGTGACAGTCCAAAAATAACTTTGAAACTAACTGTTCTTTATTGGATCGTATGCCCTGAGTGAAATTGCATACAATTTTGTCAATTTGGCAAATATTCATGGAATAATGGCCACTCACTTACATTTCAACACCAAACCCAAAAAAAAAAACAACAACATAGAACATCTTCTCACTGAAATAGTATAACACTTATGGAAAAAAATATTATGGAAACAGCAAAATTCTCAATAAAATCAATGTTTACTATCGTATTTGATGTGAAATTAATTTGACTTTTATTTAACGAAATTAATTTGACTCTTTCACAGATTCATTTGATGTATTTGATTACCATAGTTAATTATTACAGCCGTCAATATAAAGCATCAAGAGTATTTGGAACTCATTTTTACGATCTTCCTCCTATATTTTGTCCATTTCATTTGGGGCAAATTCTTTGAAAAGGGAAATAGGTAATAAAAATGCCATAAAATATCTTTTTTTTTTGTCTCTTATTTATTTTGTCTTGATTTGTCCATTTTATTTACATATTCGGATGATAGTCATAATCACAATTGCCAAATGTGATCAATCAGATGACAAATTATCTTCTATGAATGAATCTCATCTGTCCGATTGGTTCTGACGAAGCTACAAATTTGATTCTGATGTTGAGCGAATGCAAATTGCTAAAAAAATCCAATTTGTACCAGCACATCTGAAATAGAAATGAACGAATTCTATTAAAAACTAAGTTCTTAATGAAATTTACGGGTTTTAAACTTTTGCTCAAATAAAAAGTTCAGTTCAAATTTTAAGATAAATAATCATAGGTTTTCATTTGTCCCTATCTATTAGTATCATCATTTTAATATAATTTGAAGTGAAAAATTTAAGCAAATTTAGAAAAACTTACGTCTGATGGAAAATGAACTGGTATTTGGGTCCGAAAGTAGTGGCTTCAAGAAACTCTTCGTGACATTCTAGAAAATTCAGTTGCAGAGCCAAGTTTCCATTTGTATTTGCCCTTAGAAAATATTGAATGTGAGTGCTGAAAAAAAAATTCAATTCAATTAGTATTCTGGTTGTTCCATTGCTTTCGAAACTTTTTTTTTCACAAAAAAAATAATCAGTTGAAATTTTAAGATAAATAATCATAGGTTTTCATTTGTCCCTATCTGAAATTATCATCATTGAATAGAAATGTCATTGAACTGGAAATACCATTGATGAAACTTACCTATAAAAATAAAATATTTGACTCCAGGATGAAGATAAACATCATTGGATCAGCGCCCAAATGTGCTGCCAATCATCCTGTCAATCAGTCTTTTATGTTGAAATTATAAATGGTCCACCAAATTTCACAGTTATTGTTTTTTTTTATGAGGAAAACGTTTATATTTATGTCATTTTGTTATTCTTAATTTTATTTTTCTTCAATTCAAATTTAATTTCCACCACAACTACGTGTTTCTGTTAATTTGTTCTAAATCAAATTGTTTACTTGTACATTGATTTGTTTGTTTTCATATTATGACATGTGCGGAAATTCTTCAAACATTTGCATCTAGTATTTGTTTTACGCTTTTATTGAACTCTTTATTACGTTATCATATTTATTACGTTTTTTTTTCGGATTGAAGTTCTATGTGGTTATGTTTTCATTAAATTATTAAGCAAAATTATGGAATTTGAAAAACTAAGTTTAAAATCAGAGTTAAGTTAGAACGTTAAAAAAAAATTGTTGCAACTAAGCACCTGAAAATGGAATAAACGAAAAATGATTCGATGAGAAAATTTGAAATTTGACATATAAAAATGGAATTTGAATGGAGAATGAAAATTAGGTCAATTGATAAGACCGGCGAATACTTACGTTAGTTTCTCTAACTGTAATCCACATGTAATAAAAAGTACATGGTTTTATTGAATAAGTCTGAATGAAACTGTCCTAATTATTTGGATTCTCTCTTTCTCTCTCTCTTTCTTTCTCTGGTGATTTGTATGTGAGTGTGTGTGTGTGTGTCTCTTAAATTAAATCTTAAACGTTCTCCTTAATTATATCCAATACAATTTATGATTTATCGTCCTTCGACTGTAAAATAAAGTAAAATGCATTGGATTAAACATTTGTCCCTAGTGATATTTGAACATTTTATTATCGTTGTCTGCAATATGATTGAATACTTACTGTACGATGAGAGATCGATTTCATCCGGCAATTCGGTAATGTTGACATCAAAACGATCTTGAACTTCGTTAAGGATCTTTGCGTCACCCCTGTTATCATCAAACAAATTGAAATTACTTTTGACTCTTCTCTTGGGAAATTTTGGAGGTAAGTTTGAACGGTAACTTACTCATCTGAAACAAATGTGATGGCTAATCCTTTGGTACCGAAACGTCCAGCACGAGCGACACGATGCAAATAGGTGTCTGAGTCTTCGGGCATGTCATAGTTGAACACGATGTTAACACGTTCAATATCCATACCACGTCCAAACAAATTGGTTGCAACCAAAATACGCTAAAAACACAAATTGAAATGTTAGAAGTGATAATTTTCAAAGACTGTAAACAGTGGCCAAATGTGGATTTCAACTGAGTTTATCTTAAAAGTTTACCTTTTGGAAATCCTTGAATTGTTGGTAACGTGACAAACGTTCCTCTTGTCCCATTCCACGATGAATACCGATGGCAGGGAAGTTTTGTTCGGTTAAGAGTTGAGCCAAAGCCATACAACGTTGCACTGATTTCACGAAAATGACCACTTGATTGAACTCCAACACATCCAATAATTCGAACAGTTTTTTATTCTTCTCATTTTCCTTCAATTTGACGTAATGCTGTTGCAAACCGTGCAATGTCAATTTGGTTTCATCATCGACATAGACTTCCATTGGCTAAATATTCCAAATGAAAATAACAAACCCGAAAAAAAGAAAGAGAGAGAAAGAGAGAAAGAGAGAAAGAGAGAAAGAAAAAAAAAGATATTTGTCAATTTCTGAAGCCGTTAAAACCAATTGAAGAGATGGATGAGCGACGGTGAAATCCATGTTGAACTGCGGTGACGAGAAAACGTTTGGTTTCGGTAGTTGGTTCTATGCGCATTTGTTTCATTACATTTAGTTTTCTTTTTTCTTTTTTAATTTAAATTTACCCATTTTACAACTTGTTGGCCGGTTAGAACTCATAGACTTGACATAGAGAATCTTTATGTTCCACTGATTTTTTTTTGTTCGATTTTTTTTTTGAAAAAAAAAAATTGCGGTAAAGAAAAAAAAACTGAATAAAAAACAAACAATTCGATTCGTTAAAGTTGCAAATACCATAGTTTTCAATTGAGAAGATCCATTCACGACACACGTGGTGCATGTTCGAAAATGATGGAAATGGGCTGTTGAGCATGGAAAGTGTTAAGCAAATCCCCCAAAATTCGGTAAAATAAATGTGCTTCGATTTCGTGGATGAAGTGTGTGCGCGTGTATACGGTTGAGTGTACTCAAATCTCAGGTTTGCGGCAAAAAATGGCATCACATGGAAATGTTAAATGTTGTGCTGAAGCCACCGGAACTGGGATGTTAACTGCTTCACTGGATGTGGCACCACAGTGAGCAACGGATTCCGTGTTACGAACGCGTTAAATGACCGTTAAATGAATATTTTCTTGTTTGTTTATTTGTTTTTATTTGAGAGCGTAATCGATTCGAGCATGACGCGTATCATTCAAATTGATATTGGTTTTTTGTTTTGTTTTTTGTTTGCGGAAACGCGATTTATTTTATTTTTTTGTTTTTTATTTTTCTTTCATTGTGCTAACGTCCGAATTTCCAACCGACCCCATAGTTAGCATTTTATTTCGGCATACAACAAACACCAAATCGGATTCTCTGCGACTGAGTAGATAGCTGCTACACATCACAAACACACACAGTATCTTGATGCTTTATGCAGATCCCTGGCGCTAGTATCACCGCATCCAGATAAACCGTTCGCGATTATTATTTTTTATTCATTCTTGTAAACAATTTAACGAGTTTTTTTTTATGTGTTAATGAACTTCAATTACATCTTGCATAAATTTCTTGCAGACGGGACGAATGTCTTTGCTTAGTGTAGCCGAAAACATCATGACTTGTTTTCCGTGTGGTGTATTACGGAAAATCTCTTGCACGTCGCGACGCATATCTGGAAAAAATGACGAGCAGAAAATTAGCCATTTAGTTTTACATATTCAATGCGTTTGGCGGTACGCTTTAAGAATGCTATAGCTAATTCAATAATCTCAGCAATAATTTTAAGATAACGAATCATTGTTTAATTCATATGTCCCTATCTATGGTTATCATCATTGTGATTAGCTATTACTTAAAGTGTAAACAAGTGTATTTATTTTTTGTCAATTTACGAAACTCACCCAATTGTTCCAACATTTTGTCACATTCATCCAAAATGAAGTGTTTCAAGTGTTTGAAATTAAGCTTCTTGTTACGGATAAGTGCCAAAATACGACCGGGTGTTCCAACGACAATGTGCGGCGTCATCGTTTTTAATGTCTCCTCATCTTTTTGGATCGGCAAACCACCAAAGAATACACCCACTTTCAATGCGGGCATATATTTCGAGAAACGTTCATACTCCTTGCTGATTTGGAAGGCCAATTCACGTGTATGGCACATTACCAATACATACGTATGGTTTTCAGTTGGCTCCAATTGTTGCAATGTTGCCAAAACAAATACGGCCGTTTTTCCCATACCTGTTTAAACAATATACAACCAACATTTTCATTTAGATGGTTCCGTTTGAATTTTGAATGAATATTGTAAAATAAAGGTCAAAATGAAATGATTGAATGTCTTTACCTGATTTGGCCTGACACAAAATATCCATTCCAAGAACAGCTTGAGGAATACACTCGTGTTGAACTGAATGATTAGAAACGAAAATACAACAACATATTTAAAACGGAAACTAGTCATCAAATTATCTCAATTTTCTTTCACATTTCACATGCTTTGATTGAAAAAAAAAAAAACAAACAAATATCGAATTATCAACGATTTCTCTGTCATTTGCGTCATAGAAACATGAAGAATCATGTTCAAATGGCACAAGCGTTAGTCAATCGACCGCTATCTCTTTCACACACGCACACACACACACACACTCATATATACACGAATGCCATGTAGGCGCGTTGCCTAGTATGCAAATGATATTCGCGCTAACTTACCTTCTGACGGATGTTCAAAACCGCAATCGGCAATGGCCCGAAGAATTTCTGGCTTTAGAAGAAAATCACGAAAGCCCGAACTGTGAATTGATACATATGTACCTTTCACATCTTTTTTTGGTGCTTCCGTAGTCTCTGCTACGACTTGTTCGGTCTGCTCTTCATCTTCATAGTCCAAAAGATCATCATTGTCGGCCATCTTTGATGTTTGTTTTAGATTTTTTTTCTTTCTTCACCTTTTTTTTTTATTTTAACCGAACAAATAAACAATAAATATAAATTAATAATTGCAATCAAAATGCTGTGAACAGTTTAGTGAAATCTGATGTGAAGTTTAGTTTAATGAATGAAAACATTCTGTTAGATATTTCACAATTGCCGCACATAAACGAATTTACGCTTTGATGATGCCGGTTTGGAAAATTACCGGCAATTTATTGAAAAAATAAATTAATCAACATAAAAAATATTAACAATTTCAAAAACAGCAGAACGTTTTGAATGTTTTCCAATAATTTTCAAATTTGGATGGCTTGTATTTTTTTCGATATTTTTAAATGAACACACAAAACTTACTTAATACGTTTGAATTCGACGAATGACTCCTTCAATATGGCTGAACGTTTTTTTTATCGCTTGGTTACCAGCTGACGTTTACACAGAGCGCCAAAACGTTGTGTTTGTTTGTTACCGTAATTATGCGTTGACAGATCACCATTGAAACGCACCCCAAACAGAATCAATCGAACGCACACTAATGACTAGATAAGTTAATTACAAGACGATGATATAAACATTTGGAAAAACAAAATCTTTGAATTTTTTCAATTGAATTATTGACAAAGACTTAGTCAATGTTGAGTTGACATGAAAATGATCATCTATGACTTTATCATTTCGTTTTATAAAGGGTAAAACCTCAAATGAACATAGAATATAGATCTCCATCTATAAGTCTCCAGTCAAAGAATTTAAATAGAAGTAGAAAAACTCAAACTGTCCAAAAAACAATTTCACCTGAAATAAAACTGTTGATGAACATGAACATATTTAGTGCATTTTATGCAAACAACTTGACTGAAGTCATATTTGTTGCATTGAAATCTGGCCGAAAACAAAAGATGAAAAATTGAATAACGGAAACTCCAATAGAAAAGTAGCGCAAAATGTCTAGGTATTGAACATAATTTTCCCCCTATGCATAGTTTGTATTCGACCAATTGGGTGACGAAACAAAAAAATGAAATGTGTCCACCTCACGTGATGAGCATCGATCAAAAACCGAAAACACCCGCAGAGGCAAAACCAAACCAAACAATGCATCGACATTCGACGGTCTAATATTGAATCATTTTACGTAGACTTTGACAGGCGAACGAATAAAATTTCGTTTTGAACGAAAATCATTGCATCACATCAACACAGGCAAATGCTATGACGGGAGATTAACGACGAAGTGTTGAGTCAACGGCGTACTGTTGAGCATTTTATGAGTGTATTCGTGTACTTGTTCAAATTCAAATGGTACACCGTGTGAGATTGATTCGATGTGCGCGTGTATTTGTGTGTGTGTGTGTGTGTGTGTGTGTGTCGTGCATTTCATTTGACTGAATGAGTTTGAAGCCATATTGAAATGACGACAGTCAAGTGATTGCTCTTGGCGTACAATAATAATAAGTCGAACAATTTTTTTTTCTCTCTCCATATAGATGTATATCGTGGGAAACCAAGAACCACCGAATAAATAATCCATCAAAATTTTTGTTTTTTATTTCGGTTGCTATTGTTTTTTAAGTAAATTTCGGTTGCTTTTTACGTGATTCATTTTATCGCGACGCAAACGAAATTCATTTCGAGTGGATTTGTGTGTTTTTTTTTCTTCTTCGTTATCGAAAGCGAAAAAACAAAAGTGAAGAATTGGACGTGAGCTCCCATTTATCGTATGAACAAAAGACAATTTTCGTGTGCAGTGCAAACGCGATAACAAGAAAAGACATGTCAAACGAAAATGCCAATACAATAGACTAATCGAGTGGGGAGCAAAGGGATTGAGAAAATTTATGAACATCGATAAAACTTTTTAAAAAAAATGAAATTTAGTCGAGTGTTGTGAGTGTGTTTATGTGTTAAAAAAAATTTGTTTATGTTTTTATCGAGATAGAGAGAGAGAGAGAGGAAGAAATAAAAAGAGAATAAATCTCAAAATTTGCCTCGAACGACTTAACAAGTGAACTGAAAATATTGGACAAACATGATAAATCCAATAAAATGTAAGTGAAATTTTGTGTATGCTTTATTCTCATGGTAATTGACATGGGGCTTGTGGTTGGACGATATTGAAGCTAGATTTGCTGGCTATTTACGTGAATGTTTTGCCCTAGGGGGTAATTGCAACGCCAAATATAATGGAATTTTATGGAATATAAAGGAATATTTTGCACATATTCAATGATATGGCATCAGGCAACACCAATTTGTTCAGCAATATGCAGCAGTATGCCGTAATATGCAGTGATATTCCCAATATGCACGGCAGTGAATATTGTGAATATGTGCACATTTCTCTACATAAATTGGAATATTAGGGAATAGTGATGCATATTTTGGCCTGATATTCTGCAATCAGCCCCTAGGTTTTGCCAATCATCGTGGCAAGTGAACAACAGCACAAAAAAACCCAACAAATTTGTATGACACATTTCAGCGAGCTATTTGTTCGTTCAATTAAAGTCAATTTGAAATGTCAGTGCTTCGTGTAATTGTGTGATAGCATGAAACAAACTGTGTTTGTATGTACTTCAAATGAAATTTTACACCTTATTTTTTTTTATTGCGAATCGACTCTCAAACACACATTTATTGCACTCAATCGTGTGTGCCAAAGCGATATTTCATGCATCAAACTGGTCATTAAATGAAAAAAAAGGATTAAGAGGCCAATTGGCAACAGCTTGCAATGATTTTTGTTATTGTTGTTGTTCTTCAAAAGAAATCACGTTTGAAGTTTTTTTTATTCGATGTGTTTGTGTGTCTCGATTCGAGACTCTCGAATCCATATCAATTAATAATTTGCTCATGAATATCGCATACAATCAAAATACAGCCCTTTGCTTTTAAATGTTCGATATTTCAACTTGGCAAAAACAAACGAACTGAATCAAGTTCGGCTACTAACACTATGAGAATGCAACCATCATGGATAAAATGGATAAATCATACAAATCAGTGGCCATACATGTTTCGAAATGAACATTTGATACATACGCTTGAAATGTGTGTTATGTGGTGAACGCATATGTGCACTAAATTACGGCCGAGAGTCCTTAAATAGTTTCGATGAAAGTCAAGTATACGGCACTCGAGGTCAAATTATGTCTTGATTGAAAAATTACACCGTAAACAATTCTATTTATTTCAATTTGCTGATTTTTTTTTCGTTTGTTCATTTCAATTGATTGATTCTATAGGGCCTGGGTCAAACAATTCAACATATCGATCACTTGCCAGTCGAAAATAAATATTTATCCATAAATAGTAGATAAAATACATGTTGGAAACATTTCTGAAAAAAAAGAATCATTTTGGTCTTTTCTTCAATTACAGAAATGAAAAACAGTTTGTTATCGACGAACAACAGATATAGAAATAAGTCAAACAACTAAGCAAAGGGCATTACTTGTTGGCTGTTTAACTGTGTTGATTACTGAATGTGAAAACAGCCAGTAAGTTGTTGATCGAGTCTATCGTTGTCGCCAAAGCCAGTGAATATTTACAATCTCAAAATAATAAATGACTGACGAACCATTGATTGATAGCGTTAGTGGAGATACAGTTGTCAAACCATTATGACTAATGATCCAATTCGAATAAATAAAAATAAAAACTGTTTTGTATAAATCACAAAGGAATGTTTGCTACTGCTAATGATATGTTACCTAAATTTCATTTAAATCGGAAAATGCATGTTAAAACTGCTTCGATTCAGCAGAAACTCGACATATCTGTGCCATACATGTCTGTGTACAGGACATATAACAATGATTTTAAAGTGTTCTGTTTGTTTATTTTATAGTGGAATGAAGTAACGGTAACACAGAAAAGCGCCAAGCGGTAAAATTGTGCAAACCACAAATGTTATCGACAACGAATGTAGTCGAAGCGGCAACCACACAAACAACGACTTCATACATTCGAATCCAACGTTTGGCTAAAATCGAGCAGAAACAACCAAATCAAATCACAAATTTGCGTGAACATGGCCGAAAATGTAAATAGAAACAATCAAGGATATCATCAGCTGAATATTACAAGTGAGTTTTTACAAAATCAATCATAAAAATGCATTTCAAAATTCCGAAAATTCATTTCGATTGGTGATTGATTTTCCCATTGCAGTTGAACAAGCATCGTTACGGAATAACGGCATTTTCAAACCAAATCCATATGTTGAACTATCAATTGATAGCAATAGTCCACGAAAAACCGATATCATCAAACACACATATTTACCAACATGGAATGAAAGTTTTACCGTTTGTGTGACACCATCATCGGAGATTGCATTCCGTGTGCTCGATCGATCGAGTTTTTTAAAGGATTCATTGTTAGGTGAACGTGTTGTGCATTTGGCACAAATCTTAGAGCATTATCATGGTCGTTGTGATAATTTAGAATTAGTTATGGATCTATTGGGATCGTTAAAACCAGAAGGTCGTACAAAGAGCGGTGAACTTGTTGTCGTATTAAATGGCTTGAAAATTGATAGTATGGCCGGCGGTGGTGCATCTGGGCATCATGCGAATGGTGTTAGCAATGGCATAAGTATGAGTTCAACGGCAGCACCAAGCAGCACGAGCAATGGCATTGCTATAAATTGTTCTCAGGATGCCAATATTGCGGCTATGAATGGTCGCAGTAGCATTTTGTGCGGTGGCATACGAGCCCGTATGCGTATGCGATCGAATAATTCAAATGTGGTCACTTCCTCGAATGGGCATCCAATAGCTGGACCATCGCTTAGTGCTGATGGATCGTATATGCTTGGAGCACGAAGCATCAATGATTTACGGAATACACGCTTAACACCAAATGATCCAAACAATCGACGACACAACGAATTTCCAGACACACAACAGCACAGCCGAAGTGTGGGCAATCTTGGTATTACAAATATTTCGTGCGGACCAAGCACAAGTCGAAGCGGTGGACTGCAATGGGATCCAACGCAAGCAATGGTGCCATGCAATGGAACACCGTCAAATCAAAGAAGTTTTATGGTAACGCCATCAATTTTTAATGTGATTCATTTGATTCGATTTAGACAATTTTTTAACATGCATCATTTCTTGCAGCATCAAAATGTGGCACAGAATACACCAACTCCAAATGAAGAACCACCCGTTGCATCAAATCAATCAAATCAACCAGTCAGTCCACAACCAAATGGCGCTACACCCGCACCCGTTTCAAATGTATCCGATCAACAGCTACAAACACAAACTTCTACTGATGATGAACCGTTGCCAAGTGGATGGGAGGTAATGGTTCAGTTTTGTTGACACAAAGAAATCAATATATTATACATATTTACATTCGAATCATGTATTCATTTTCCAGGTGCGGTTCGATCAGTTTGGCAGACGTTACTATGTGGACCATAACACACGCAGCACGTAAGTATTCAATATAAATGTATAATTCCAGGTAATGTGTTACTTATTTAGATTCAGTTAATAATACACTATCTTCAATTCGACCGTCTAGATACTGGGAAAAACCGTCTCCATTGCCACCTGGATGGGAGGTATGTGACATTTATTGAATATTCGTCTATTAATCAACTATTATTATTTACGACTCCAACTTATCTTTTTCATAGGCTTTCAACTAAATACTATTTTCTTTCTATTACATTATAGGTTCGACGCGATCAACGTGGACGTGTTTACTACGTTGGTGAGTATCAAAGTCTAGTCAGATTTATGTTTCCATACTGTTTAAGTGCTAACATTCAAAATTACACATCAATTCTAGATCACAATACACGTACAACATCTTGGCAACGTCCAAATAGCGAACGTCTAATGCACTTTGCAACATGGCAAAATCAGCGATCGCATGTCGTGTCACAAGGAAATCAACGATTCTTGTATCAAACTCAAGCGGCTCCGACTGGAGGCGCTCCAGCGACAGATGATGATGACGGTTTGGGACCATTACCAGATGGTGAGTATTTAATTGCTTTTAATAAACCTAGGGACTCTTGCTCAAAACACGAAAAAGTTATTTTTAGGAACAATTTTTTATGTTTTATAATAATTGCATAGTTTTCATTTTTAAAAAAATCATCAAAATCATTTTCCACAACATAGACTCTACCCAAAATCGCATTTCCGTCCGAAATATAGCTGAAAATATTTCACAAAACGATTTCTGAAAATACTTTCACTAATTCTTAATCAAATAGACTTAGTACTGTCTTACAAACTGTAAATATAATATTTTGTTATTCATTCACTTTAATAGGTTGGGAACGACGTGTCCAACCAGACAACAGAGTTTATTTCGTAAACCACAAAAACCGCACCACACAATGGGAAGATCCGCGCACTCAGGGTCAAGTAAGTCATAAGACGATCTGAAAAATATCCATTTTGGAAATCTCATTAAATGTTGTTTATTTTTGTTTTTATTTTGCAGGAGGTTAGCTTAATAAATGAAGGACCCTTACCGCCTGGATTTGAAATCCGGTATACTGCAACTGGTGAAAGATTCTTTGTAGATCATAATACGAGAACAACAACGGTACGATAATTGCTTTTCGATTGACAGTATTTATATGAATATCAATTGATAATTCAAATAATGTGTTAAAATTCTATTGATTTTAGTTTGAAGATCCTCGGCCCGGTGCACAAAAAGGGGTCAAAGGTGTTTATGGTGTGCCACGAGCATACGAAAGGTCATTCCGATGGAAACTTAGTCAATTCCGTTATTTGTGTCAAAGTAATGCCCTGCCATCGCACATTAAAATTACGGTGACACGTCAAACGCTGTTTGAAGATTCATATCATCAAATTATGCGGCTACCAGCATATGAACTGCGTCGACGACTTTACATTATATTCGTAAGCATTTATTTGTTTTTTTTGTCTTTTGTCGCATTTTGTGTTTTTGTTTTGATAAACAATTTTGTTATATTTATTTTGAACATGAATAATAATATTTGTAAATAAACTGTTGAAATCAAATAGCGTGGAGAAGAGGGCCTTGACTATGGTGGTGTATCGCGTGAATGGTTCTTTTTGTTGTCACACGAGGTGCTGAATCCAATGTACTGTCTCTTCGAATATGCAAACAAAAATAACTACAGCTTACAAATCAATCCGGCTAGTTATGTGAATCCAGATCATTTACAGTACTTTAAATTTATTGGACGATTCATAGCGATCGCTCTATTCCATTCGAAGTTCATTTATTCGGGCTTTACGATGCCATTTTACAAGCGTATGCTTAATAAGAAATTAACCACAAAAGACATTGAAACAATTGATCCAGAATTTTACAATTCATTGATTTGGGTGCGTGACAATAATATCGATGAATGTGGCCTTGAACTGTGGTTCAGTGTCGATTTTGAAGTGCTTGGCCAAATACTACATCATGAACTAAAGGAAGGTGGCGATTCATTGCGTGTAACCGAAGAGAATAAAGAGGAATACATTGGATTGATGACTGAATGGAGAATGACAAGGTTTGCATGGACATTTTCACATATATTTCTTTTTCAATGCATTAGAGTTATTAATGTCGTTGTTTTTTTTTTTGCTTTCATGAAAAAAACAGAGGTATTGAACAACAGATGAGAACATTTTTGGAAGGTTTCAATGAAGTTGTGCCATTGGAATGGTTAAAATACTTCGATGAACGTGAATTGGAATTGATGTTGTGTGGAATGCAAGAGATTGATATCGAAGATTGGCAACGAAATACCATTTATCGACATTATAATCGCAACAGCAAACAAGTCGCTTGGTTCTGGCAGGTTAGTTTCAGTCAATACGTTTTATTTAAGGTGATTCTGATGAAGGTGGGAATGTTATTAAAAATTTGTTTTTTCATTAAATTATCAGTTTGTTCGTGAGTCAGATAACGAAAAACGAACTCGATTGCTGCAATTCGTTACCGGAACATGCCGTGTGCCAGTTGGCGGCTTTGCAGTAAGTATAAAAATCAAAGTGTTAAATTTCTCCAGATCTTGTGAACAACCATTAACCAATTTATACTGTCTTGTTTTTTATCTCACAAAGGAATTGATGGGCTCAAATGGTCCGCAACGTTTTTGCATTGAAAAAGTTGGCAAAGATACTTGGTTACCGCGATCGCACACCTGCTTCAATCGTTTGGATTTACCACCATACAAGAGCTATGATCAATTGGTCGAAAAACTCAACTATGCAATCGAAGAGACGGAAGGATTTGGCCAAGAATAAATAGCACCATTAATTATCTACTATTACAACACAATACAACACACGCAAATTTGTTGGCATGCAGTGAAAATGTAATATCAAAAATGTTTAGTGACATAAATATCGGGATTTATTTGAATGATTTTCACAACTGTAGAGAACGAAACGTTTCTGTATGGTTTTTGTTATAGTGAAATGTATATAATAGTGAAAGTTGTATAAAAAAAAAACAAAAATAGAATCCAGAATGAAGGTATGAAAGAAAGCAGTGAATATTTTTTTTTAAAGAGAGGAATCTATACATATTGATGCATCAGATGGAGAAAATGTGCTTGGCATTCTCATTGGACAAGTAACATCGAAAATCTTGAGCTCATACATTTTGAGTATATAATTGAAATTGCATAGCAATCATCGACCATCGGTTTAAATAATCGAAAATTTGTGCGAGTCATTATTCGACTAGCAAGTAAAATCTTTATATATTAAGAAATTGGGTTGATCTAAAAGCCCCCTTATGAGCCCATGGAATGCTAAGCATTTTCTTTCTAATCTCTGTTAGACAATCCTTGTAAAAAAATGAACTCTGAGTCTACAACCATATGAAAACAAAATGAAAATATGTGATGAAAATAGTAAAACAAAAATAAACTTAACACCGAATAAATCCATGTGACACAGTAACAAACACTGGCATGATTCAATTATTTTTCTGTTCGAATAGAAACATAGAAAAATAGTTGCAATTTAATTGCTTATTTTATTAATTTATTGGAAATTTCATGCCCATTTTATTCGTTTAATTTGGCAACACATTTTACGATGTAAATAACGGACAAATGGAAAAATTGTATTCTGATGGCTCGAGCAGCCAAAACATACAGTGATATAGCAAAATTAGACGACATGTGAAGTAATTGAAGAATGAAGATGTTAACATTCAAAGGATGTACATTGTTTTTATTAGGCCCAAATGATGATGACCATCACTTATTTTGCAAGTGGCCGTGTCAGAGGGCGGCATGTTTAATGGGTGTTGTATTCTATTAAAAGAGATAAACATTAAATTTTAATCACACAAATGTGCATCTGAGACAAAGACATTTTGTAAAATGAACAAAACAAAGACAGAGGTGATTGAGTCTCATCATCACAACGAAATCCGAACAGGTGTTTCGATTATTTTCGTTTTGGCGCTGAGCTCAAACTACTTCATATCAGTCGCAAAGAGTGTATAAATTTATGCACTTTAATGTAGGTACTTATTCAAAAAGACACGAAAGAATAAACAGTTTTAATTATGGAAAGAGCAAAATGTATGCGTTTTATTTTAAAATGGTATGTTGAGCGATCGGGTATTTTTCAGCTGAAGCATTTCACAAACTTTACATTTCGGACAGATAACAACAAGGAACAATTCTCAAAATATTTCGTTGGCACATCGGGATTTTGGCTAGTCCAGATTAATTTTTATTAAATGCCCTGTGCATAACATGGTAAGTATTAACAGACGACAGCTTATGAAAGATGAAAGAAGTCATATTCTTACAGATGCAAACTTCAACATGGGAACAAGACGCTTTGCATAGAATTTTATTGAGATTTGCTCCACTATGCAGTAGTTTTCACAAATCAAATACAAATACAATACAAGAGTCAGTGACAATTGGTTTATGCGCTAATACATGCAAACGCTGTTAGCTCAAATGCTGCTATTCACAGAGAATAATTCTTGAGTAAAGGCGTTACTTGCTACTTCAGCGATTTAGGTGTGTGTGTATTGTGTTTTACTGTCGTTGCATGTTGCTGAGTCGATTGCCATATACATTTCAAAGTTATCGCTGAGTTTTTTCTTGTATGCAATTCGGTTTCGATCGATCTTTCATATTTTCGTTGCTTCAGCAGTCGCATTACAGTTTTCGAGCAAACAAATATTTTTTCATTTGGTTAGACTAACCGTTTATTCACAAATAGGTACGGTCAATTTTCAACCAAATTGCTTAATCTTTCTGTGTTCTTTTATTTATTTGTTTTTTGTGCTGAAAAAAAAATGAAAATTAAGAATTCAAAATAATTCTTATATAAATATAAAAATAAATAATCTTTTGAAATCTGTTTTGTTCCTCACAAAAGTGATCATCGACGTATTTCATCATGTTATGGAAAAAAGAGTCAGACAAAAGCGATGCATTGTACGTGAATTTGATAGATTCGATCATTAAATCTAAGCAATCGTGCAACGTGCAGCAGCACAATTCACCAACAATGCCGCAGAAAAGTGATGCAATATCATTGGAAAGACGTAAAGAGGGCAACCGTTTATTTGCTGAACAAGAATGGTCATTGGCAATGGAGAAATACAATGAGAGTTTGTGCTTTGCCGAACCTGGATCGGAAAACATTAGTTTGGCTTATGCAAATCGTTCAGCTTGCTTTCTTCATTTGAAGCTGTACGAAGAATGTCTCGTGGATATTGAATTGGCAAAAAAAGCGGGCTATCCGGAACGTTTGATGCAAAAATTGAACCAACGAAAGGTTGATTGTCACAGTGGTTTTTCCAAGCGTGATCAATTAGATAACGGCAGTTATAAGTTGTGCTCGGAACCGAATGAAAAATTCTCATGCATGGCAAATGTGATGAACATCGAGAGAAAGGAAAATGGTGATTATACAATGATTGCCAAAAAAGATCTTGGTATTTTTCAAACCGTAATGATCGAGGAGCCAATTTTTAAATACTTGTTTGCCAGACATGGAATGAGGTGTAACATTTGCTTAAGAGAAAATGCCAATTTGACGCCATGTGACAAATGCACGGTTGCAATGTTTTGCAGCGATAAGTGTAGAATGAATTTTCTTCACGAGCATGAATGCGGCCTCAAAGTATGCGATGACAAACAACGAAATCATCAAATTTTGAACGAGGTTCGAGCACTTTTGCTGACCATCAATATGTTTTCCAGTGCCGATGAACTGATACATTTCGTCGAGGAAAGCAAAGGTGATACCAAAAAATGGCCGGAATCGATAATCGATGAAAAATCGAAATATCGTGCATTCTTGAAATATTCGATTGACCCAAAGTTTATGGACTCAAATGAATTTTCCGACATTGTTTTCAACACGTACTATTTGATTTTGGACATCTAAAAAATCAATGAAATGTTTAAGTCGGAAAAACAGTCCCGATTTTTGATGCATCTCATCGGTCATCACGCACATATTATGAATCATAATATGTTACGTTCAGGTGACAAAGTGAAAGAGGGACCAGGAGATTATTATAGCTACTTGCGACCGATGTCTCAATTTTTCAAACAGGTGTACTCACCAAATTTGATAAATTTTGAGATTAACGCCGGATTTAACACCGTATATTTTACATCTACACAAATCAAAAAAGGACAAGAACTATCGATTGGGTTCTGTTTTCTACGGGACTACGAAAAATATCAACGTTAACGAAAATCAACGACAAATAAAAGTCATCCTGGAAATGAACAAGAACGGTTGAGCGGTAATTTTTTAAAATTAAAAAGCAATTGCAAGCCCAACTGTAAATGCAATCGATGCAAATGCCCTACAGATGAAGAGCTAAATTCTGATCCAGATTTGCAATACCTTTTGTCAAACGGTTTGAACATAGATTCACAGGATGGGGAGAGTTTACAAGATTTGATTGAAAAGGTCGATTCATTTTGGAAGAAAAATGGACCCGGATTGTTATGTCTGGGCAAACCAAAGTCAGATAAGAACTAATCATCTAACTGTAATTTGTCGGTTTGACAAATGAACACTTTCATTTTGATAAAATAAAATTATAATTATTTTTAAAAATTGTAATAACAAAAAATATCTGGAAAATTTATGGCTAAAATGCGATCGAAATTTTCGGTTCAAACTATAAGCGAAAAGGGTAAGAGTAAATACTATTTACTACGTCTTAAGTTGTTTGCTGGTATTCTAGAGATTGATTTTATCGAAACATAATGAATTCAGAGAAATTAACCGGCAAGCTCATTTTTCTGATGACATCACCCAACGGCAGCGTTCTTTTTGTTTCTCGCTTTTTCTTGCAAACACAGCCAACAAACACATATATGAAAACATGAGTTAGCAAACTAAAACGCCATTAATGATGTATGCAATATTTGTTTACATTACATTTTACGTGATTTTATAGCTTTGCATTCTGTTTCTTTCAATTTTATAGAACCTATAAAACAGGAGTTATGGAAGTGTAAAGCAATGTTCGAAACTAAACCTATCAAACTATAGCTGTAGTCCGGATGTAGTCGCTGATTGAAAAATTGCAACGTTTATGTTTCTCTGCTGCTGTTAATAGTGTTTTCTTAATCCTTTTGATTATCATGAAACTTGATATGTAATTGAAACGTGATTTCATCGTGTTTTGAATATGATATTAAGTTTATTGTTTATTGTTTGTACAAAATATTTTGGATTTTTGTTCAATTCAGAGAATTCTTATTGAGGAAAGTGTGAATTACGATGGTAATTCCTTGACCACAAAATCAAGTTAACCGAATACTACTGGAAACTCATTTGGTTTTGACAAATTTCTTACTGAGGCCGAAAATATAAGCAAAATCGAGTATTCATATGATATTGAGCAAAATTATGAATTTTCGAGTTTTCAAAAATATTTCTATGAACTTGTAGTCAATCATTTTTTGAACGTGATCGCTACAAATGCAATATTATACGATAGCCCCAGTCGATTTTTGAAATCATTGATACATATGAGAACGTCCCGATACAAAATTGCAGGCTTCAAATTCTACTTTTGAGCTACAAAATACTACATTTTTCCGAATAAGAATCGCCATTTAACTTTCAAATCCGCAAACGGAGAGGCCTGCACAATGCACCTGAAAAACCATTAAAACTCAATACCATTGATTTATTCATGCATTCATCCAAGATTTATTTATTAAATATCTAATGCGATGACATTTGATTCGTTTTCACGATTCAAATCGGCAAAAATTGATGAAAATAAAATAGATTCGAGTGCCTTGAATTGTAAAATGAATTTCATTCCATTAAAAATAGACAATTATGAAAACCATTAAACTGGAGAAATAAAAAGTTTTGGAAATGAATTTGAAATGCACATTTTCAATCAAATCAGTTACATAACTTAAAAGATAATTCAGATTGAATGAATTTGAATAGTCTGTGGAATGGATTAGTAATCGGACATGATATCTGATTTTCGTAAAGAGCCAAATAAAAATGAGCAAATACGATCAACAGCGAACGCCAGAACTGTGTCACCGACTAAAACACCGATTAAGATTTTTTTGAACTGTAAAACAAAGTATAACGAAAAGTAATTTGATTAGTTCACTATGTTTTCTGGGTGATTTGTGCAAATAAAACTTACTTCTTCTGGGAATTCGATGATTTCAAATGTTTGATTCAGTTCATTTGAAATACCAAAACTCAACGCCACAATCACCGCACTAGATGCAAGTATTGCGTACATAAGGAATTTATTTTCACGTAAACGTTCCATGAACGGATGACCTTTATGGTTGACGGCAAAAGTTGACACTTGCAGGGCAAAGCAAATAATAAATACCGTACTGTTTATAATGTTCGGTTTAAATGCTTCTTCTTCTTCGCCCGGTGCCAAATCAATGTTGAGCTTAACTTTGCCTTCTCTTGGCGGACTTCGAGCGGTTGCTTCATACGTTAGATAAACTAGTGCGGTGAAATGGACCGCAAATTGGAGTAAAATCGACGAAATCGTATACAAATTGAAAATATTTGGCAATGGTGCCTCTTTCGATAATACTTTTAGAGGCTTTGATTTGATTATAAACAAAAAGCATGCTGCTATGAAAATTCCCTGCAACGTTGCCTGTGTATCACTAAATTTGAAGCCATCAATATACAAAACCGACTGGCAATAAGCCGAGATAAGTGCATTTAATGCAAGAATTTTGAACATTTGCAGCGTTGTGACGAGAGTACAACGTCCCTGCTTGATTATATGACACACTGAAACAGACAAGAAACAAACATTAGCTCAATATTTTTGTTTGGTCGTTTAGTTTAAGTACCGCAATTTATTGACGACGTTTTGCTAGTGAATGGAGCTGCTATACTGGCATCGCCCAATTTGACAATTTGCACTTGATCCTCTTCGATATCTTTGAGCGCTTTATTTAGCAGAGCTTGTGATTGCTCACGATGTCTTGCTATGGCGCGCTCTCTTGGCGTCATCGATGGTGTGGATCCTCTATCATTTGCACCACGAATTCGATTATGTACGGCATTGCTGCCTGCCACAGCCGGCGGCACAATTGAGCCCGGTGCCGGCAATGCGTTTTCTGGTTTCACTTTCTTTTTCTTTACGGACGCATTGCTCAAAATTGAAACACCAACATGAGCATGCTTAAGGGCACCCACATCATTCGTTCCATCACCGCACATCAACGTATAGTAACCTAGAGAAACAAGACATTTTATTAGGTTTGTTGACATTTTTGACATTGAACATTGCATAATGCTGAGTTATTGGAGTCAATTGGCATATCTTACCAAGTGATTTCAGTGTGGTGATGATAAATTCCTTTTGCTTTGGCGCAAAACGAGCATAAACTGTAATATATGGAGCAATTTTTTGGAAATATTGATACTCATATTCGCTTAAATATTGAAGCCCTTCGCCGGTTATTGCCAGATCATAATTATGTACTAGATCCTTCCATGTTTTCATATCAATTTTCTCAATTTGATCCTCATTTATTGAAATCCAAATGTATTTTGGCTTCAATTCATCACTATTTTGCACATCCTGGCTCAAAACAAGAATCGTCTTTCGTGTGAAACGAAGCTCTTTGGCAACATGGCACGCCGTCAATGGATTATCACCAGTAATCATCACCACCTTATGCGATGATTTTACAATTTCTTTAATTGCACTTTTCGAATCACTTTTCAATGGACATGATATAATGAGGAAACCAGCAAATTCCAAATCTTGTTCAACATCCTCACGTTTGATTTCTCGAGCTGCTTGTGAATCCAATTTTCCAAATTCCTTGTATGCCAATGCCAAAACACGAGCACCACGTCGTGAGAACTCCAAATATGTCTGAAATTTCGATAAAAATCATAAAAATTCACATTAACGAAGTGAAGGGGAAAAAACTAACCTTTTGGTAATTTTCCGGTACAGATTTCAGCATTTTCATTACAACTTCAGGTGCACCTTTGACTGTTCCAATATAATGAACTTCATTAGTGAATTGAACCAAATAACCGGCCAAAACTGACATTCGTTTCAAAGCGGACGAGAAATAGAATCGCTGATAGATTTTCATTGCCTTAAATTTGGCTTTCTTTGGAATGACACTGTCTTGTTTCGTTAAATTCCAATCGATTGCAGTGAGTGTGGCTTTTTCCAGTGGATCACCAACTAATCCATCATCCAATTGAGCGAGTGAATGGCATGTGGCAAGCACACTGACCGTTTTTTCATTAGCATCAGCGATATTCATTGTGTCGGATGTTGAATCACTCAGCCCTGCAATACCTTCAACCAATAGATCATCACTTGTTAGCGTTCCAGTTTTATCAAAGCAGCAAATTTGCACTTTTCCAGCCATTGGAATTCTGAATGGCTCCGTACAAAAGACAAATAACTTTGCAAGTTTTATCAATGATGTGTTAACGGCTAGCGATAATTCGATTGGCAAATCGGGCGGAATGATCGATGTTAAAATCAGTGTACACTCGAGGAAGAGTTTGTAACGGCTACGTTCCAAATCCTCAGTACCTTTGATCCATACATAACTTGCGGCAGTAACGGCAAATATCAAAAGGAATAAAATAAATGCAAATGTTTCTGAATTATTTTCCGTGACTCGTTTTACACCGAACAAAATGGTGCGCAGTAATTTTCCTTGGGATGTGTTAAATCCGGTCCGAATGACATATGCGATGCATCCATCATCGGGTGCACGCAATGCTTGTTTTGATGGTGGAGTGTGTTGAACAACTTTTGTACCACCAAATAAAACGAATAATTTTCCATCTGCTTCGGGATCAAGTTCACGATTAAATTCATCAGTTGATTCAAGGGACTCTTTGATTTGTGGCACCGATTCACCCGTCAGCATACTTTCGTCAACGATACAACTGCCACGAAGTAACACAACGTCACAAGGTACAAACGTGTCATTTTTACTGCGTCCAACCGAAATTAAATCACCGGGCGTCAATTGATCCGACATTATTTGACGCCATTTATTGTTCCGGTATACATTGATTAGACTTGGTTTGTTGCCCATTTTTCGTATTTCGGCCATGTTTCGTAGCTGCTGTTGCACCAACGTGCACTCAAATACAACCAGCATAAACAATGTGAACAACGAATAGTACATGTATTGATCCAAACACCACAAACCCACCGAAAATATTTGAAATACAAAAAATGGAGCCGTCGCCCGTTCAATAAATAGCTCCAAAAATTCCGGCACAACCATTTCCATTTGATTATTTCCATATCGTTTAATTGCCAACTCAACATCGGATTCATTTTGATGCCCTTTGCTATTCATATATGTGCCATATGTTTTGTGAATTGGAAAATCAATACCACGGAATGTTTTTTTATCGGCATCCCAAACATATTTGATTTTTTGAAAAATAAACCATGAAATCACTTGTTTTTCAGCATCATTTAGGATGGTTCGATGAATTGAAACCATTTCCGGTGATCCATTATTTGGCATGGGGACGACTTTTGCCATAACATTGTCTTGGGGCAATTCAAATTTTACCTGTAAATTTCGAAATTGAAATTATTAAATTGAAATTGCAATTGCTCATCAGAGCATAAAATAATCGATTCAAGCATAAAATAAACACTGAAAATGATTGAGCAATTGATACTATTGTTATACAAATCACATTTTTTTGATGATTTTCAAGTCATATGATTGAAGAAACAAAAAACAAATTACCTTTCGACAATTTAAAAACGCAGCAATATGAACGCTCCAGTAGCAACACAGAACTGTTAAAATATGTACGCATCCAACAACAGCCAGCGCAATAAAACCAACTTCATAATTTTCGATATCAGTTTGATAGATGAATCCTAAGCAAATTAAGTAAAACACAACAAACGGCCAGACAATTGCACGTAGTGCAATTGGATTGACTTTGTGAAGCGTGACATAATGGACTAAATCATCAATTGAATGTTTTTTTTTGAAATTTTGTGGCATTGTTGCGCGGCAGGTGATGAACGTATACAATCAATTCTGAATATTTATCAACCTCAATGTGATGAGGGAAATTCCGGTTTTGCAATGAACAAAAAAATCGCACCAAATTTATTTTTATTTTTTTCTTAAGTTCAGGTGCACAGTGGAAAACCTACGTGTTTAATACTGACAGAAAAGTCAAAACTGTGACGTTGCGACTGACTTCCATTGACTTGTTAAAAAGCTGTCAAATTGATACGTACATTTCAACGAATACTTTCCATAGCCTGTTCGCATAATAAAACAAAAATACGTAATGTTGTCTATTGCATGCGATTGATGTGAAGTTGGTTGTGGTATCTTGACATGAATCGATCGTCCGAAAACTGTCAGTGAGCACATGTAAACTATAGTAAATGCGGTGCAAAGAAGAAAAAAAAGCTATGCGTTTTGATGATGTAGTTGTGTTTATATAAGTTTAAAACCAAATAAAACGAATGATAAAAGAAAACAAAACACGACACAGTTTGTTATACATAGCGCCACTGATAATGTGTAAATAAATGTTGTAACGTTCGTAGTCCAAGGTGCGTATCTATATTGACGTCTGTTTAATACAAACACATTCGTAATGGGATTTTTTTTTTGTTGTGCATTCAATATAAAGAAATTAAAAATGTTGGTTCTTTTTTTTGAGTCGTTGATTCCGGCGAGTGCATGGGCTCGCGATGTATGCTTCAGTCGAATTTCGCATTATATCGCGAATGGTTGTAAATAAATTCTGCTGAAATTTTTTTGAATCGACTTAAATAAAGTTATACAATTGTACTGGCTCGCATTCAATTAGGTGAATTGATTTTTCTTCCGATTTGGAAGAACATTGCTGTGTTCATTGCATTTAAGTGCGTATTGTTAAATAAACTCAAATTCATTCATTAGATTTAAATCGTTTGAGTCCGGAAGATCTGATGTTGAATTTAATTAAAAATAGATAAACTCTACTATGAATTATGTCAACACCTTCGTCGAAAAGTGTTACGAACTGATTTTGTTTTCTTTTTTTTTTGGCCAGTGAAAACAATTGAATCAAACCATTTGGCAAATAGAATACTCATCAAACACATTCATTACATGACATTACGAATAGTAACAAAAATTGTGTGCGACACACAGTGTATCTATTTTGAATGCAGTTGGTGTAGTCGTTTTTACGTTCAAGTCGATTCGTATTTATACCGATGACCTTTGAATTTGGTGATTTAGTTTGATAACACAAATTTATTCGATTTAAATTAAACAAAAAGGATAGACATATAAGCATTGAACTTAATTATATACATCACAAATCAATAGCACGCACGAATTATTCTCACAAACTCTACTGTTTTTTTTTTGTGTGTGTCTTCCAACGTAATCTATGCAGCGAAGCTTTGTTTCCGTGCTTGTTGGCTACCTCGATTTGCATAAAATTTAAATGCTATTCTGTGTCAATTTTAAACAAGTTTTGTTGATTTAAAACGGTGTTTTCTGTATTCAAGCCGATCAGAACGGATGCACCGTAATCAGTTTGATTTTATCTATTGTTCAAGGTGAAATTCTACAATATTTTTTGTGTCTAGTGAAAATATTGTGAAAATAATTCGGGCATAATTGAACATAAATTTGATGTTGTTAATGTGCACGAATGTCGATTTGTTATTGAATAGTTTTAAAATGGATTTGAATTGAATATATTGTTTTCATTGTTTCGGCAATAACCTCGAGTAGCCGAAGTACCGTTATAAATTATTCAAGTACTAAATAACGAATTGTTTCGTTTACTTAACAAAGTTCTTCAGAACGCATTTGATGTAAATGCGGTTAGTCTATAGGTTCTTATTCGACGAATTCACTGCATAAAACGGAATGTGCAAGCACTTGACTTATCGTTTAAAGCACTTTAAGTCATCGACATTTCATGCAAACCGCGAAAAACGTTTTTCCTTTCATTTATTTTAACTCATAATCAATACAAATACAGCAGCTATTCGAAGAATTGATGATAGAATGAAAAACAAAAAAATACCATCAACAGTTCAAACAAGTTTGAAACAATAAAAACCACTTGTGGATTCATCCATATTTTTTTTTCGTCTCATATTGTCTGTTGATGAAGAGAAGATTTTAATCGTCTGAATCAGAAGTATTTACGCAAATAAAGTGTTTTTTTTTACTTTACTATTGATAAAGTATAGTAAATAGGAACGAGTGTACGATTAACCAATATAAATGCTGATTTGAGGTTTTAATGTCGGCTGATTTGAGAAATTGAAATCATTGCCATAATATAATCTCGTTTATTCAATGCCGGTTAGTCTTATCGTAGACGGTTGGAGACACGACGAAATTGAAGCTTTTCTTTTTTATTTGATTTACCTCTTAATAAGGATATTGCTGTTTCATTCGATATAATAGTCCAATAAAACCTCACAATCAAGATACAAATCTAGAACCAATTGTAAAACGATTAAATTTATTAGCACATGAGGGGGATAAGTGACTATCAGTATAGCTGTCAAATTATTGTCATAATCATCACATTTAAGAGTTCTTTCACTTCAAATGATATCTACCTTTGTTGGGGCCTTTGTATAATTCTTTGAAATACAATAGTACATTTAATCTTATCTGATCAAAAGATCAGTAAAAAAAAACACCAAAACGCAGAACATAATTATTCACACCCATTGCAAGAATAGATTTCCTCTATCAAAGTTAACACTTTAACACTCATAAAAAAAAATGTTAATTGTGCAATTTGTCCCGAGTCGAAAGTCCAAACCAAAGCTTATTCCAAATTCAACGACTTCAATGAATATGTGAAATTAAAATATCATGTTTCTGTTTAACTCATTGAAAACAGTTAGATCAAATCAATATGCTCTCTTTCTAGTTGTTTTAATGACAAATCATTTGTAACACATTCGAACAAATGAATTTAACAATGTAAAGACAATAATGGCAATCAAATGAAACAATGAATCCAACAAATTGCTCGGACCAGTTGATTGAGTTAACAAAGACAACGTGATTAAAACAAAACATATCGAAAAAAAGAACGTATGTTAATCACACGTGTTTCGAATCCATTTAAAGAAAATGTTTCTATGTGTCTATTCGTACTGTGAAATATGTGTAATCAGACGATCAACGTTTACATTTAATGATCATGATAATTAAGAGGTCGACATGGTGACAGAAATTTCCATTACACCAAGTATTGACTAATGATTCCGAACCCAATCTCACGAACCTTAATCAATCAAGCTAGAATATTTATTCAGAAATTATTCAGTCAATTTTTGATTGAATTCTTATCGACGCAAAACGTATGCCAACATTACTATAAAACATATTTATTGTTTCACAATTCATTGTACTTTGCCCAGGCCCACATCATTTGCTCGATACATTTAGCAAAAGAAAGTCATGTGATCAATTTGTTTTCTTTTCTAATTGTTACAATTGGCAAAACAAAAGCAATTCAATTGATATCAATAAATGGTAACGTTTTTGCAACAAAAAGCGAGAAAAAACTAAGACACAATCATTTCGCTTATAAATTGAAATCAATTGAAATGTCTAAACTGTTATCGTGTTTAATTTCATTGCAGACAAAATGGCAACGAGCGGAGGTTTCGATAATGAATCCCATTTTCAAATTGTCGATTATTGTGTATTCTCGGCCATGTTGATTTTATCAGCTACCTCAGGCGCCTACTTTGGATATATTAAGTATTTAAACAAATCAATTAGTGATTCAATTGTTTTAATTTCTAATCACATTGCATGCGTTTGTTTTTTGTTGTTGTTGTTGTTGTTGTTGGTGAATATGATTATTAGGCGACGAAAAGAGAAGACGGAAAAAAATCGAGCTCCTGAACAAAACGATGCAACGAAAAAGCCGGTCAGTGATTTTGGTTCAAAAGCATTGAATGAATATTTGCTTGGTTCAAGGAAAATGAAACCATTCCCAGTGGCGATGAGTCTGGTTGCCAGCTACATTTCAGGTGTCACAATTCTTGGTACACCGGCTGAAATTTATAGCTATGGCACACAGTATTGGCTAATTATTATCGCAATTTTGTTTATGGGTTTTGCCGTTAGCACAGTTTATTTACCTGTTTTCACTACACTCAAAGTTGGTTCATCGTATGAGGTAAACAAAAAAAAAGGCAAAGTCATAGTTTCAAATAAATTGTAATCATTTTTCAAATCAAAAATCGACACCAGTATTTACAAAACAAACAAACAAAAAATCAACTTTAAATAAATGCTCTCATTTTTACCTGTCACAGTATCTGGAGCTACGTTTTAGTTCAACTGTTCGAACCATAGCGTCGGTCATGTTTGTGATAGATGAGGTAAGCAAAAATTGATTATTTATGGCTTTTTTTTCTCACTTGAATTCACTCTGGGCACTTGCATGGCAATGGAATGCAATTTTTTTTTTCTAATTGAACAATTAAGCTTCAACCTAAAAGTGCATTGGCATCACGAATAAAAAAAACTTTTTTTTTTTTGCACGAATCAAAATAAGGAATTGCTATAAAAGCAATATTATTAAAAAAGCACATGGTTTTGATTGCTATGAAATGTGCATATGGAAATGCTTCATTTCGCCTATGCAATTGTCTTAATTGAAGTTCTATATTTTCATTGGCTTCGTCATGAGTCAAGCAAAATAACATGTAAATAAAATTCGGCCATAGACCATAAACCATAAACCATTTATATCACATGCATGAATAATATGGAGCAATTTTTGTCAGTTGAATTGATGGCTTTTTGCTTGGTTTTTTATTTTCACAGATTCTATTTCTGCCAATCGTTCTTTACGTTCCAGCTTTGGCATTCAACCAAGGTGACACTTAATCACCCATTTTTTTTGTTTTTTTTTCAAATTTTTTTTGCAGACGAAATCTAAAAATACTAATAAACATTTTTATTTTTGTTTTGACGTTACAGTAACGGGTGCAAATATCTATATAATCTCGGCTATTGTGTGCGCGGTATGCGTATTCTATACATTCATCGGTGGTATCAAAGTAATACAAAACCCAAATTTAGATCCATTGATATTTCGATAACGATTTTTTTCATTTTGTTTTGAACGTTTTTCTAGGCCGTAGTTTCGACAGACGCATGGCAAGGTAAGTTTTAATTCAATTCTTTGAACATTTGCATGGACAACACATCTGTGCTTCTGTGCTAATCTTATATGAATTATTTTTTCCAGTGATTGTTATGTTCATATCAGTTGTGGTGGTCACGATGCTTGGCACTTCAGCCACAGGTGGTTTTACAAATATTATCGAAAAAGCAGCCGAAGGAAATCGCATAATTTTATTCAAGTAATTCAATTGTCATATAACTCTGATGAAAAACTTTGCCAAATGACAGAAGTCGGAAGAAACTAAATTCTCAATTTCATTGTAACCTTTTTGTTGCAGTTTTAATCCATCGCTTTATGAGAGACATACATTCTGGAGTGTACTTGTTGGTGGTTTCCTTTACTGGACATCATTCAATTCCGTTAATCAAACGATGGTTCAGCGATACATGTCACTGCCAAACTTGAAAAAAGCCAGACAGTAAGGAGTCTTTTATACATTGTATAATTTCTACTCAAAAACCCATTTCGACGTTTGTGCAACGTTATCTAAATGCTGATCAATTAATTGCAGATCGATCGTCATTTTTGTCATTGGAATCATCATATTTATTTCATTTTGCTGCTATGCAGGCATTCTAATTTACGCTGCGTTTCACGATTGTGATCCAAAACTAGCGGGATTGGTTGAGGTAAATTATTCGCTTAGATCGGCACGCAATGAAAATGCAATAATTATGCCCTATGTTTTCATTGCTTGTAGAATGATGATCAACTATTTCCGTTATATGTGATGCGAACTGTTGGCAAGCTTCGGGGGATACCTGGATTGTTTATTGCTGGGATTTTTGGAGCTGCCTTAAGGTAAATCTATTTTGAATTGAGATTCATTTCAATCAATCAATAACAAGTTTATGTTATAACTTATGTACTTCCAGTTCGTTATCTGTTATACTTAATTCAACTGCCGGAGTTTTACTTGAAGACATTTGTCGTGGTTGCTTTAAAAGTCACCCATCCGAAAAAGCCTCAAATGCTATCGTTAAAGGCAGTGTTTTAGTATTGGGAGCCTTGTCATTGGTATTCTTGCTTATTGTGGAAAAACTTGGTGGCATTTTAGAGGTGAGTAAAATTTTAATCGTTTAACATGTTAAATTAGAATTTACAGTTCAAACTGAATCGGTGTCAGAGAAACAAAAAATGTTCAACTGACAGACACACATAATTTTGTGCAAGAGTAGAAAATGATGTTAATTTTACAAGTTTCAGTTCAGTGAAGGGCTCCCGATGCAAGAAAAAATGCATCAAGGCATAAAATACCATCATTGAGCGATCTTTTTTCACAAGAATCTTTTGTTGCAAAACAAGATTCATAATATTACTTCTTTGCAAAAATTAACCCAAAATGGAGGCATTTTATGTTTATATGCGCGTATTTCATTGGTTTCAATCAAAATGTTCTGAAATGTTGACTGTTTGTGACCCAATTTATTTTCCGTCGAAACTAATCATTATTTTTTTGCTTATCGAAGGTGGCTACTTCATTATCGGCTATCGCGGCAGGAACAACTTTCGGCGTTTTTACATTAGGAATGCTGATTCCATGGAGTAATAATGTTGGTGCAATTTGCGGTGCCGTATCCGGAGCGTTAATGTCTGGATGGATCTCTTTCGGTACACAAGCAGCAATTGCATCAAAAGCAATTCAACCACATCGATTAGAAATGTCAATTGAGGGATGTACAAATTTGGGAAATATTACTATTCCGCACATCGAACATGACGAATCTGGTGTGTTTCCACTATATCGCCTATCATTCATGTGGATTAATCCAAGTGAGTGTTCATTTCAATTCAATCAGATCAAACTACGATTCATTTGATATCTATTACGAATTGGAAAACAACTAATCGTCCAATTTTTGTTGTTTCAGTTGGAATTTTATCAGTATTAATAGTTGGCACGATTGCATCATATATAAGTGGACCGAGAGACTTAAGAAAGATTAATCCTGATTTAATTTCGCCGGTTATACATCGTTTTCTACCAGATGAATGCTTCCGGAATTATGGCAATAATCGGTGTGTTTCAACAGAGCCCACCACCGAATTATTTACTCTTAAAGTTGGCGAAAGTAGCCGACACAATGATTTCCATCAAATACCAAATGCGGAACACACTTAATAAGATTAAGCTTAAGTACAAATTATAGAATTTTATACACTTGTTTTGAATGCTTCATTTTGTAAAATGCAGAAAAAAAAACAATGAGAAATTTGGACTTTGATTTAGCACACCAAACTTTCTTTTTACCAACCAACGCATTTTTATATGTCAGCTTATCAGAAAAAACATTATTATACATATATAAATATAATGGAATATTTTCAAGAATTGTAATTGTAGAATCGATTGTTGTTTATTGTCGTTGTAAACATTTTCTGTGATATTTCGAATGCATGTAATTTCTGGAAAATTTGGAAAATAAAATTATAGAATCAGGGTAATTTGGTTGCTGTTTGTTTTCGCTGTGGATATGATGGTGTAAACAAACCATCACACAAACCTTTTTCGTATTCGTTTCTTGATTGTTTCAGTTGTTCGGGTTCAGTTCAATTCATTTTTCTGAGTTTCGAAGAAATCAGTTCGAAATCGAACAAACACGAATAAGAACCGTTCGTTTACACGAACTTTATTTATGTGGATATATCCAAGCGATATAGAAGGTGCCTACGCAAACAGCACTATTTGGGCTGTTGAGAGTGCACCTTGATAGGAAATAAATTCCCATACCACTGCACCAACAATAATTAAGTTTTGGTTATAACAACACAATACGTCAAATTTTATTTATGCATCAACTTGCAATAATATTCCAATTAATTTGAATACATTTGTGAAATATTAATCCAAATCTATCCACGATTGTTGGTGAATAAGATACGTTTCAGTTGATCTGCTGGGATTTTAAGCTTTTTGGGTACTACATAATCTCCAGATTGCTTGCAGTGACATTTTAGATCTATACATTTTCCATCGTCCGAATGGTTTTTTGTGCAGAATTCATTGCAGGCAACAACCGTATCGTTTCGATATTCAGAACATACTGCAATGTGTTCTCCGCATACGCAATCACGATCAGGACCAACGCAGAATCCTTCATTTTTTCCAAAAGTCCCTTCGCATTCTTTGTTGCAGTTTGGATTTGCACCTGGCATACACGCTGCGCGGCGCCAATCACCTTGATTGATTCAGATATAAAATAAATTAATATGCTAAGCATAAAGGAAATAGTAAAATTATTCCTCAAAAAGTGTCTTACGTGTTGGACTTTCGTCAGCGTGAACGGAACAGAATAGAACAGAAGCGAGAGCGAATAACAGTTTGATATTCATTTTTTGTTTTTTGGAGTAATTTTTTAGATTTCTGTTGAAATTATAATTTTCAAATGATCTCCTTCCATTCCATTCTTCGTTTTATAACGAGAATAATGTTACGAAAATTCTAATTCTGTGAAGACTGAGTTTTGAGTAAAACATTTATCCTGTGACAAACATTAACTTTTCTCCCTAGTGGATGCAATGAATCGTACATAGAACGAGCTATCGTATGCCATACACTGGTAAAATACCTCACTGGCTATTCGTACACCATTTCGTAACGTTTGGACGATTTTAGAAACGTACGCCAATTGTCATCAATTCCGTACGAATAGACAATTCGTCTAAACGCTGCCGCAAAAATTGGGAAGTGGCGTACGAAAAGGTATTGTACGCTACATAATGCAAGTTTACGAGAGCTTTAATAAAGTTGTTCTGGAAGCGGGTTTTGGTGGATACTCAGGATGGGCCTGGGCTAGGGGGAAATCGCTATTCGCCATTCGCATTTAGACGACGCATTTGCGAATATTTGCATCGTATTCGCAAGCGTATTTACACGGTATCATTCGTAGTTGTGCGCGCATACTAACAAATAATCCAAACAAGTTGTCAGTGTGTGTGTGCGCAGCGAATAGTGCGAATGATGCGAATGGTGATATGTAAATGCTTGCAAATATAACTCCAACATTTGTTCTATTCGCAATATTTGCAAGATTTTTGCATTATTTGTTTAGCGATTCCCCCCTAGGGCCTGGGCATTGCCGAATCGGATCTGGTCCATCCTGAGAAATACTTTATTAAAGCTCTTGTAATATTGTATTTTGTTTTTACAAGTTTATGTAATTACAAGTTTATGTATATGTGGTGCAACACCGCCCAGTACGATGGTCTATAATGTGTTCGTTCGTTGTGTACGTGTAAATGAATGCGTGTATATGGTGTATCGTTAATAGTCTATTGAAGTGTATACCGTGTCGGTCTAATAAACGGTTCATTTCCCAACACTAATAATTACATCCAAATGTTATTTGCATGTAAGTCCAAAAAACTCACTTATAAACTGTGTAAGGTCACATTCTACAGAACGTCCACGTGTTTGTATTTGGAATTCTTCATTAGAGAGAAAAATAAATATTTGCCACATGGTGAATGTTTTATTTAAAACTCAATCTTCACTAAATTGGAATTTTTGTAGCACTATTCTCGCTATAAAACGAAGAACGGAATGAAAGGAGGTCAGTTGAGAATTTTAATTTCAACAGAAAACTCAAAAATTACTCAAAAAAATCCAAAAAATGAATTTCAAAGTGTTATTCGCTCTCGTTGCTGTTCTATTCTGTTCCATGCGCGCTGACGAAAGTCCATCGTGTAAGACATTTTTTAAGGAATAAATTTTCTATTTACTTTATGCTTAGCATTTTAATTTATTTTATATCTGAATCGATCAAGATGATTGGCGCCGCACAGTGTGTATGCCAGATGCAAATCCAAACTGTAATAAAGAATGTGTAAGGATCTTTGGAGAAAATGAAGGATTTTGCGTTGGTCCTGATCGTGATTGCGTATGCGGAGAACACATTGCAGCATGTTATGTATTACGAAACGATACGGTTAATGCCTGCAATGAATTGTGCAGAAAAAATCATTCGGACGATGGAAAATGTATTGATCAAAAATGTCACTGTAAACAAAAAGCGTATGTAGTACCCGAAAAATACTTCGAACCGATCAAATTCACAGCAGAACAGCTGAAACGTATCTTATACACCAACAATCGTGGATAGCTTTAGATTCAAAATAATTTGAATACTATTGAAATTTGATGCATAAATAAAATACTGAAATATAATAATTCAAAAAATAAATCAATAATCGACATATTCACTTATTAATTTTTCTCGGAAAAAAATGTTTTCCAACTTTTATTGAACATAGAAAATCAGTCTCGGCGAACTAAAATATCAACAATTGTATGACCCAGCAGGAACAGGTTAACGCAATAGAATATCGTCAACTAATCGTTCAGCATGTTAAATTACAGTTTACAGTTCAAACTGAATGGGAGTCGGAGAAAAATAAATGTTCAACTGACAGACACACATAATTTTGTGCAAGAGTAGAGAATGATGTTAATTTTACAAGTTTCAGTTCAGTGGAGGGCTCCCGATGTAAGGAAAAATGCATCAAGGTATAAAATACCATAATTCACATAAAATAAAAATGTAGTAAAATTTACTCCACTTGAAGTAAATTTATTTAAAATGTATGGGAGTTTACTCCAAAACTCTGAGGTTTGGATTAAATTGACTAATATTTACTCCCAATTCTATGGTGTTGGAGTAAATTCTCATACATTTCAAATAAATTTACTCCATTTGGAGTAAATTTTAGTCCTCTTTTGTTTTGTGTGTTGAGCGATCTTTTTTCACAAGAATCTTTTGTCGCAAAACAAGATTCATAATATTATTTCTTTGCAAAAATAAACCAAAAATGGAGGCATTTTATGTTTATATGCGCGTATTTCATTGGTTTCAATCAAAATGTTCTGAAATGTTGACTGTTTGACCCAATTTATTTTCCGTCGAAACTAATCATTCTTTTTTTGCTTATCGAAGGTGGCTACTTCATTGTCGGCTATCGCGGCAGGAACAACTTTCGGCGTTTTTACATTAGGAATGCTGATTCCATGGAGTAATAATGTTGGTGCAATTTGCGGTGCCGTATCCGGAGCGTTAATGTCTGGATGGATCTCTTTCGGTACACAAGCAGCAATTGCATCAAAAGCAATTCAACCACATCGATTAGAAATGTCAATTGAGGGATGTACAAATTTGGGAAATATTACTATTCCGCACATCGAACATGACGAATCTGGTGTGTTTCCACTATATCGCCTATCATTCATGTGGATTAATCCAAGTGAGTGTTCATTTCAATTCAATCAGATCAAACTACGATTCATTTGATATCTATTACGAATTGGAAAACAACTAATCGTCCAATTTTTGTTGTTTCAGTTGGAATTTTATCAGTATTAATAGTTGGCACGATTGCATCATATATAAGTGGACCGAGAGACTTAAGAAAGATTAATCCTGATTTAATTTCGCCGGTTATACATCGTTTTCTACCAGATGAATGCTTCCGGAATTATGGCAATAATCGGTGTGTTTCAACAGAGCCCACCACCGAATTATTCACTCTTAAAGTTGGCGAAAGTAGCCGACACAATGATTTCCATCAAATACCAAATGCGGAACACACTTAATAAGATTAAGCTTAAGTACAAATTATAGAATTTTATACACTTGTTTTGAATGCTTCATTTTGTAAAATGCAGAAAAAAAAACAATGAGAAATTTGGACTTTGATTTAGCACACCAAACTTTCTTTTTACCAACCAACGCATTTTTATATGTCAGCTTATCAGAAAAAACATTATTATACATATATAAATATAATGGAATATTTTCAAGAATTGTAATTGTAGAATCGATTGTTGTTTATTGTCGTTGTAAACATTTTCTGTGATATTTCGAATGCATGTAATTTCTGGAAAATTTGGAAAATAAAATTATAGAATCAGGGTAATTTGGTTGCTGTTTGTTTTCGCTGTGGATATGATGGTGTAAACAAACCATCACACAAACCTTTTTCGTATTCGTTTCTTGATTGTTTCAGTTGTTCGGGTTCAGTTCAATTCATTTTTCTGAGTTTCGAAGAAATCAGTTCGAAATCGAACGAACACAAATACGAACCGTTCTGAACAAAACTTATCCACGATTGTTGGTGTATAAGATACGTTTCAGTTGATCGGCTGTGATTTTAACTTTTTTGGGTACTTCATAATCTCCGGATTGCTTGCAGTGACATTTTAAATCTATACATTTTCCATCGTCCGAATGGTTTTTTGTGCAGAATTCATTGCAGGCAACAACCGTATCGTTTCGATATTCAGAACATACTGCAATGTGTTCTCCGCATACGCAATCACGATCAGGACCAACGCAGAATCCTTCATTTTTTCCAAAAGTCCCTTCGCATTCTTTGTTGCAGTTTGGATTTGCACCTGGCATACACGCTGCGCGGCGCCAATCACCTTGATTGATTCAGATATAAAATAAATTAATATGCTAAGCATAAAGGAAATAGTAAAATGATTCCTCAAAAAGTGTCTTACGTGTTGGACTTTCGTCAGCGTGAACGGAACAGAGTAGAACAGAAGCGAGAGCGAATAACAGTTTGATATTCATTTTTTGTTTTTTGGAGTAATTTTTTAGATTTCTGTTGAAATTATAATTTTCAAATGATCTCCTTCCATTCCATTCTTCGTTTTATAGCGAGAATAATGTTACAAAAATTCCAATTTTGTGAAGACTGAGTTTTGAATAAAACATTAATGTTAAATTTAACCTGTGACAAATATTAACTTTTCTCCCTATTGGATGCAATGGTCAGTGTTGGGAAATGAATCGTATATTAAACCCATACGGTATAAGGTTTGAATTGATACATAGAACGAGCTATCGTATACCATACACTGATATAATACCTCAAATGAGTAAATATCAGACGATGGACTACAATGCGTTCGTCCGTTGTATACGTGTAAATGAATGCGTGTATATGGTGTATCGTTAATAGTCTATTGAAGTGTATACCGTGTCGGTCTAATAAACGGTTCATTTCCCAACACTAATAATTACATCCAAATGTTATTTGCATGTAAGTCCAAAAAACTCACTTATAAACTGTGTAAGGTCACATTCTACAGAACGTCCACGTGTTTGTATTTGGAATTCTTCATTAGAGAGAAAAATAAATATTTGCCACATGGTGAATGTTTTATTTAAAACTCAATCTTCACTACATTGGAATTTTTGTAGCACTATTCTCGCTATAAAACGAAGAAAGGAATGAAAGGAGGTCAGTTGAGAATTTTAATTTCAACAGAAAACTTAAAAATTACTCAAAAAAATCCAAAAAATGAATTTCAAAGTGTTATTCGCTCTCGTTGCTGTTTTATTCTGTTCCATGCGCGCTGACGAAAGTCCATCGAGTAAGACATTTTTTAAGGAATAAATTTTCTATTTACTTTATGCTTAGCATATTAATTTATTTTATATCTGAATCTATCAAGGTGATTGGCGCCGCAAAGTGTGTATGCCAGATGCAAATCCAGACTGTAATAAAGAATGTGTAAGGATCTTTGGAGAAAACGAAGGATTTTGCCTTGGTCCTGATCGTGATTGCGTATGCGGAGAACACATTGCAGTATGTTCTGTATTACGAAACGATACGGTTAATGCCTGCAATGAATTGTGCAGAAAAAATCATTCGGACGATGGAAAATGTATAGATCAAAAATGTCACTGTAAACAAAAAGCGTATGTAGTACCCGAAAAATACTTCGAACCGGTCAAATTCACAGCAGAACAGCTGAAACGTATCTTATACACCAACAATCGTGGATAGCTTTAGATTCAAAATAATTTGAATACTATTGAAATTTGATGCATAAATAAAATACTGAAATATAATAATTCAAAAAATAAATCAATAATCGACATATTCACTTATTAATTTTTCTCGGAAAAAAAATTGTTTTCCAACTTTTATTGAACATAGAAAATCAGTCTCGGCGAACTAAAATATCAACAATTGTATGACCCAGCAGGAACAGGTTAACGCAATGGAATATCGTCGTAAATTCCGCGGCTTATCGACACTCGCAGAGCGAGATCCGTAATGCACTATTCTTTGAATGGACCACCTTAACTGGAAATCTTTGCGACGAATATTTTTGAAAGCGTCTTTTCAAAATGTCATAACAGCACTGTATAACGGAAGGACCACACCTAGTTTTAAAAATATAAATATAATAAATGTAAAAAGTGTTATGGGCATTTTTGTGTGTTTTCATTCGATTTCTTCACATTTTAGGTATAACGAGTCTCAAATCAAATGATCTTTTTGATATGTTTGAGATCGGTGAATATGAACGTGGCTACCGATATCATTGTCCAGTAGTGACAACAAATACTTTTATTAAGCCATGCTTATATTCACCGATTTTAAACATATCAAAAACATCATTTTATTCGGGACTATTTAAACATCGTGGCAGACCATTTGCCCATGCGAATGGAAATCCTGAATGTTCAAATTATGATGAACACGTTGATTCGAAAAACTATCAATCTCTCAGACATGAGATTCCTATTCCACAAACTCTAAAATTTATTTTCAACCTTTGAACCTTTGAATTTTTTTTTCGTTACTTGGAACAGGATTCAATTAAAAGCTATCATCAACAAAATAAATACGATTCTTTATTCATCCATTTAAAGGAAATTAAATTCAGTCTCCAACCTTTTTGCATCGTGTTTAATACGTTCAAATGTTGTAAATTGGATTGCTGGAAGCTTTTTCATCGACTGAGATTGTGCTGACGATGTTGCATACGGTTTATGTTATATTTGAATAACGAAACCATTATTATCAAAGGAACGTAATTTATTCATTCTCAGGTGGATTTAATGGAAGTGAATGTATACTTTTTTTACAACGCTTCCAGCTTAAATGCCAACTACATACGTAAAGATCTATTTGCTCTGTTCACCATAGTTGAAAGTCAAATATTTCGTAAATTAAAAATAAATTAATTTATTCATCTTTTATTTCATTTGTTTTTGAACAAATTTTTTTTTTGTTCGTTCATATTGGTTTTTATGCTCGCTCTGATATAGCAGTTAATGCAAGTAAAACAGGATTGTGGCAAAGTGTTTGGTTTCGTCAATCACTGTTTTCAAAGGGGATCTACAAATATTGCCAACATCCCCAAAAAAAAACCTCCACCATCGTCTCCATGTACACATAAATGAACCGTTTGTCATACATACTTTCAACACACATACACGGCAATTCTAATTAATTTCCACTTCTCCATCCATATATGTTCGTATCATCCGATAGAGCTAACAATGTTACAGTAGCACATTTTTGACTTACACTCTCTGCGTCAATTTAATAAATAAATACATGTATTTAAAAATGTTACCTCTTAATTATGTTTGCAGGCTTTTTGCCCCATAGCAACACATCACCGTTCGATGTTTGGACGAAAATCCACAGAATACATGTTCAAAATGTTCAACACAAAACCAACATACGTTTTGTATCGTACGTTCAGCTAATTTCAGAATATTTTAATAACTAAATCTACACCGTATAGACGTGCACATCAAAGGCAACATTTTATCAAAAAGTTCGAATCTATTTTAATTGAACCTCTTCATTCTCTCTTTAAATTGTTCTATGTACATTGTAATCTGGTTCTGAGAGCAGTTATTTCAAAGTATTTGTTGGTTGAACAAAACAAAAACCGCAACTTTTTTCTATGGTTTATTTTGAATTTAGACAGTTGAATATTCCCTATGTATTTAGAACCATCACTTTTCTGATACAACATTTCTTGTTCAGCAGACGAACGAATTATACATTCTAAATAATTCAATCGTTTGGAATGTTCAAACTGAAAATACCAAAAACCATCATAAAAGTAACGAAGCATCACATCATTTTCACATCTTCTTATAACGCGTAAAAAGTGTGCAAAAAATAATCGTAAAATTGCCAACAACAGCAAAAAAAAAACAGCTAAATTTTCTTGTACTTTGGCAAACAATTTTGTTGTATGCGAAGTGTCTCAGCAATGCTCCCTGTTCGGCTCCTAGGTCAAATCAGACACATATTTATCTGTTTTATTCAAAAGAGTTTCTTTTTGACGGACGATTCATGCTAAAATGCCAGTTAACTGACAATTTTTACACCCACGCTAGGGAATCACCATTCAAGTGCACACTTTTAACAGTAGATTTCGAATTTCAGGAGCATTAAAATAAACAGACATTCAAAAGTGGTTTACGGTGTATTTGCAGCCACCTTACATTGTGGCACATATCTAACATATTTGACATTTGCTTTGAAGGCTGATGCTCTTCACACACACACGATGATATGAAATAACGTTGTTTGATTACCTTCAGTTCATATGTCATTTGTTTTTCGAAGTGGTTAAACAAAATATACTTGAAACCACACCGAAAAATCACATGCCATTTCGTAAATACAATTTACTTGGAATGAAAGCACACATCACTTCAAACATAAAATTACATGTCATCCAATGAATATATTTTATTGTAATGTGAATAAAGTAGCTGCATTTTTGGTATACAATATTTACTGTAAAATGCATTTTTGTATCAAGAGTTGTGTGCAACCCTCGTAAAATTGTGTTGATTTACAAACTGGAAATTTGAATGAATGACCTGCAAAAAAGAAATATTCTCTTGGATGACCAGACCAACATATGGATGTTATGAGCCAAATGAATGAGGATTGAAGTGCACAATTACAAGATTTACCACTTTTTTATTTGTAATATGGAACAATATTTTTCAAGTAAGAATTGAGCTTGTGAAAATAATCAATATTTTCAGCGAATCTGCTTTGCTTCAATTACATTTTGACGAATAAGAGAAAAACGAACCGATAAACGAAATTTTCCAAGACTATCAAATGTTCAACGAGTCGTTGACAACGACATCGATAACGCTGGTTGATCCATGTTAAACTTTCCATCTAATAAATGTATGCCTAAATCGCTTTAAGTACCGGAGAGGAACTACTATACTTTAATTCAAAAGAAAAAAAAAATCTCAATTTATTGATGCTTGTGACACTCAAGCCATATTCAAAAACACTTCTGAATGCTCGAATAATGCACATTTTGAATCAACAATCAGTTTCATTTCGCATTCTAAATCCATTATGTTCTCAATTTCATTTTTCAAGCATGAATTATTAAGTGTGTAGTTCACATTCGAACTAACCTGAAGGCTGAATAACACCAATACGCTCGCAATATAGCGACGAGTACGGCAAAATAAGCGTTCAAGTTACTGAGCGTAATCGAAAAGTCAGTAGAAGCGAACCAATAAAAATCAACTGCAAAGAGGTAAACATGTTTCGAATATTGTGGTTAGTTCTTTCTGCGCACATTTTTTTTTGTATCCCTCAAATGTTGGTAAATAGCTAAATGGACAAAAATAACTGGCTATTCTGCAAAACGGCGAATAAAAGAAGTCGATTTGTTGAAATGAACTAGATGAAAATGCGGTTGATGTGAATATCCATACTTGCAGAGTGCATTTTTGTTATGATTTTTTTTTCGAGTGAGAGAGAGAGAGAGAAAAAAAGGTCGCGATGAACAAACCACATATTGTACAAGTGACCACACATTCGAAAAAGAATTACACAAATCCCAAATGCTGAACCGGATATACAAAAAAATAAACCGAAACCCAAGGAATGATACATTCGAAATGGCAAAGTCAAGCATGGAATGAATTATAAATTTCGACAATGGCAACGGGTTTTATGTGGATTTTTCCCGAGGAATGCTTACATTTTACAGTTGTTGTTGTTTTTTTTTTCGTGCAACTCTCGCCACCGTTTAATGCAAACCGATTATATGCAATGTTGGGGATATCAGCAACCAAATGAACCAAGCTTTGCTAACCTCAAATCGTTGAGTTTTTCTTCTTTAATTCGGTGTTATTTTTTTTCTCTATTTTCTGCAAACATTGTTTTGTTTAATTTAATATTGCATATTTTTGACTGAACCTTTTTTTAAAGTTATAATCCTCTTGTTTGGATTTAAATGAAATTTTCCTGACACCAAATTCCATCAGGCGGAAATGGCTACCGAACTGAAATGGAACATTGAAGATTTTTTCTTTTTATTTAGTAATGCTTAAATGAGGCTAAAATAAACCGAGTTCACAATGTAAACTTCAAATGAATGTTCGTGAATCAATTAAGCATTAAAATATCAAATGCATACCGTTTTTGCATAGCTTTGTCGTGTTGCAGTTCAGAGAATTCTTTCCATTTTATTTAACCGAAACTGAGTCCAATAAATTTCATTAAAACATAATGAATTTGAGTAGAATCAAACTCATTTAAAATTCGTATTTGAAATTGTTGCCAATGTTAATTACAAGTTAAATGTGTCATTTGCATTTTGTCGAACATTCCGCGAAAAACGGTCAAAATTCTAATTTCGTTAACATGAACTACATAAGCGTCTATTTGCTTGTGTAGCATTCAAAAATAACGAAATGAATGTGTGAGTATCATGGTAGTTTTAGTAAAATTCGAAAAATTCGGCGCCATTGACCGAATAAAGTGTGAAAAACATTGAAATTAGTTACAAAATATCGTCGAATTTCAACCGATTTGTTGCATTTACGATAATTGACATGAAGAAATAGCGCGAATTGAAATGCTTTCAATGTTTTTCAATTTCAAAAAGCGACTAGCCCATTTGAAATTCAACCATTGCAATCGAACGGTTGTCTTCTCTTCAGCTATTTAGCCATGCGTCGGTGCCAAAGTGACTATGCAACATCTTTCAATATTAAGCCGTAACTCTTTGGCTTTCAGGTAAATGTAGACAATTTGCAAAATTTTGCTGCTAGAAAATTCAAAAAAGTAACATATGTGTCCACATTTTTGTTCTTTTTTATTTCAAATCCATGATTTTTTACCGTAACAATATTTGGCTGGCAACTTTTAATCCACATGAAATCAATTTTAATTAGACTGTTAATTAAACGAATAGTTTTTGCGGTTTGGAAAATGGTGCGATCGGTTACAGCGCTATCGATATCATTTGATTTTTTTTTAACCATTGCATTTAGCTACGGATTTTGCGTGACCGCGTAATGACTTTATTTCATTTTATTCTCTATTGAATGTTTCGAATCGAATAGAATTGATTCAAATTCGTGTCTGCCGATGGCGTGTTTAGATTTCATGGAAATATGCAATGGAAATATTTCCAGTGTGTATAACGACCGCCCACCTGTTGATTCTATTGAATTTCAGTTTGTTTGCCAAAACGAAACAAAACATCAACACATGCGCATTCACTCGAACTCCACCTCTCTTGCGCCTGTAGTGTGTGTGTCGCACGTGTGCATCGCTTCTTATCATAATTATTGTATAATGTTCTAATTAGAACGCTGTTAATAGAATTAGTTGGTATAGATGTGTCAATCTATGTTTCAACGCCATCACCAGCCCCCACAATCTGATCCAATCTCATTTTGGTAAATTGAATGGCACATCCAGGCGGCATTCTTTCTATTGAAACCATCAAATCATTTCATTATTCAATTCAATATTCGGTGTGTGTTTTGACGAGCCTCAACATATCGGATAAGGATTAATACAATTTACGAATTGTAAAGAGCTTAAAGTCGGTTTCTATTGATGTATCATTGCTTTTTCTATATTCAATTGAAAATTATGCAACATTTTACATCCAAGCAGGGTGAAGGTTAGCTCTATTTTTACGATGAAAAAAATGTAATTTCATAAATTCCAAATCTCTTTTAAGAATAATTGTTGTTTCATCGAAAAAAAAATATTTTTGAAAGTGTAACAGAAAAATTGTGTTTATTCTTTGCGAATAGAAACAGTGTCATTGATTTGGAAATTCTTTCTTCCACATTAAAGAATCAAATGATATTGTTTGTTTTGGGGAGTCTACCAAAAATGATTGGAATTACAATTGAATCATGATTAAACAGCAATTTCGTGTATCGATTCGAATGTTGTGATAATATTGAACTCAATTTCAATTTAATTAATGTACCAAAACAATAAAAATGGCTGAATATCCATGAAAGATACGAAATTCAATTAGCCAATTAATTTCTAAGCGTCGAATTTTGCGCGTGATTAAAAGATAAAAAATGGTCAACACATTTCTGTTTCACATGGGCTTTTACTTTGATTGTTGATTACAAATGTGCCCCTCAAGTGGAGGGACACATTGCAAATTTCAACGATGAAAAAGACTATGGCAAAAGCATGTGGCAACGTGTTGTTTGATTTCGGCGCATGCTTTGCGTTCAGCAAAACATTGGAAAGAAGCCGATTAACATTCGTGTGCCACAATTCAATGAGAATCAATGTGCTTGGAATATTGTGTTGTTGTTGTTGTTGTTTTTTTTTGGTTGAGAATAAAATGACGTAAATTGGATACCTGGAAATTGATGTCGATCAAATTTATAATTTGTAAGGATATGAATGGGTAACATTTCGACACATTTTCGGCAGTTAATACTTCATCCTTCTCCGCATTATTGTCATCATCATCATTCATCAACATGAAAGACTTCAGTTAATGAAAATAAAGTGATTGAAAACGCCCCAGATTCATTTACTGCGACTGAGACTGATGAGATTTTCCATTGAAAATTTGTATGCACAAACAATGACCGATTTGCTGACATTCTAATGTTCATATCAATTGCAACTCCATGTCTCGTACTCTGTACAGTAAATGTATACAAATGTCACACACTCACAACGTACAGCACACCAGTATGTGTATATGATGCATTCCATCACCATTTCGGACGGCATTTGTCCAATTGAAGCATTGCAAGCTCTTCACATGTGCATGCATTCAACTCAATCTGCGCTTAATTTTTGGTGTTCCGCGCGCACAATTTACCAAATATCCATATCTTATTTCCATTCATCAGCTTCAAAAACCGTTTTACCCATTCATTTGCCTTCACATAGAGAATTGCGGTGCTATTGCAAATGCTATAGGGCACACGGCCACACATACACATGGGCGCAGAAGCGCGCCGATGCAATGTTTTAAATGCACATTTATCGTGATTGCTCTTCAAGCGACTCATTTGTTTATTTCACTTGCTTGGTGTTGCATTTTAAACGACCGAATTATATTGCATCGGCATCGCAGTTGCATCGTTTCAATTCACATTGTGTCATCATTACAACAGTACAACAGACAACAACACAGCACTATACAACTGTATAAAAGCGTTGGGCCTCAACGTTGCAAGCATTTTCAGTTTTCAACGAAAATCGGTGCACCGAACGTTTGCATTTTCCAATTTGCATTGGCAAACAATTCACAGTATGTGAAGATTGATTATTTGTTTATAATTCCGCAAAAGTAACCGATCAAAATATCAAGTAAATTTCATAAAAGAATTTCATAAAAGACGAAACATTTATACGTTGACATTCAATAGAATCTAATTAGTTTGAAGTATTAAATGCTGATCGAATTCAACCCACACATTGAACTGAACGCTTTTGATTTGATAATTAAAATTCAAGTTAATTACCTGACAACGAAATTTACAGGTAAAGCTCATTAAGTTAGTATTTTGTGATAAATAATTGAAGAATATTTTCTTGCCAATCGATTTCTCTACACAGGTAAGTACAAATTTACAACGTTAATAAATATTTTAAAGCATTTTTAATTAGATGCACGTATGTATCGTGGGTGGTACTTATTATTTAATATTAATGGGCTTTGGAGTAAATTAGCGTAGGAGCAAAGTCGTCTTATCGATCCATAAAAGCAGCTTAAAATGATCGCTTTTATAAATTGAACTTTTAAATATTCTTGTAAATAAATAAAAATGAAAATCATCATGTTAAAAATCGTGTATCGAAGCAAAAGCAATATATGGAGTCCAATTAAAAGATTTTTCTTGTTGTCCATGCTTGTAATAATCAAAGTAGCATTTTTTTCATAAAAGGTCAATTCTACATGCGCATTATACAATGCGAAAGAGTTGATAAACACACTTCAGACAATTAATTGATTTTAAGCATAGGAACATTGAATGTCGAAAGATGCAATTCGTCGAAAAATAATAACAACCAAATTGAGTTAGCTGATGGCCCTTTAAATGCTTGAACAGCCATTTGAGTAATCCTATTAGTTAATTAAGCGAAGCGTCTGTATAGTTTCAATTAAACAAATTTCAATCGAATTAATTGGATACAGTTGCGCATTTTGTGTGCTCTTTTTGCCGCGTGCTGTCGGTTTTCATAAGCAGACAAAAGGATTCGGCTACTCAATTACAAGTTTCAATAGCCAGGAGCTTTTTTAAATAAAAATTATTTAATTGGTCTTGTTAATTAAAAACAAACAAAAAAAAGTGCAAAGAAATGAGTCAATGATGAAAAAAACACAAACACACACATACACACTTTTTTCATGCTCATTTTTTCCACTTCGTTTCTACTTACTTTTTTTTCTCTCGTACTTAAACGATGTGCTATTGCCGGTTTTTTCATACTCCCACAAATACCTATGGAGGAAATGAAGAAAAGTGGAAAATAAGACGCAGTTACAAAAACAGGAAACAATGTACACAAAGAGAAAAAACGGAATGGTTCAGGGGGTGCTTCAGTTAAACACTTTGGAAAATGGTGGAATGAATGCGTTTTTGCGGTTGCAAAGTTGAATCAGTCACAATTTCACCGTTTTTGTCAATTTTTTTTTGGAACTACATGAAATGTATGTTACTTGAAAACATAATTTGTAATAAATTCAGATTATTTTTGTGCATTTGACGAATCATGGAGAATGGCAGTTCTCCCAGTGGCGCACCAAAAAATACACTTTTTGAGTGCAATACTATATATAAGTACTCTTCAATACCTTTCCAACTTTTTTAGGAAATGTGGGGGGCAGTTCGAAACCCTCAAGAACCCCCCTTTAATCATAAGAAATTAAGCAGGGGGAGAGTGTCGAGGAGTCGATTTCAAAATTCCATAACTCCGCTAATACACAAGATAGAAGATCCGCAGATACCGCAAAATAAAGGCTTTAAATTTGTTCTTGAAACGAAAGAAATCTTTAATCTGGTTTGGTCACCACATCGAAAAAACTTAGAAATCGAAAATCGATTTTTTTGGTTTTTCATCATTTTGACCCCCGTAGTCATTGTCGTAAATTCTGGAAAAACTACAATTTGGTAGTGCACCTCAATACCTATCCAACGAGGGTTCAACCATCAAAACAAATCAGCCGTTCTAAAGTTGTGGAAGTTGGACTTTTAATCACAATTTTCCCCAAAAATTGGGTTTTGGCAATTGGCACAGTGCGATGACAAGGCTCACTTTAAAGGGTTTTTTTTTCTGGCAGAGAATGTTGGAGAGAGACGGATAGATACAGATGTATATTTCCATCTCTTTTTGTTCTGTGTTCACATCTACAAAAAACCCTACAAAGTGAGCCTTGTCATCGCAGTGTGGCAATTGGTGTGTCAGAGTTGACACTATCAAATCAAGTTGTAATATAAAACTACATATGACGGGCCTGGCGGAACAATGTTAAATTAAAAATATCATAAAATGAAAAATAGTAATTCAATTGCAGGGAAATTTTGACTCAAGATGTATGATCTCAAGCTGAAGATTTTCCCAAAATTTCAATCCATTTGCTAAAATGTTGACATCGAAATGCTCAAAAGACGGATTTTTTGCACTTTCGGATACATTTTCGTGATTACATTTTTTTATGAATTTTTTATCATATAAAATTAACTTTGGTTGATTCTAAAATTTGATGGATTATACTTTAAGAAAAAATTGATGACATTTATGTGTCACAGAAAGATACCACCGTTGAGACTGCGTCTTAATACTAAATTCAATTTGAATACTTTTAACCCGAATTTCATACTGTAAAAGCGTTAGTAAATTTAAGAAGGAGAATGCGTTGAACTAATCTTCATTTGCCTTATGTGTGAGAATAAGATGCTTTTCAAGATAATATATATATATTCTACAATAAGTTCTTGTAAAGTACAACTCAGATCGTAAAATATGGATGAGTTGAAAATGTTCCCCTGTATTCTGCAATTTAAAGATTTTTTTTTTGACGAATGAAAGAATCGTTTGAATAATCAACCCTCACAGAAATGAGCTTTCTTGCGTAAACATACTAAATGAAACAAATTATCAAACGGTTTGTAATGTTAAAGAAAATGTACATTTTCAGATTTTAACAAAACATACACACTTTCATCTGATTGAATGTACAATATAAACAATCTAAAATATCTAACTGCTGTGATGTTCAGTTAGGTGCTACAACAAAGGATTATTTTTTTTTTAATTTATAAAAACTAACAGTTATGTTAGAAACTTTTGACGTCATCACTTAAAATCATAAAATGAATAGCATATTTTTTTAAATAATCCATAATTCATATCAATCAAAATGAAATGGTGCCCAAAGGTGATTTAAAGTTGTATTCACAATGAAAATAAGCAGAATCAGGCAATTTTGTGGTCTTTTTTGTAACCAAAATTTATTGGAAATTGAAACATTGAAAGAGAAATAAACTAAAAACGTTTCATCCGAAATGAATTTAATTTGCAATCAACTGCTTCAGTATTTGGATGCTCAAAGCAAAATAGAGAATTAAAAATAAAATTGGAGTAAAAGCCACGATTTTATATAGAATTTCTCGTTTAATTTCATGGCGACACGTTTGAAAAGTGGTACAGGCTTATGGAGCATGGAAAACGAATGCAAAACACCAAACGAAAGCAAAAAGCTGCTTTTGACACCAACTTCCATGCAACACAGAGACTGTGGCAGCTAAAATGTTCGTTATACATTCCATTCATTGTGAAGTGGAAAATTAGCTAATTAAAATTAATAGACTCTGAGGTTTTGTATGCAGACATATTACTTCAAAGAAATTCTCATTTTAATGTTTAAATCGTCTACATTTTAACGCTGATATGAATCACAAAGAACAAAGCAAAAACAATGGCCCATTTTTTTTTTCTTTTGCCCTCCACTTGACACGACAAGAACCAACCCGAATGTTATAAATAAACTGTATACCAATTTGGTTTGTTTATTTTTATGCAGTTAGCAAAACTCGTTATATTCTGACACTTTAGACAGAAATGCTTGGATCATTTTGTTGCAACATATCAGAAAAATTGATCTTATCATATTATACAATTTCATGTATTTTTGTATGGATTAAATGTAGTTCTTCAATAGATTCATCATTTGATTTCAATTATGCATTTAAAAATAAATTGAATTACATTCGTAATCCTGACTTTTCCGTATTGATATGAAATTTTGTTTTTCTCTTGAACCATTTAATTCGTCGACTAGTCAAGAGAGAAAGTATTGGTTTTGCCATGAAACGGAAAAAATGTTATTTTTCGTACAATATGGCAAATTTTCAACACAATTTGTTCTGCTACACAATAAAACAAATTGGCCATCTTCACTTTGCGATTTGAGACTTCTTCCTTGAGATATATTCATATCACAATTCGATTTTCCAAGAATTTCGTACTTTTTCACAACTGTTCAAATTCCATGATTTTTCGGCATGAAGATACATTTTGTGCATTGTTTGAATATGTAATACGTCAAGCGGACTTGAATACCTTCCAAATGACGCAAACTGCATGAATTTTCATTGGAAAATATGGTCTGGAGAGTCAAAAATGTGAAAATCAGTTTTTGTGTAAAAATGTACTGAAAACCCGACTCACGTTCACTTGAATGCACATATCTCTGGAACGGCTATATCGATATGGCTCAAATTATATAGGAAACATCCGATAATAATACTGAACAAATTTGCTTTCGTCACTTTGGGATTTGAGACTCCGTTCGAGAGTTATCGTGCGAACGTACAGACTACGACGACGACGACAACGCAATTTTGCACCGGAGGTACCAGAACCGAGTATCCAAATCAAAAAAATGCTAAGACAGATTTGTTCCCATGGTAAACTGAGACTCTGGTCAAAATTTGAGCCCGATCGGTAATCATTTACTCAAGCTATGTGGAGTTGAATTTTTGAGACAAAACCAATACTTTTCCTAAGCACATTTCATGTGCGGAAAAGTAATATTTCATATTGAATATTTCTGTGATTGTTCAGGTATTTGATGGTGAAAACTGCACAAAAACCATTCTGCCAGATTTTTATAATATACAAAACCATTGCTGTAACTATGCGCCATGGTCATTTCAAAGTGAATTTGATGTGCTAAAATTTCAATTAATGTAATCAAAACTTGAAACGAATTTGGAAATTGAAATATGAAGTTCAGACGGGGGCTCCAATCAAATGAGGCTTGACTCAAAAACTCAAACCAACATATCAAAACTCGAAATCCAATCAATAGCAGTCAGAAACAAGTATTTGCCGAGGGTTTGAAACATGTTGTAATTGCTATTACAATGATATGAAAAAAAGGGCAAATATGTTTGTAGACATTTCAAAAATTAACTGTATTTGGCAAAAATATGTAGTTCGTCGACCATACAACAGAAACTGGTTGCCAAACAATTATTCAAAACTCTGTAGCTGAATGTCTGATTTTGACACGTTTTATGAAGAACGAATTTCCATTTTAAAAGCATTTAAATTTGCCCAATTTCACCACCACACATTAAGTGAACTTAAATATTCAATTATAAAACATTTTCCCAAACAAATTAAGCATCGTAATTTATATTATTTACGTTGAAATGGGTGGGGAGGTGTCTTCTATAATTTGGTCAGCGATGAGTGCCCAATCGATTTTCTAAGGGAAATTTCATTTCAAAAGAATATCCGGTAGATGTTGAATGCTTGATTTTCAAAGTTATGCTGATTTCATATCGTTTGTTTTGAGCTCGCAGTTGACAACCAATCGGCAGTATACATTTGTTGTGAATCCAAATATAATTATAGCCGCAGTCAATTTGAGTTAATTTAATAACATTGTTTGGCCTCGCCGGTGGCTTATTTGGAGTGCATTCAATAGAAATGAAACATATTTAACAATGTTGATTTCATATGTTTGCTTGTTTGCCAGTTTATTATCAGACATTGTATGAAATATTGCCCAAAATAACTAATACGCGATTATTTTCATGCATAATTGAAGTTACACGGAAAAAGGCGGCTTTTTTCGTTCAAATGTGAAAAATAATTGGACAAAATAACGGTTGTTGTGGAATTTTCTCATAATCCTTCGATAATGATCGAGAAACGCCGATTTATCGCATCAACATTAAAAACAACTTTAATTCTCATGCTTTTTTTTCAAATCCATATCTCCTCTCGATTTATATATTCTTCTCCATTCTCATTTTCTATGTTATGATACAAGCGAAAATATAGCAAAACAAGAATATAAAAACACAAAAATCGATAAATAAAATTAACAGTTCGATTACAGTCCATGTGAAATTTTACTAAACACCAAAAATTGAATCACGATAGTTTTCGGGTAGATTTTCTCGTCGGCCGGTTGAATCGAATGTGGCCAAAAATTCAAATCCATTCAACCATTGAAATGGCGTTGATGTTCGATTCTGTGCAACGCTTATCTTGATTTTGAAATTAAAAACGTGCGCTAAACGTATAATTATGTGGCAGGCTCTGTCTGTCTCTCACTCCTTCGTTCGGCATCAACACAACCAAAATCGAAATGAAATATGTGCAAAGTTCGTGGTTAGCGGCGTTGCATTTATGGTCGCACCGTTTTTTTCTTCTTCTGTTTTTGTTGTTGTTGTTGTTTTATCCACTTTAATTAGATTTGAACGAAGTCAAGTTATTTGCTGTTGATCTGTTGAGCAGATTATTGTGTTCAATTTGATGGTGTGATGCGAAAGAGACGTGAGCGCGGGTGCTCTATGGCATATGGAATTTACTGTTGATGCATTCCTAGCGCATTCATTTAGCTAATTAATGTATTTTCATGTGTGTCTGTCGTGATCATATTATTTCAAATGGACGCGCATTTTTGAAGTAATTAAAGAGCTCTCCAATCAACAAACGACGATATATTTCAGTTGCATTCCGTATTTTTCTCTTTTATTTAAAATGTGTTGAGCGATTCGAATGAAACAAAAAACAGGAGTCTAATTCGTGAATTCGAATATAAATGAAATGCATTGATTCTATGTATAAATTTTGTGCATGCACTTTAATGTTATTTGATTGAATAAAAAAAAAATTATCCCCTGATGTTGGCTTCCTCTTATTAGCCAAATGCCTTCATTGCAACTTTACGCATATTATGCTCAAAATTCCAATTTTATTGTTGGGAAATATCATCGCATCGTCAGGTACAACATCAAATGAATTATTAAATTGTTGTTATGAAATGCATTGAATTCCTTTATGGATGGAATAACAAATTTTTATTGAGCTGTCTTTTTACGTGTGCCACAATCCATTGTCGGTAGTTGGTCAGGTTTCGTATACGGGAATATGCCAGCAATAGCGGCGGCTGAAATAACTTGTAGAGCGCTCAATCATGGGATATGCATTTTTGAGCGAATCTTTTTGCAATAGTAATAATCGCGCGTTGCGTATTCAAATATTTTGGGTGCATTCGAGAGTAAGAGAGAGAGAGAGAGAGAGAGAGAGAGAGAGAGAGAGAGAGAGAGAGAGAGAGAGAGAGAGAGAGAGAGAGAGAGAGAGAGAGAGAGAGAGAGAGAGAGAGAGAGAGAGAAAGAGAGAGAGAGTTGTGCGAGGTAGAGAGCGATGGTATGTGGCGTTAATGGATATTGGCAAAACAATGAGCAACGACATAATACGTCTAGAGCGGTGGTTAGCCTCCCTCTTAAGCGCACAATTTATTTTCGGTCCATTATTATTATTCCATACATGCGAAAATCTGAATGGTTCGTTGTGCATGTGTTTGTGTGTGTGTGTTAGTGCGCCACGTTAATGCGGCTCTTGTTCTGCCATTCCATTTAAAACATTTTTTCCCATCCGTTGTCCTCATTCACACGCACACACCCCAGGTCTCTCTTGCCATTTCATTCATTCGCATTGAGTTGGTCGTCGCTTGCAGATGCTGCATACCCTTATTTGAATTTAAACAATAACATATAAATCTTTAAAATCCAATTAAAACCCAAAATTGCAACCAATATATTACAATTCATTAGCTCATTCTCTGTGTGTTGTTTTACGTTTAACGTCACCCAACGCCTCTTACCGAAAATCGCGTCCGGGGCTTATGCACAATCGCCTCATACTCTCGCTCTCACAAACACACACACATACACCCACAGTACATCGTACGATGTATTTCACTGGATTCGGCTGCTGCTTCTGCTGCTACTGTTCTGCTGCTCAAACGGCAAGTGTTTATTACGTTTTTGCCAATGAGTCTCAGGTGCGTTTACCTATGGTATTCATCGTTTTTGTTCTCGTCATCTCGTTGGGCCAACGTTGTTGTGTGTGTGTGTGTGTGTGTGTGTTTTTTTGTTCTCTGGCCTTAATGCTGGCTTTAATGCCATTCCTCATTTGCGAGATGGAATTGGTGCTGGTGGTGCTGCTCTGTGTGCATGTATGCGTGGCTACATAATTTCGGTGGGCTACACATTGTTCGCCATAGTTTTCACAAATTTCACAATACGAAAATGCATGGGTTGAAAGCATGATTTGGGTGCTTCGAGTGTATTCAATGTTCATACTTATGCCCACTATTCAATTGCCTTTAAAATTTTGAAAGCGAACATAATCGGTGCATATGTTTGGTGCTTTCTCTCCCTCTCTGTCTTTCTCTCTCTCTCAGTCTCTCTCGCATTCGGTTGCCTCTCGTTGATGCAACTCTTTTGGCCATTCATCGGTTCCGTTGTGCTATTGCACAAAACTAAATTAAAATTGTTGGACAAAATACATGCGAACTTAAACGTATTAACGAGAATACAAAACAATAGAAAATGCTTGGCGTGTATGTGTGGCAATCGCACCGAGCAATTGAAGCGATTTAAGCGATAGATCGAAAATGCACAATGCACATGGCCACACGACCCATGGAGCATATGTGGCTGTGTGTATATGTGTACATTATAAATTTTAACGAATATGTGTTGTGATTTGTGCGGAGACTTTATTAAATATTTGGATGGCATCGAACGTTTTTGAAAATTATATGTATATATTGGCACTAGATTGGCTTCCAAACGTATCGAAATCGAAACACATCGTATATATCATCGTTTTGTTGAATTTATTTTTCATCGATAAAACCGATTCGAAAGTGACAAAAGGGGTGAGAGAAAGAGAAAGAGAAAGAGAAAGAGAAAGAGAAAGAGAGAGAGAGAGAGAGAGAGAGAGAGAGAGGGAGAGAGAAGGAAAGAGTGCCGAAATATACGATCCGAGAGTCAGATGAGAAAGAAAGCAAATGAAAAAAAAAGTATTGCCAACAAAATACCCATAATTGGAAAAGGAGAGAATTGCTTGCATCATGCATGCACATGTTGCCTGCGATTCAAATTATAAATTCCCATATTTTGATATTTTATAGCTTTCTCTTGTGAAATACACTCGTTCACACACACACACACAGGCACACGCCATACAATGATCCTGATGCTCCCATGTGCGATGCAAGAGTATAGTAACGAAAATACCGTACCCAACTCAGTCAAGTATTGAGACATTGCAAATTGAGTATTAATACACTAATAAATTGCACATTCATAGAACGCCAAAAATATAGTCGATGAGTGTGTGTGTGTGTGTGTGTGTGTGTGTGTGTATGTAACGATTCATTTAAAATGCACAGAGAAATGATTTTAATTGAATACCTCTCATTGAATCATTGTGAAAACGCCCGAGTACCAAACGATTTTATACCAACCCTCCACATCACAAATATATATCGAATCAATTACATACAAAACATGGACTTGTTCGTTTTCATTGAAAAACGAACATTCGTTCATAATTTCAATACAGTAGTATTACTTACGACAACAATCAATATTATTTAGTGAATTGTGTTTTTCCCCATTGTTTTGAATATTTTAGCACACAGTCCCAAAAATGATACGATACATTCAACAACAACAACAATAAAAAAGAAGTATGCGATCCCCAAGCGACATTTTATTAGCTTTAGTAATAACCTAATTAAGGCTCAATTTGATTTATTAGAGTCGCTTTTATTGAATTCAATTGATTTAGCTCTCTACCATTCAATGAATAATATGTTTTTATAAAACAATGATGGAAGAGAAAATGATAGGAAAATTGAAAGAGCGACGACGACTCAGGTCCGGGCAGGAAGGCAGAGACAGAGAATGAGACCAAAACGGAAAACATACGTTTAGCAAATTATTGAATGTGGTTTCATTTTCCAACCGAGCATGGAGTTTGCCATGCAAATTTTGTGTATGAACCTGTGAACATTTTGCCATGCCTAACAAGTACATTCGATCCTATTTTCCCTAGTGTTGTGCCAACATTATAAATATAACATATCGGAGCTCGGCATCGATTTGCTCTAATAAGTTACATTTTCGAAGCAACATTTTACCGTATGCTTCGTTTGATAGAACATGTTCAAATTGCTATTACTTATCGTTTGGTAACTTCGAATATTGCGCCAACTACACATATACATGCAGTATTTTGACTTCTGATGATTGTTTGATTGAAAAATAAAATTTGAAAAAAAAAAATTCAAGCTAACGAACGATCGAGAACGAAACAACCCGCACAATGTGTCATTGAAAATTACTTAGAATTTTCGATGCAGGTAATGTTCAATTTTCCACTTCATACGAATGGCGTGTGCATGCCCGTGTGTGTGTGTGTGTGTGTGTGTGTTCATGGCTGGTGGCTCAAAATTTCTTCCACCGAAACATTGTTCATACTTAACGGTTCATTTCAATTTTCAAACAAAAATCGATATTAACATATGCATGAATATGCTCGGTCCATTCTTAATAAACATAACAGTAGCAAATATATTTTCAATTACAGACATTCTTCAATTGATATATTTCAATGTTGCTGTTGTTGTTCGGGGGTTTTTGTTGTTGTTGTTGTTGTTCATTGCGATGAATACTTACAGAGATGGGGCAATTTTATTTCGTAAAACCAATGCACGAGAACAAAAAAAAAACAAAAACAAATTACACCAAAAATGCTTGAATATTTGCTTGCCGAATTTATCCAACGCTTGTATCCGTTGAGTCACTGAAAATGATTGTGTGTACTTGAAATCGAACAAGTTATGGTTAAATTCGTTTTTGTGGTAATTTATTGAAACAAAATAAACAACGAGTAATAATAAATTGAACAAAAATTGTATTTGAAGTGAAGCATATGAGAACACAAAAACATATGAGCAATAACGAGAGAGAAAGAGAGAGAGAAAACGAACGAGTATAAACGTGAGCACATATGTGAATGCCATATTCACCCTTACTACAGCTGTAATAGCCGCGTTCTCTCTGCATCGGGAGCCATTTCAATTCGATCGAATCGAATAATTTGCTTACGAGCGACAAAAAGCCAAAATTTATTATGTTTATTCGACGGTTTTCGCTTTCATTTTTTGGCCCCTTCCTTTGCCCTCGGAGCACCTTAGCACACGAATGTATTTCGCAATTTCACGTTTTATTATTCTCATCTGTTTCACCCGAAAGAAATTTAATATTTGGAAATTTTCCCAGTTTCATGATTCATTGTTGTTTTTTTCCCTTCCCGCCGAACATTATTTTATTGGAATGGCATAATTGAAACTAAATCGATGATATGAATTCATTAAGATTTAATTGAGAAAAATTGATTGGCATAGCAAACAAAAAAAAATTCTATTTGAACAGTTCAAAATCGAGTTTTTTATTCGCTTTGAGCGATTCATAGCATTTTATGCTAAAAGAATCACATCATTATAAAGTCCGTCTCATTTTAGAATCAAAACAGAAACTATTAAATTCCCATTGATTGGGAATTGAGTGAGTTCATTATGTTGCATCGCTTGTCTCGTGCACAGTGCACACTACTTCATTTTCCATTGTGAAGTTCGAAAAACCGATCGGAATCTATTTAGAAATGTGTCTGTTTTTTTTTTCTCGACGACCTGATTGAAATAATGAGCGAGTGTGTATGAACATGCATCGCATAATAAATAACACATGCAGTTTTAGGCATCGAACGAGAGCGATGAACCAAATATATCAGCCAATTACTACGATAAGTTTCCACGCGGCGGCGACCAAAAAAAAAAAAAAAACAACAAACACCGATTCGAGCAACAACTCTTTCGCTGCGAATCATTGTTTTCTGCATTTCTGAATTTATTTTTAATTTACACAAAGATTGAAGAATGCCGCCTTCACCGCTGCCATCGTCACCGGTTCACCCATTCCCTCGCTTTTAAATCGCACAGGTATTAAAAACAAAACAAAACACAAAGACACAAAAAAAAACAAAAATTGTGGACACAACACCGACCGCGAAGCTGAAAATAAAACATTGTATATTTATATATATATATATATATATATAAATCGCGAAACCAGGAGCTACTATGAATTGATTGCTATGTGTTTGCGCTGCAATATCCAATACGCACGAAATAAAACAAAATAACGAATAATGATGTGCTGATGACGAACCGATAAAACTCCAATGCTGCAAAACGAATTATACCAAAATGGTAACGCAAAAGCAACAGAGAGGGAGAGAGATGGAGAAGAGAAACAAAAAAATCATTGGAATCAATGTCGAAATGAATATTGAGAATTCAATCGTCATTATGGCAAACGCAATGAGAATCTCGGTTGTGCCGGGTTTTGTGTGAAGCTCGGCCGAGTGCCCAAAGCGAAAAGATTCATGCAGATAATTATTGCTATTTCCTACTTATGTCATTCTCTATTCGATAAACATCACTTTCGATCGATGTATTCTTTCATAATATTCTCGGTGATCCGTAGCTGCGTTGTGTGTCGTTGTCGCTGCATTTACTGGTATCAATGCATGAGCTGATGCTGGTTTTTTTTCATCTTCGCTCTTCACAAAATGCTCGCATTTCAATTCACCTTCATTTGTCGGTATCTGGTTGTCTTTTTCATTTTGGATCATCGAGATGTTTGAATGTTTCGAAACAACAAAACGAAATGGCCGAAGGCATTTTAACAAGCCAAAAAGAATTTTAAATTAATTACGTATATATTGTGTGCGCTCTGAATGCATTCGCAAAATGAATTGTGTTGGTTTGTCTCTCTTTTTCTCACACAAACACACACACACACACACACACACATATTCGCACACACCTATACATAAACGAACATGCACATAAAGCTATCGCTTGTTGACGAGACCGTTCCGTATGTGGTCAAAAACGCGATGATCCGAAAAAATTATTCACCATGTGCTGATGTTGATGCTGATGCTGATGTTGACGCACATTTATTCAGATGGTTCAGTTCAGCTATCCTGATGAAATGATGAGCTGCTCAGCTCCAGCAAAATAATATCGTATCGTATCACACACAACAGCTATTGACAACATCCAAGTAAATCAAGTTGATTTGGTCGTTTTAATGAAGCGGTTGTTATTGTTTTTGCCTGCATATCGGCCTCAAAAGATATATATACCTGCCTGCCTGCCTGCTTGCCTGCCTGCCTGATGGTGGCTGTTGCTTGGCTCGATTCGTTATTTGAAAATGATTATGTGTTCTTAATTGCTGCTTAAAAATTCACATCTTTTTGGCTCTCGCTCTCTGTCTCTCCATCTCTTTACTCTTCATCCTCTATCTGGCTCTCGATTTTGCTCTCAAAACGCTAACGACAGCACGAAAAAATAACGAGCTGTATCAAATAATGGTGTATCGAATTTAAATACCAATCGCATCTTCGTTTTTGCTATTTTCGTCATCATCGTGTTGATTGTGTGTGTGTGTGTGTGTGTGTGTGTGTGTGTGTGTGTGTGTGTGTGTGCGTCTGCATGTAGTATTTGGGTCCAATCGAAGCTGCGATTTGATGCTGCTGTCGATAATGATGACAACGACAAACCGTTGACGATGACTGAATTGAATGGAGCACTGCAAATCAGAATACGATTATATAGCTACTGTTGCTGTTGCGCCCCTGAATGATGATTCGATGATGATTTTAATTAATGGCGCGAATAGATTAATTGACATAAATCTTAATTGAATTGAAAATGAGTGGCGTAGCGTAATTGATAGCACCGGTTTCAAATATGTATTTTAATTGGATAGGTGCTATTGAGCGGCGAATTCATTAGACGAGTGGTGCGCTTGTTCATTGGTTCGCGAGCATCGGAGCGAGCGCACGCACACACGCCAGCGAACGTACATCGGATTTCATTGCAAAGATGGATCGATGCTATTAATCACTATTTCAATCGACATCGGGCTGCATTATTATGCGCGTATAATTAGGAAAATGAAACCTTTTTCCCAGTCGCCAAGCCATGCATCGCTATATTTATCCATATGTAGACATTCACAGAGACACACACAGACACACACTCAGACACACACACACACAGCGCAGACAGAGCAAATGTAACAAACATCTTTTAAACTATTCCATATAATAACTAATTGCAAATAATATCGGATTTCAGAAGCAAGAAAAGCCGCCACGATGTGAATTGGATTCGTAATTATTTGTGCGGTTTGCCTAAGCTACATGTAAAAATGATGATATGATGGAAATTGAAAAGAGAGACGCTCGGCGACAAGCGACAAAGTACTTGACAGAACGATGGAAAACGTGACTTTCGGTGTGATTCAACAAAACAATGACCGTAAAATAAGCACGACGCCTTCCGATTTTAATTTTCACTATTCAAATTTTGTCAGATTTAAAGAATGTTTATAAATGTTCATGCAGCCAAAATGCGAAGTCAAAATGCCTGCACAAATTCCGACTGTAGCATAACTTATTCGAAATATTTGTTGGTCGTACAATGAAGTTTTGTCTTACGCAAATTACCTCGGCAATGCCGTCACATTCATTTAATACATATATATATATATATATATATATATATTATACACACAATTTCATGTGCATATTTTGATGACAAGCTACGGTGCAAAAATTGGAATACGTTGTGTTGTGCTTGAGAAAAGTGAAAAGTGACACGATTTTCGATATTATTTGATGTGAAATAAAAGTCAATTTAATCACACGCACACACACTCACACACGCCGAGAGAGGAACAAAAATCTGCACAATACTTTCGTAGCCACAGCAATGTTATTGAACGCTCTATTGAAATATCAACGCAACCGTTTGCACATAATTGGCTGTTGAAAATCACGCTATTTCCAGCGATTCACGTCTGGCCACCCGATGTGTGTTCCATTTTTGATCAGAACACTCACAACTTTCGAACATTCGAACATATGGTGTACACTGTGTACACATACATGCTTTAGTATACCAATTAAAATCTCAAAAATTTTGCGTATATTTCCATATGTCGACGCTTTTTTATACTTCTCACTCACTCTCTCTCTCTCTCTCTCTCTCTCTCACTTTGTCTCGCTCTATGCATGTGTTTTCCGAAACGAAGAAAATGCAACATTCCTCAGCTCTCGAGCATACTTAAGCAACATACTAATTAACAATTTTAGCAAAAGTTTTAATTAATTCTGTAGTTAATTATGGATTCTTTCTTCAATAGCAATGGCAAACGCAGTGCAAGAGATCTCCACACTTGCTCAATCGATTCCGTCCGGCAAAGTCGTGTAGTTGCGGTGCACATTGAATATGCAATGCAAAACAGGTTGATGTGTTTAGTTGCAGAGTCGGAAGTCTGTTGAGTGCGAGGACTCGAATTTGAAGTTTGGTCTAGCAAGGAAGACGGAATGCACAACTCTGCCGTCATGCAGCACATCGTTCGTTAAATGTGTGTAGGTGCATATGTGTGAGTGTATGGCATTTTCTTGGCTTTCAAACGCAATTGCTTTTTTGTCGGTTTCCATTTTCGACAGGCTCCAAATTTTTTCTTCCACTTCATGCAAATTTCCGTGCAAGTCTAATTATTAAAACTGCTTGTATAGACGAATTTTGAGATGCGCGAAAACTTTGCATATGCGTTCAATGTGTAAACACTTGGTACATCATGGAAAATTGCCCGATACACATGTTTGTGTATGCGCTTCATCAGTGTGGTTTGGCAATAAATTAAAAAAAAAAAAAAACAAATGCAAAAGGACGAAATGAGCGTAGACTTTTGCTAGTTTCCTCAAGCAATGGATTGCAATAATAAAAACAACAAGAACAACAACAACAAATTTGTTGAACTTTCTATGGCTTTTTCCTGAGTTTTCATTTTATGAGTTTGAAGTGTAATCATAAGGTTAGTTTTGACTTGGTCAAAATTGAAGCATTTAATTGAAATGGACCCCGAAAAATGGATTGCGATCAGAGCACAGAAACAGAATGAAACAAACCGAATAAATCTCAAAATACCCAGGTAAATGATTTTAGCCATTGATAAAAGCCAAAAACGAACTTGGACATGGATATTGGCTCAAGTTTATAAAAGTTATCTTAATTACGGGCATTGATAAAAGTAAAAACTCATGACGAGGCACATCGAAATGAAGATATTTAATTGAAATTCCGCCGTACAATTTTCTATATCATAGAGCACAACACACACACACACACACATCATCATCATCATCTTCACTATATACATAGATTTTTAATGAATTTCCTTGGCAAAATGAATAGCGCGGGTGCGCTTATTCCATTGAATTGTGGTTCTGAGAAGAGTTTGATGATGCTGCTGCTGCTGCTGCTGCTGCTGCTGGTGGTGCTTTTGCTGTTGCGTTCATGCAAATTCCATTATTTCTTTTTAATTCTGTTAATGTTTAACTTTTTGTTTCGTTCGTTTGCTTTGGTTCTCATTAAAATCTAGCACGAAGCCACACATATGCCTCGTCCATGGCTGTGCACTCGGTATGCTGAACGAGCAAACAAGCTATTCTTCATCACTAAATGTATGCGAGTGTGTGTGCGTGTGTGAATGTTCAAAATTGCTTTTGATAGAGACAAGAAAATTAGGTGAATTTGCATACACGTATAGGAAAGCCATTATGAAAAAGGAAAGAGTTCAAATAAAGAAATTTGCTTCCTCCCCTGATTCTTCGTCATTCTCAATCAGATTCTGTGAAATGAGCGTTACGGCGTATGTGATTGTGTGATTGTGTGAGTGTGCAAAGGAAGCTTGATACGGTTATAGTGCTGCAGACTATTATTGTATTAGCCTCTGTGATGGTCTCGAACGAAGATGAATTGAAATACACAACATTCAAAACAAAGCGTCGAATACCGTTTAAAGAGTTAAGTGAAACGCTTAATTTCACCGAATGTTGTGAAACAATAGCAGGTATATACGGTTTGGTGATGGTGCACACGTAGTATTCGGTGTTCGACTGTACTGTTTGGTAAAAGGTTTAAAAGCTATATATGTATACACATCTTGAAACAGCCGCACATTTTGAATTGATAAATTTACCCATTCTATGCACCAGGCGAAAGGCAGAGTCGAGCACACGTGCTCGCTGGCGGATGGAGTAGCTCCAGTGAAATCCAATAAATGGTGGCTTGCTCAGACAAAGGTAGTCAGTTTTCATTTCTTTGGCAATCATGGCAACAGCATTAGCTGAGCGACCAAACTCCCATTGTCCTTGCAACATTTTAATTTTCATTTGTGCAAATAAATATGTATGGAATAACTACCTATAACATTGCTGGAAATGTTGTGCTCATGCCACATTTTGAGGCCCCAACCCATGTGAAGGCTATGCACTCTAGGAGCAATGAAACAGGTAGAGGTACAGAGCCACAACCACAGCTAGTCGGTGTATTGCAGGCACTACTCATTTTGCTTCCATCCAATTATCGTTTGTCTTGCGCTTGTTAAAGTTATAAAAATGACGGAAAATTAAACGTGTAGCGCACATACACACAGAGAGAGAGAGACACACAAAATTTGCGTGAATAGATCTATTATTATTGCAACACACAACTGACGATGACGACGACGACAACGATGGAGACAACATCGCTGACGCATCACTTTTAATAGACACATTAAAATCTAATGCAGCATAAAAGACGGAGAAAGGAATTTAAAAAGAAAACAAGTGTGAGGAGTGCAATAGGAAAGGGAAAGCGCAATACAAAACGAGAAAACAAAGTAGCAATCAGCCATGGCTCCGGTATTAAAAGGTGGAAAATGAAGAAAATTCATGTTGAATGAGCTCACAAAGTGTGAGACACAGAGTTACAGGAATAGACACATTTCGAATGGTGGAGCAAACGAAAACAAACCCAACATTAACAATCGGGAGCTGTGTGCGAGGCGAGTTGAGCTCTCGTTCACATCTGGTACAGTCGGCGATAGTAGTATCGTGTGCATTTTACATGGGGCCATACCCGTTTTCGTGTCATGACAGCCACCGTCAACCGGAGCCACAGCTCTCCGTACGATATTATTGTTCTCGTTTCGTTTCGTTTCTTTTGCGATTAAATTGTGATGATGGTATAATTAGGAGAATCTTGTTAATTAAGTTTTTAATTTAATTTTTGTAAAATATTTGTCTTTAATTACGTCTCATTAAAATATCCTAATTTAGTTTTAATTGGTGTGTATTTCTGTTGTGTGTATATGTACTTCAATGCTATGTAACTGGTATGGCAGTCGTGTAATATTTTATGTACGGAGACAATTGATGGGATGGTGAGCACGGCCGTATACAAAGTACCCAGAGCAACACTAAGCGCGCACAGCAAGCAAGAGACAGAACGAGACGAACAGATAGCGAGAGCGTCGTAAGGCTTCATTACGTGCAACATGATTTTTTTTCCCTGTATTATTATCCATCTGACGCTATACAGATATTATATTTGTTTACGTTTGCAATTGAAATGTAGCTTCTGTTGTTTGGCATACGCTAATGAATTAATTATGTATAGCCGGTGCTTGTTATCTACGCGAGAAAGGTAATTTACTCCTTGAAAGCAGCATTTCAACTCGCCGCTTTTTCCCATTCTCTCTCTCTCTCTCTCTACTTCTCCCTCTCTTTCATTTTTTTTTCCAATTATGACCGCTTGAGCAAGTACTTTGTTGCGTTGCTCTCATATCATTCCAGCATTCCGATGATGAATAGTGTTGAGAATGCGATGAAATATTTTCATAGAAGGCTGTTAAAATGGCTAGTTCAAGTTATGGACATTGGTAGAAGCTAGCTAGTTTAAACTGTAAATTCTATGCTCTGTCTTAAATGGTCTAAAATGATCTATAAAACTGATTTGAAAATAATCTTCAAAAAAATGAACATATTTTACGCATTATGCTTTAGTATGAATCCCATTTGAACGACAAATCCCGTTTTACCACACAGAAGATTTGATTTTTTTTTTTCAATAAAAATCGAATTATTTGGAGCATTTGGTGGCAAAGTTATCTGATATTAACTCATCTGAATGAGATTTAAATTTCGTATCGTTTTTTTTTTCTCTCTACTTTCCATTTGCTTGAACACCAACTTAAGCTGATATCCGAGTTGTGTGTGTGTTTTTTTTTCTCTCTCTCTCTCTCTCAATATTTTAAAACTCAATATGTCAGTTTGGCGCTGTGTTTTTTCGGAGACGAGAGATAGAGAAGTGATTTTGATTAAATTTGCTGTTATTGTGGAGAGTGATACAAAACTATGGCCAAGCAAAACATAAAAATCAATCGGAACATTGAGTTTTCAATGTTGACATAAACCGATTCCATCGCACTACAGACACACACACACACACACACACAGCACCCAACTAATAACAACTTTGTTGAAATCTGATGGTTACATGTTGGCTGCAACATATGGTCAACGTGTGGAATATTGAGTTTTTGTATTTTCATCTAAACGCATACAGATTGTTTGGCGGACATCCCGAGTGCTATAGTCACACGCGGCGAATTGTGTATATACAATTTCAATGTGTCCTTCTGACTCGATTACTTTCCGAAATTCACAATAATGGAGGATTGAATTAAAACCATTCAAAGATTAGCTCAAGCATCTTGAAATCAATTTTTTTTCCAGCAAAAACTTGTATACCGAAAATAAATACATTCGATTTAGAATGAAATGAAAAATTCCACTCGGGTTCTGGTCACTTTGTCATATGTTTTCTGGTTGGAGTTCGAAATTGTCATGTTTTTGAATTTATTCAATATGTAACATGCCGTTAAAAATGTGACACGTTTTGTTTTTGTCGGATGAACAGAGAACTGTCGTCGAAAAAAGGTGCCGCAAAATGTAAATCAACGAAATCATTGATAGCGAAATGGTTGTGCGTGTGCAAGATGAAAAAAAATAACGCAGAGTTAATCTTTTTTTAAAACGGTCAATTGAACAATTTTCACCCGATGGAAACGTGTGAAAGCAAACTGAAAATGATCGCTTTCTTGCACTCTAATCGTATTTTCCGTCCATCTCTCTCTCTCTCGTCTTCTCGTTTCACTTGGGCAATTCGTTTAAGAAGGATTATCGTGGATGTGTGCACTGTGTACTTTGCAATGTACAGCCTGTATTCATATATAGAACCATAATCAGCATCATAATTTATAAGTGCGTTAGTTATTTACCGATTTATCAGTACAGCGTTTATTAATTAATTGAGTAAATACGAGCTTATCGAATTATACCTTTATACGACATAATACATCAAAAATCGTATTATTAAATTAATGTAATGTAATGTATTTCATGTTCTGTTGCCGAAGAGAGAGGGAGAGAGCAAGAGAGAAAGAGAGAAAGAGAGAGAGAGAGGGGGGGAGGGAGAGAGAGAGACAATGGAAGCTTTCAAAAGCGTCCTTCTGTCATGTATGCGTATACATGGAGAGAGGATTGTGTTTATGTTGGTAAACGATGTGCACGACAAGTGGAATGCCTATGCATACAGTAACGGCAGGGCTTTTATTGACCAATAGTATTTAATTTTAATAATATTATTGCGTTCATGCGTGCGTACACCAAGCAAATTATATTTTTGATGTTAATTGAATCTCGGAACACAGTAAATCGATTTTCAACATATATAACATCGAGTGCAAGAGCAGGTGGATTGTGATGCCAGTATACCAAATGTACGGTCTCGCTCTCTCGTTCGCTCGATCGCTCACACTCACTGTTATTGTGTACTCATCAGCAGCACTTACCGAACTGGTTTTGTTGGGTGTTTCCATGTTGTTCGCAATAACTAGCTGTTTGTTTTTAATAGAGCGTAATGTTTGATTTACGATGGTGTAAATGATATCTATTAAAAAAATAAACGAGTAGATAAATGCAGAAAAATTATCCGCATAAATGCATTAAACCAAACAGAAAGTGTGAATGGTGTACGCTGTGTACACAATGCCACTGTACAGTCATTAACATATTACTCGGCCACGATTGTGTGTGAGTGTGTGTGTTTTTTTGTCGTTAATTGTTCACAATGTGGGAAATGGGAGAAAGGCCGACAAAGGAATTCAAGAAGCTTTTATTGAAATTCAAAGCAAGTGCTACTTAACGACCATTTAGTTAGTTATGCAGAAGCGATTGAATAATTTATGGAAGATGATTGCAGAATTTACTTTCGTTATTTATTAATGTTCTAAGTTTGTGGCATTTAAATGCCGTTCACCATAATTTACCCATTTCTGTCTAATTGGTAAAAGTTGTTTTCAGCTCATCTTCAGCAACTGTTACTTGAAACATTTTATATCAGTTGATTTGGAATTGTATTTGGAGGCGATGATTTTCGATGGGAAAACTGAGAGATTCAGTCGATCAGCCAAACATAGCGATCTTTAGATAATTGCATTCCCTTCATTTTATTACACTGTTCTGTTCATACATTTGAAGAATATTTAACTGGAGATCGCCTCTAATTATTACCTTTCAACGAGATGTGTCAAAATATTTTGACAGATTTTTTTATCTTTGGTTTGGAAAATAGATTGTTCAATATTTTTTCCAGAAACAAAAAAAAAAGATAAATCCGTTGGTTTCATATAAAAAATACTGGTATTAGCTGTCTATTTGGTGACAGTGCTATATGTTTTAATACATTTTAGCTCCATACAATGTTCGATGAGATTAATGAAATGCATGTGTTTTTTCGATGGGGAAAAAATTGAACTAAAACTAAATTAAGTCAGAAATAGTCAAATCAACGCTGTTACGGGCACGATGACATCGGAAATGACCGTTCATCATGTGAATGTTGTTTCTCACGTGCTGCAACACGGAAAAAAAGGTACAAATGATTAAGCGTGAAGCGCGTTTGTATGGCACTTCAATCAAATCGCGTATTCTTCACATTTCACTCTTGCTCTCTAATTTTCATCGCTGCCATTCGTATTGTCAATTTTGTAAATATTGTGTTTATTGACAGAAGAGAAGAAAGAAACGAATTATGCACGCAATCGACAGAAACCAACCAAAACGACCAAGAGAGAGAGAGAGAGAGAGAGGAAGAGAGTGAGAGAAATATTGTAGCGAGCTACACGCAATGCATACAAGCAGGTCCCTTAATGATTACTATTTTCAAACTGCGGATTGAATGCGCCAACGCATCACAACAATGTTATGCTGTTAATTCAGATAAAATCAAACATCACTTGTGCTTGCACATAATCAGTGCGAGAGCACGATGATGGAACCAAAATCAAGAAAAAGAATGAAGCAAACGAGCAACAACAGCGGCACGACATCGCAACGTTGTCGATGTCGATGACGATGTGGTGAGCGAGAGAGTGAAAGCGAGACAGAGAGAATGAAAAGAAAAAACGCACACGAAACTTTTTTTTCTCACTCTGACTCTTTTACTCTCGTTCCCGCACTCGTTTCGGCCTGGTACAGAGGCTACAACAAGTTGCACGCGTTCGCTCGCCTGTATATGTGGCACATCAGTAATTTCTATATTATTCCTTCGATGAATAGAAACTTAATGAACGGTACATTTTAGTATGTTGTACGTTCGCCGTTTTTATCCATTCATGGCCGATATGTATGTGCTCGGATTATACAATATTTAGTTTTTGATTCTCATCTTTTGTCGCGACACACAAATATTTCGGTATATTGTATATTTATATATATATATTCACTTCCATCGGCAATCCCGATCCGTCTTCGACATTTTTCCCCATCAGCTCGAGCATTTGCACCAGCATTTCAATTTCGCTCTCGTTAATGTTGTGTATTTATTTCCGCACCTCATACAGCGTAAAAAATGAGAGAGAAAAATAAAATCGGGAAAAAACCGAAACTAAAAAAAAACACTGCACAACACACGCGTTCGCGTAAAGCAAACCAAAGGCGCGAATTTACCACCATACATTTTCAGTGGCATTTTCATGAGCATTTTCACACGATACTGCAGGAGGATTCATTTTTTGAGATGTGTGCAACGGGACACAGGATGTGACGTGAAGGGAATATGCACTTCCATATTCATGTAATCAAGTGAAACTTTGCCAACATGTAATGCCATGTAAGTTGTGATTGTAAGTCTCATGTTTCACACAGATTATTTTATTTTCGCTTCGGAATTATTTCAAGTTTTTGGCAGCCACACCACTTACAGCAGTTTCACATTACTTGCCATCACCGTTTTAAGTCAGACATTTGTTACAATCGTCTTGTGATACTTTGATGACATGCCAACTGATGTACGATGTGCAATGCATGCACGCTACAACACGCTTCGCTCGGAAAATCGATCGACGATCTTATTAATTAGAAGATTCGAAGGTCGATGCACTAAAACATATTCCAACATCATGGAAATGCGAAAGAAAGATGGCCGAGAGTTTTGTCAGCCCCAATTATCGAATGTTCATTTATTTCAACTACAGCTCAGATAACATGAAAACTACGGATCTCTTGCTTACGGCCCCAAAACATGCATTCCAAACTTAACCTCTAATTTGCAAGAAGGAGATTCAATAAGAAATTAAACCCAAAAATGATTTACGGCAACATTCGTATGCGAAATATATTACCTCGATAATTTCCCAATTGAAATCATTTTTATCAAATCGGCATCTCAGGCGATAGATATAAATCTGTTTTAGGATTTTAATCATTAATTAAAATTCGATTCGACAATTGTCAATGTCTCGATGCATTCCAAATCTCTTTGTCTTACAAACAATTTCCTCATTTTGCAACTAGGCAATTTCATAAGTCAAGCATTGAAAATTGGCAAATAACAAGTAACAAAAACCTAATGTAACGTAACGAAACGCAACTAACGTCGGATATGACCCCAATTTAATATCTCAAAATGGAATTTTGCATTTCCGTGCGCTGGTTGCGTGTGTTTCTATGGCTACAGTATGTAATAAGCGCATAGCATCGAATAGCTGAGTGAATTGTGGTCGTTATTTATTAATCATTCTCGGAGTCAGTCCGATTTTCTGAGTGTGTTCCCCTTGTCTCTTCGCCATGTGTATGTGTGCTCTGTGCGCTCGTCCGAGATCCTATATACGTTTCTAATGTCTCGTCAAATGCGAATCCAATGTGTTATCCCTTGTTCAGTCTTGCCTTTAATATCAACTACCTACCGACTGAGCCATTGTTAATGTTTGTGCTGTGCACCTCACCAAAGTCAGCCGCAGCCAATAGCCAATGTGATTCGTCTGCATCGTAACGAAAAATTTGCCATGTGTGTGTGTGTGTGTTTGTGTACCATATCGAGTTAACGATATTACTTTTCCATGGCATCGCAATGACTTGATTTTTGGCTTTCCATATTTACATCTTTTGTTCGATTGAATTTGTTCGAATGGCCAAGCACACAACCACCTTTTTTTCTTTCTGCGTCAAATCCTTCCGAAAGGAAGAAAAATATATTTATTTAGAACACGTACATCATTGAAATGTGAGCATAAGCAGCTTTTTTTTCTTCTCTTTACCATTGAGGACCTTCTAGTTTAATTTAGCATTTATTAAAAATGCCATCAAATTTTGCCGCCTGCCGTTTCACTATACGTTATTGGAAAAATATGAAACAACGGGGACATTTTTTTTTCAATATAAAAATGATGAATTTAGTTGCGATTCTTTTTTCATCTCTATTTTGTCGTTTGGTATCATTTAGGGCGAAATGAAACGTATTCCGCCAGCACAACCCCAACAAATACACAAACATATTGCATAACAATGATTGCGTTCTTCCCTCGTTGTGCGCTCTTGAAAATGACATTTTGATGGAAGCGAAGATAATCGACGATATAAATCGATTTCGAAATATGTAATTAAATCAAGCAAAATTCAACACGTTCACACAGTTATCGTTGCATCAGGCGGAATAAATTCGTTTCCATCGAATCGAAATGAAAAAAATAAAAACTGAAGTGAGGAATTTCGATGCGCAAATTCCTCATTTATTTTTGATTAAAAAGGAAAGAGATTGAAAAAGGACACACACACACACACACAGACACACACAACACAATGTACACCTGAGAATTTCAATTTGATTAGATTTGTATACAATTTTGTGACTAGTGCAACAAATGAATGGATTTTTCCAACAATTCACATTTTTCAGTTGAAAGAACTTTTTCGCATTGTATTAATCAAACCTTTTTCATTTATTTTAATTTGAATGCAACAATCGTATCCAATGAAAATTCACTAGATGCAATATAAACTACACACACTCACACTTAAAACTGGTCCCAACAAAAACGGAACCAACATGAAAATTAATTAAGTCCTTTGAATCGGTATCAATTTACCGGTGCTTGTCCTTAATTAGAATTGTGCTCTCTTGAAAATTACATAGAAAGTACACTATTCATTGGAATGTCTCTATTGAAGAGTTCTCTAAATTCTCTCCGTACATCCGAGAATAAACTCATGTGACAATTTCAAATGCTCTCTAATTTTCTCAATTTATGTAAAAGAAAATGCTTTTCTCTAAATGCTGCCAATTTTCAACAAGATTATTTAATGAAAATACTCTCTATCGCTCTAGTTCGTATACGAGATAAATCAATTCATGTTCAGATTTGTGTGTGTGTGTTTTTTCTCGTTTTCGATTTCAATTCGGAAACGGTTTTTGTTGTAACTAAAAAAAGACTTAATTTGGATATTTTGCTTGGTTCAATTTCTCGAGAGAAATTCACGCTGAATGGAATTTGTATGCAGAGCGTACAAATCGCAATGAAATTCATGATGTTCCAAATTAAAGCATTTTTTCGTTTGTTTGTTTTTTTTTGCTCGGTATTTTTGTGTGCTTCTCAGTTCACAAGCAAAGAATACTTCATTTTTTTCAACAGTCAAGTGAAATCGCATTCAATTCTTAAATGCCAAATGAAAAGAACCCAAAATGAAAAGAACATTAAAGATTCACGACTCGTTTGCAAACCGAATGTCAAATAATCACAATCACACACATTACAGCTGACGGCTTAGGGATATTGAACCATTTAATTGAAACAGAACTGACCTTACATTAGGAAAATTTAACGAATATATTTATGAAATGCTCTTTGAATTGGTCACAAATTATCGATGCTTTCATTCACTCATTTACACACTGTTGCTTTGTGGTGCACGCTCGAAAATGGTTGACCTATTAAATATACTAATGACACTGCAACACAAAAGCAACACCACACATATACTGCTCGTTTCGATAAATCAATTTTCCCCAACAAACAGAAAGACAAAAGACACAAAGACCCACCGAGAGGAAGGGAGGAGAATGGAAATAGTACGCGTTGGCGTTGGCAATATTCGCAAAATTGGATCAATTAATTGTCATTCGAATAACTGAATAAATTATTGTGCATGTTCGCTCATTAAGCTTTTTGTCTCGCATGATTAAATTGTTAAATTATCTGCGTCTAAAAGTTTCTGATTCCGATAAATGTGTCTGTATGTGTGCGCGTGTGTATTGTACATATATCGAGCAAGCGGTAACGGTAACGGCAGCAATAGCATTAAAATCGATTGTGTACTGTATGCTGTGTGCGTGTGCGTTTACATCATTCATGTGTTTTGATCGTGTTCCGACTCTAATTGACTATTAAATGATGTCGTTGTCTTGTATGTTTGGATCATAAACATTTTGATTTCATTAGTTTGTTGTTTTTTGCTTGATTACTTCAGAATCCCCATTCAATTCGTGACGATGCTCTGCCATTTGCAAAGGAGGAAAAATTGAGTTGTTCGGTATCAATGTAATTGCGGCAAAAAGGCAATGCCTAAAATTGTCATGAATGGCATAAACAGAGTCAAGAAAAGACGCGTATTTTTTGGTTTGTTTTTTTGTTTCGGATATTTGGCATAGTCGTTTAGCAGTTTACATACAAATGTGCAATTGGCAAGTAAAATTTTCGCTGTGCTTGGGATATTTATTTCTGCATGAAGTGATGCACACACACATACACACACACACACAATATGTTGACGACACCGATAACGACAATATGTGGATTTCCGTTTTTGTATTTGCTTCCATCGCATATGGTGAGTCCATCGGTGGTCCGAACCAAATAAGTTCATTGTGTTTGCGCACGCAACCATCAAAGTCATAAACGAACTGAAAATCGACGGTGACGCACTGAATTCCGATGCCGATATCCAATTTGTTTATCAATTTTCCTCGTCTCTTCGTTGTGCCGTCTCTGTCAATTGTTTAGGGGGCTCAAGCATGAATTGTGCGATTTGATAGATTTTTCAATGTGTTCTATACAGTTGTTGTCGCGATCGTCCTCGTTGTTTTGGATCGTCCTCAGCTTATTTCTATGTCTCTCTGGCCACTGCATTCATATGTGTTTTGCTTAGTCAATGATGCGAAGTCTGTATATGCGTTAATTTCCATAAATTGTGTGGCCCGGCTGCCGGTACATCACGTCCATGCCATTTTGGGCCAACAACAACACGTTTTTCCCTCGTACTACTCGAATTGAATTAAAATATAATGAATGCTAAAATGTTGGAGCGACATTTTTCCAAGCGTGCAAATTCAATTCGATGTATGAGTTGATGAAGTATAGTTTGGAGATATAGAGAGAGAGAGAGAGAGAGAGATCAGGGGCCCGATTTTACCTTGTGACGGTATGGAGTGTTCGGTGTGCGGGGGGCACCGGATCTACAGACCATATGCATAAAATAAGCGAAAATTCACTTGAAAATATTTATAGTTCGATTGACGTAACATATAGATGATTTTCATATGCGAGCGAGAATTTCACTATAGCCAACCGCTTCCAAATGAATGCCACCGATGCGAAGTTTTAGTTTTGTTTGTTTGTTTTCACCGGACATTTTATCAAATTTTCGAACGCGTACCGGATACATTCCATATGGAATACCATCATCGCAAAATATGTTGCAACAATTAAATTTTCAACCGGATACAATGCGATCGGCAAGTGCATATGCACGAGGCTTAGACAGTCGCTAACATGACGATGACGACGACGACGATAATGGGATAAAAAGTCAAGTTAGCAAGTCTCGCGAAAAATGAAATCTATTTTTAATAGAGTCGATCAAAAAGTGAGAACCGCGCTCGAAATTTTAAGTAGTCGATTTTTTGTTTCATCGACTGACGAAAGCTGTGCCAGAAAAAAAAATCGCACCAGGTGAATAATTGATTTAGAGAATGGCATTGCGGCCAATGCTTTACTAATTTGAATTGTTTCGGCATCCTATTACGTGGCTACACAATTGCAGGCCAGCACTGACTGAATCCTCTACCTACATCCCATCGCCGGTTAGATATTTGTCATTTTTATTCGCTCAACGGTTTTAATTTAAAATGCACACACCGAAAATGGTTTTGTGATTCAGCGAATCCGTCAGCGAGGCGAGCAGCGAACGGAGCGCGGAGTAAATGAACAAGCAATGCAAGCAAATCGTACGTAACATGGAATCGATGACAAGGCCGAGAGAAGCACAGGCAACAGATCAAACATACAATTCGAGAGCGGCGAACATAAGCGGGAGCATTGAGTAACATTCAAATTCGGACACGGTGTGCTGGTAGTGTTGAATTTTCGTTTGAGGTAGATGGTAAATAATTTGTCGATTGTGTCGTGTCTGCGACCGATGAGCATGTTCAATTCAATCGTGTACGAAACACTCGGCAAAATTTTCGCTTAATTATTCAATGGGGGTTAATGTTAATCGTTGCCATTGTTTGATTAATTTGATTTTCTCTTTAGTTCATGCACAAATCGACACGACCACCGCATACACCACCGCCGTTGCCGCTATCGACTCCATCACCATCACCAAATTTCACATCCGCCCACATTGAGCCATTGCTTATGGCCCCCCTCGTTGAAAATCCGAGCGCCTGAAACACACACACACACTCACACACCATTCCAACATCTTTGTATCTCATCAGTGAATTACATTATTACAAATTGAATGCAGTTAAATTTACACGAATTTCCAAAATTACATTGGCTATGTGAGCATTTTCCACATTAAAATGACACGAATCCAGCGCATAAAGTTGTTCTATTTTTTTCGGTTCATTTTATTTATGGCGAAAAACTTGCCATTTTTAATATCGACACAATGATAATGTGTGTGATGATAAAAATTACGATGAGAAATGTGTGCATGTGGAAGAAAAAATAAAAACAAAAATGGCACCGGTAAAATATATCGAAGAGAATGAGAAAGGGTGATAAGAGTGGCACGGAATTAGAGTCCATTAAATCTAGAAAAAGAAGTGCAATTAGCAGCGAGATGAAGTAGTAATTAAGAGATGTTGAAAACGATTTTATTTTATTTGAACAATTACAATGTCGTTGTACATAATGGAAAAACGACGACAACAGCTCCAGGGCATAGCTGGAATTTCGGAGAGTGAGCGCTTTATTTCTAATTAACTTATGTACAAAAGCATAAAAATCGAAATCAACCGACCAAATGGTGTCTGTATGTGTGTGTGTGTGTGCTGTGCATGGCATCGATGGGCCGATGTGAAGTGGTTAGAGCAAAATGAAAAGCTAGCACACAAAGGAACATCATTTAACGTGTCTTGTGTAAAAATACGAACGCGTCATAATCAATAGAACGTTCTTTGTACTCTCTCGTGCTAAATTATTGTATATACACACCGAGAAAAAGTGATACAATTTTAGTTTCTTTTTCATTAATTCCATCACATTATTTGCTCGGTGTACTCTATGAATCTTTCTATCTCTGTCCCTGCTTAGGGAGCAAATGGAAATGAAAAAAAATGCACAGAAAAAATCGTTTCGTTGATGTATCATGTTCATATTCTCGTACGCCAAACACTGCGATTTCCACATAAAGCAAATCAGAAGCGCTGTATATGAAATCCTTGTTACGGCAACAATAATAATAATGCACATACAATTACCAAATCAACGATGGTGAGACAACATTGAAAAAGAGTGAGGTAGACAGCAGAAGCTCAACTTCATCGCTGGACTACGAACAGAGGACGAACTGGATAGAAAAAAAATATGAGATAGAGTATTTCACAGATTCACAACAAACTCAATGAATAGGCCTTTGATTGTACTAATTTAATTTCATTTACATTAAGCTTGTTTTAATGTACTTGTTCATCTCGTCGCTCTAAAAGGGCGATCGACATCTTCATTATTTTTCATTATGTTTCTCCATCTCTTTCCCACTCTCTTCCTCTCTCTCTCTCTCGCTCCACTCAGATTCAAAGTTGACGATTTTGTCGAATGCTTTTAATTTCTCTGTGCACCCAACTAACGAAGCTTTTCGCAAGTAAAGCGCCAACCTTTAATTTTTCATGTTCACTGAATATTTGGTATCCTCGTTAAATTTGATGTGTTCCATAATGTCTCAATGCTGTTCATTCTCTCTGTCTGTGTGTCTCTTTTTCTCTATCCATCTATCGCTTTCTCTTCTGTTCAATTGCAACGCCATTTGTGATGTCTGTGAGTGTTTGATGGAAAATGCTTGGAAATTATTGGACGTGCTTGTAACCGATTTCGATGGCAAGTGCATGGCAAGTCTTCCTTATCAAAAGTGCTGATTCCAGTCTATTTAACATGCACACACACACACAAACAAATGTTGAGTCTTAAAATCCAGTACAATTGCAATGCAATCATGTAGATTGAAGTACAACTGAAATGCACCTGTTTAATGTCAAAACCATTGAATCATTCAGCCGTTGAGCAGATTCTCTTTCTCTTTTCCGTGTGCATATTGAGATTGAGTGTGTTACGGCAAAGAGAGAAGCGCCATGGCTAACAAATTACATACAATATCATGCAATTTCACATTCAATTTGGTCGAAATGAATCGCTTATCCATTTACGCGGATGTCGAAAATTAACAATTGCACCGGAATATGTGCTGAATTAGTCTGTCATGTTTAAACATTATCCATAGATAGAGAGAAATCGAGCGATTGGAATTGGTGAAATGGAGAGAGTGGACCAAGTAACAAGAGCATCAACACACCGAAGGGATACAAACCAGAGCAATATATTTAAAAAAAAAGAGAGAGAAAAAAAGAAGAGGAAGAGACAGGCCATAAGTACAGAGCCATTCGTCGTTGTGAGCATACATGAGGAAATAAACAAATATACACTCGAAATCAACTAACGAATCCAACGATTTTCATCGATTGTTCAATGTGTGTGTGCGAGTGTGTTACGACACGCCAACAATTTCTGAATCGAAACGATAATTCACGCAGTATTGTGAATTGGAATACATTCTTGTAATCTCGGGAGTATTTCAATAATAATATGCGAATAGTCGTACATAAATGCCTCGCTTGCTTTTGGCTGGCTGGCTGGCTGGCTGGCTTCCATTCTGACTCGCATTCAAGTAGTGAATGAACGAACGAGCTAACGAATATTGTGTACTTTGGGCCACATGGATACACGGGTATCGGGGTGTACATAAAGCGGTAAAGCAATTATATGAAAAAGGCAAAATGACAAAGACAACGATGAACGCACAAGCGATGCCACCAGAACCGAACAGGAACGACAACGAAAAATGATTTTATACAATTTTAATGAACTTAAATGTGCTTTGTTTCTCCGAGCTCGTTCGCTTTGCTCGTTTGGTGTGTGTGTGTGTGTGTGTGTGTGCGCGCGTGAGCGCTTGTTTACCGCGTGCCGTTCAGTTAGCGAATGATATGAAATCAGCGTGCGATAGAGCAAACCCAGTGACAGTGACAGAGACAGAGAAAGAGAAAGAGATAGCGTTTGGAAAAGTAGAAGGAGTGTGATGGGGAGCAGAGCACAACCAACGAACCAACCAAACAATCAACCTTCATATAAAACCATATGCAAATAGCTAGCGAATTTCTCTTTCTCTTTCTCTCTCTCTCTCTCTTCTTCCACCAAAACCAAACTAGAGCCCGAAAAACGATGAAGCACACCAAAAGTACCAAAGCACCAGCGCAACTGAATTGATGGCAAAAAGAACATGTTTTGTCGTCGTCACTGTTAATTGAATTTAATTTAATAAAAGGTGAGCAGTAAGTAGAGTCGCTGCGTCTCGTTCCGTGCCATTCCATATTCCATCTATGGATCTGTAGATGAATATCGTTTTATATATTCCGGCATTTTGGTGCATCGTTCATTACGATGACTAGCGTAATTACGTAGCCTTCTTTCCAATGAATGAGACAGTTGATGGGTGCCCACAAAAGCATTTATGCTAAAAAAAAAAAATAATGAAATGGTTCTCATTATGTGTATACAACGGCTGCACTGAATCGCTTTGATGAAATTAAAAGTGGGAATCGAACAAAAGCCATATTGAGAGAGGGAGAGAGGAAAATAGTGCATGACGTCCGATTTTTGCTAGTTTTTTTTTTGTTATTCTCTCTTCCATCAGCCTACTCCTCTCCATCATTGTCAGACGCAATGTAAATAAAATTATGAATGTTTACAGCGATTTCATTGTTTGCTTATTATCTTGTTATTATTTTAACGTGAAGCATGATGATGCGAACATACTTGTGTGCTTCAATTCACAACTCCAAACCATTTGATTGCCGAGTGTGCTGCACTGTGCTTCTCTTGCTGTATGTATGCCACATACCATACATACGCCTCTCTCTCTATGATACTAAACGGTGTGTACGAACGGTGTAATGGTGGGTGACTGGCTCGCTGACTGACTGATTTTAAGCGCTCAAGCACGCTATAAACACAAAAGCCTCGATGGAACGGAACTCGAATCTCTCTCTCTATATCGAATATGTGCGTATGAATAACGTTATTGTACAATTTAATAAAACCGTAAGCATTTTGTGTGTTTATTCACACATTTAATGTCGATAAGTTTTCCCGTCGATGCAATCATTTGTGAATCAAGTGAGGCACGAAATGTAATCTTCCTTATTAGTGTGTGCACATTAGGTTGGAGCGGAATGGCAGTAGCAACAATAGTAACAGCAACAGCAATCGTACACAAGCATCAACGTCGCCGTGCTCCGTTCTTTCTCATGATTGCCCATCGCCCATCGCCTATCGATTGATTGTGCATTGTCATCGGCAATGAATAGCGCGCGTAAATTTTTCGATAATTCAACGTAGAAAATCCATCATTGCATTGGCTTATGTGTGCTGCTCCCGTTCGTTGTGCATAGAGGCAGTGAGACACACACGAGCATACAGACTGAGGAGCATGCTGTCGCTGAGACACGTTCATGTTTGTTGCAATTTTGTACTGGTTCTGTGCATCCAATAACACGCTTATATATATTGATGTGTTTATATGGATGTTGTGCATTGCTTATATATTTCGATCAAATATATGAATTCCATTTGTATGGTTATCGGAAAATTTGGCATGTATGTTGTGACTCTTGGTTCGGTGCCGCTCTCACACGATCGAGCATAGCACATACAATTGCAAGTCGTTCAATAACAGCAACAGCAACAGAAACAACAACAACAACAAACAGAACATTTGCGATGTGAATGCGAAACGGAGCAAGAGTGAGAGAGGCCCAAGCTCAAATTAAATGAATTGGTTTTTGGGGGCTGTACTGTTCACTCTAATGCACAACGTATGTCCGTAATTCCATCTCGTTTTGTTGATATATTTTATATTCTATAAATTTCTTTCAGCTGCTACTCCGAAACCGTCTTCGTGCACGCCAGCCAGCCAGCCAACACCATACAACCACAATTCACTCATACAGTTGCGCCAATTCATTCAATAAATGTGATGGTTTTTCTCTGCTTGCTCGCTGGCTGGCTGGCTGGCTGGCTGATGTTCTCTTACGCTGATGGTTATATGTGTTATACATTCATGCTCATTAAATTCATTTTGTTCTTTCGTCAATTTCAATTCACACAAACTTCACTCGTACACACGCATTCACACACACACACATACATAGACACGCGCGCGCCCAAAGATACACGCACGCTGGCAACGCGACCGATGTATCCGATTGCACGAATGTTTGTTGTTTGGGTTCCCTCACACACGAAGCACACGATTCGTTGTGCTATGCTTGTGCTAAACATACACACATAGTCCACATCTACACAGACACACGGTCGTAGTTGCCGAACCGATGACCACCGAATACAGAACGAGACACACGCATACACACAAATCGTACCGTATACATACGATACAGTTCCGATTTCGGTGACGTTGCTATAATGAAAACGCGATGTTTGTGTTCACAAATGTGGAAGCGGCATGGTTAGTATCGTTTCATGAGTCATATAGTGAGGTACATGGTCCTAGTGCTTGCCGCCATTTCAAGCGTCATACACGATATATCCCCATAAAGTAATAAAAAAAAAGGAATAAACACAGAGAGAAGTCACTCTGAATATTTGTTCGAACTTGGTGTATGTGTTCAGTAAAATTCATTCAGTAAAATTTCAAGTGTTTGAAACCATTTAAAACGAAAATAATTTTCGGTTTTTTGTTTTGTTTTGTTTTTTTTTTCTCGTTTTGCTTTTCCTAAAATACGTTTTTACGATAAATCGTTTGCGGTTTTTCTATCGTGAAATTGCGGTAATTAATGGGCAAAACGTAAAATTCATTGAATAAAACATATAACATTTCTACAATTTTGTTATGGTAAATTTTCTTGGTTTTTGGTTTAATTTATCGAAGCGTAGTTCGAAATTATTCTTGGATTTATTGGCCAAACTGGAAAATTTAATTTATTTCATGCGAATAATTGCAAGTCGTCGCTAAATTGGCATTTTCCAACAACACGAACAACAACAAAAATGAAAAATGTTTGCATTTTGTTTTGGTTTATAAATCATTTTTGTTTCCATCATCATTTTTATCTCTGTCTGATTCGAAAGTGAAAGTTCTAATTTTCTTTGCCTGCGAACAAACAAACAAACAAAAAATCACCCAAACAAAAATTGTCTCGTGCAGTTCAGAGTTTTGACAAATCGTTCCGTAAACGCCGAATCGCATCAACTGTGCGGTTATTTATAGTTTTACTTTTTTTTCATTTGATTTAAGTTAAAATGCGTTGAATTTTTCAATTATTTGTTGATTGTTCTAATTATGCGATTAAAATAGCAGTGAATCCGATAAAAAAAATTAATAATAACAAAGAATTGGCAATAAAAAAAAAATCTAAACAAAAGAACCGATTCGCAGGAAATTATTTGTTTAATTAAAAATGTTGAGAATTCGTTTTTCAAATAACTCAATTTCATAAACAAAAAAAGAATTAAACAAAAACACACACACACAAAATTGGCTATAGCTTTCAAATACACAACAAAGAACCAAGACAAACATCTCGAAACGTGTCAACGAAAAGTTCGAAAAACACATTGACGAATAAACAACAACAACAACAAAAATTGATTCGATTCATTTTATCGGGCATCCGGAAAACGCTTAAAATCGCTGAATAAGACATAAATCAATCCAGTGAATTCATAATTTAATTAAAGTGGCCGGTCGCTGACAAGCGAGAGCAAGAGAGAGATAGACAGAGACGCGAACTAGAAGCATTCCAAAACGAACGAATCTAAATGCACATTTTATGACGACTGTATAAAGAAATTAAAATCGATAAAATTCTATCGCGCGCGTCTTCGGCAAAGTACCTTAAGCAGTTTCGGTTGTATTTTTGTTGTTGTTGTATTTTGTTGCACGTTGTTGTTGATTTTCGCCTGTATATTTCGTTGCCTGAATACCGACTACGATATCCACGATAGCCCCGCGTGCGCCCGCTCTCTAAACTCGCTCGTTCGTTTGCTCACTGTTGATTTTTTTTTTTCGTTCGTTCGTTCGCTCGCGTTCGCTATTCTGTTGCTATTTGGCCGAGTGCTTGTCTATTGTGTTGGTCACGAATGTGAGAGAGAATTGAAGAGAACAAGAGCTGTTCTCAATACACTGGCAATATACACGCATACATATATTTTGTTTTTTTGATCGCCAGATTTGTTGTTTTTTTTTTCGTTCAGCTCGTCAAAATTTATTTTTGTTTTTATTCCGTTTCGTTCATGTGCAAAATAAAACCATTTCTCTGCTTTTGCTCTTTTTCTCTCAATTCTCTCTTTCATTCATTGCAATAAATATAAAGAAAAAAAAGAGTTTAATTTTTTTGTTGTTGTTTTGTTTTGTTTTTTTTTTTTTTTTTTTTTGTTTTAAATTCAGTGTAAACCTATAGTGTGCATTTACGAAGCGTTTTATTTCAATTTTCCATCAACTTTTATCGCAGCCGCGTGAATTTGTTGTCGTACATTTAACGCTAAATCGAACACTTAAAACATACGCTACCCTTCCAAAACACAAACAGAAAAACAAAAACACACTGATAAATCGAAACAAAACGCTGTCGCCACAACAACAATACACAGAAAAAGGTAAATTATATTTCAATTTGTTGTTTGATATTTTCTATTCCTTTAACTCGGTGCGCGCTACAGCATGGTTTTTTCTTTGCTGTTGCCCCCGTCGCAATGTGTTAAAACGCAATGTAATCGTAATTTTGTCAATTGAACTTTGTCGTGATTGAATTTTTCTGCGGAGTATAAGTCAAACTCGTGTGCGAATGCCGATAGAACACGCTCATTTCACATACACACAACTCACACACCATTGCCATTTATTGGCACGGAAGTTCTTCGTACAAACTAATGCATACCCAATGTGAACGGAAATTGAGAAAAATAAATCAAAATATTTAACGATTTCTAATGTTGTTGGTTGTGTTCGTGAGCAATTTCGTTTTTTCTCACTCGCTTGCTCAACCTCCCCCTCCCTCCCTCCCCCTTTGGAACAAAAATGTCACTTTTCCGAATTTTTCATGAAATTGAAAATGTTTCACGATGTCACACGTTGCTGATGCTACAGCAACAGCTACTGCTGTTACACACAGCTCAAGCAAACAAAACAAATCGCTGTAAATACCTTTGTAATGGCATCCGCATGGCACACTGTTGCTTTTGTTATTATGGTTTTGCCGGTTTATTTTTTTTTTTGCTGTATGTGTAAATGGCGAAAGAATGTGCAAAAAAAAGAGAAACGTGTATGAGAGTAAGATTCTGCACACTCTGTCGTGCTCTCGCTTCCCATATATTCGGTCTCATACGCAAATATGAAAATATATATATTTCCTTAATCCATTTACGTTGTGAACTGTTAACTAAAGAGTGCAAAGGCGGCAATGGCAAAACGGTGGTGGTGTGCCAGTGCTTGAGTTGAGTTTTTTTTTCTTCATCGAGAGTTCGAATTAAATTTTCGGTTTTACCGTCATTATGCTCACCATACACACACACACACACACACATACACACACCGTAGCCCAAACAAGGAAGAGCGACCGAACGAATTGAACGAATAAGAGAGAGAAGGTTAAGGTGAAAAGAATAAACAGCGAAAATGGCCGTCGCAGCTGTTGTGCTTCGTTTGCTCCTATTTTTTTTGTGTGTGTACTTCTTTCCTCTCCATCGTTCTGCTGTCTCACCGTATTCGTGGTATACTGTCCCATTATTCAATGTTCAATCGTACGTTCAATTTATTTTCGTTCGTTTGAAAGCTATTTCGCCTTTCTTTATTATTTGAATCTCAATTCTTACCTCATATTTTATGTTTTGTTCGCTTCAATGCTGAATGAAAGAAACGAGCAAATAGAAGAAGAAACAAAAAATACAAACAACATTCGTTTGCAAAAATTTGCCCGTTTCCATCAGCATTTTGTGCCATTTATTTCGATAAATTGTTAGGATAATTACAGCTGAAAATTGAGGCCGGCATATTTTCGCATGAATTATTCTAATTAATTATAAATAGACCATTGCAAATTGGTCGATGGAATCCCTCGGCCAATCTTTGCCATTTAATGCCGTCTTCCAACAAGAAAACACACTGTTCAATGTTGTTTTGTATGTATTCATTTAATTCGAAAACATAACATTACTTATTAACTGAACATGGTGAATGGAATGATGCAATTACAAAATGGTAATTGCAGTCACAAATTTAAGGAAATGACACACAAAAACACAGCGTAGGTACAGAGGTACACTCACCCGTCATATTCAAAAAACAAAACTTACTTGTGCGACAAATCGTTATTAATTTTTGTTGAAAAACAATTTTCCAACAAACTACATCAACTTGAAAGAACAAAACGAACAGCAAATAAAATTGAAGTAATTTTTGTAAGTTTTGAAGAAAATGAAAAAACTACCTCATTTACTGAAAACTTTGAATGTTTTACGTTGTTCTTGCTTCTGTTTTGTGTGTGTGTGTGTGTGTGGAATGTGTGCAAAAAATGGTCGTTTGCTTATCTGCAACCACTCGAAGCACTGATATCACTTGAAACTGATAAAATGAACAGCAGACGGGCGGCAGCACACTGTTCAACAAAATATGCAACTCATTTCTTCTTGTCTAATATCCAAATGTCTTGTTGTCCTGTTGTCTTAATTTTTTGTTGTTTTTTTTTCGTCCAAACATCAAATGCATGACATAATTTAGTACGATGGACAAAACTGCTACTCGTTAGCCTCTCGATCTCTTCAAAATGATAGAGTTATTCGGGTAGGAGAATTTGGCATGAGACTCGTCAGTATCATCAGAATTACATTCATTTAATTTAGGATTTTGTCTGTGCGCTATTGAACATTCTCAAAGAGGACAGTGCAATTTATGAACCTTTTCGTCCTTTTCGAAGCTGCATCAAAAAACCAGCAACAACAAGAGAGAGAGAGAGTGGGACGAAAAAACAACAGCAGAACGAAAATCAGCAAAAGAAAAACAAATGCAAGAGTAAAGCAGTGAAGATGAACAGATGATATGAGCATTTCTCTGCTGGGATTCTATCCACTCGCTCATGGTTTTTTGGCAATATCGTAGACATCGCTGAATGTTGGTTTGGTGTGTTTGTGTGATGCTTCTTTTATTCGTGCCCCGAAACTTAAAATATTTGTATGTTTTCGGTAGCTCGCTTAACATTCGAAAATTTATTTTACAATGACTTCTGTTTGGCATTTTTATGCGAATCATTTTAATTTGATTAAATAATAAATGAATGCACAATTTTGAGAGTGAACAATGAAAAATAATTCTATGGTAATAGTGTGGAAAAGCAGAGAGAGAAAGCTAGAGAGAAGGAGAGAGAGAGATAGACGATGATAGAGGAAGAAATACAGGGCAAGACAGGCAGAGAAACTGAAATTCACTCACACGGCAAGCAAATGCACAGTTCTGTTGGCCAAGTAGATGCATTGTAAATTGCATTGCATGTGGTGTATGCATTTTTACGGATCGTAACTACACCATACAAATGCAATGCGCCTGGTATCCCAATACGAACGGTTGTTGTGTTGTTTTTTTTCGCCTTTCATGTATGAAACATTTTTTCTGTGTGTGTTCATGTATTGGGCTATTAGCCGTATTGTTATTGTTATGGTTCATCATGTTATCCTCTCTGTGTCTGTGTCTCGGCGTATGAGTGTATTGCTGTAAAACTAACCAGTGCCTGTATTTCCATAAATAACGTGTTTAACAACAATTCTTTTTTCGAATCTACTCTCTCTCTCTCTCTCTCTCTCGCTCTCTGTACACTTTTTACTGCAGTTCTGAGTTCTCTCATACTGGTACTCGTAGTACCCGAGTACAGACATCCACCAAAAGAACGAAACAAAACACCACAACAACAACAATAACAACAACAAACGCACACACACACACACACACACACACACACACACACACACACACACATTAACCAAAAACAACGAAAGAAAGAGAGAACAAACCTACGATTGCAAGAATAAGAGATTGAAGGTATTGATAATGAGGGTCGGGTTTAAAATACTTTTATTGACCTTACCTATTACTTAGGTTTTTCCACATTCAGTGTATATTTTGTTTTTTTTTTTTTCGACGGTACGTCTCTGTTTTCTCTTTTTTTCCCATTCTTGGTCTTCCCCCATGCGTTGCCTGTTTTGTTGCTGTTGTCGTATCGTTTGAATTGCCTTTATTACCGTTCAAGTTGTGTGTTGACTAGATGGCCGATGTACGACATTACTCTCTGTTCGCCTGCCGGTTGCTCGACTCAACTCAACTCAACTCAACTCGATTCGTTGTTCTGTTCGCTAACTCTCTTTCATTATGCCATCTCGAATGTGTTTGTAATGTGTTCCTTTTGAGCTCGTTAAAATACGTTAAGAACATTGTTGTTGCTAACGAACAACGCACTACAGCCAACTGCTTAGCTCACACACAGTTCGTTTACATGTGCACCACACACACGCTCAATTTTTCGTCTTTTTGACAAGGCACTTCTTATTTCTCTCTCTTTCTCTTTCTCTCTCCCTCTCTCGTTCAGTCTCATTTCGTTGTTTTTTTTTTCAATGAAATTTATACAAACTTTACATGAAGCCAATAAAATGTTAAATTCGGGAATCTATACACAATACAACATTTAATGGCAGGTACAAATGTATGAAAGTACGAGTTTCTGTATTGGAAACTGACTTAGTACAAACTGAGCCTCCAACACGTTTGCCGTTTTTTTCGTATTGGTTTCAAATTTGTTTACTGTGTTTTTTTTTTTGTTCGCAGTGGCCGCATCGGTGTTAATAATTACGAAATCGTTGACACTAGCAACCGTTGTAGCCGTGCTGAGCGACGCTGTCGTGCACATGATAAGTAAGCACTCATTCCAATCGAATCATTCGGTCACATTCAAACCGTTCCAATAAGATCGGTGACAATAGAATCGAGAAATTCTAAAATGTCGTAATTCAATTTATCAAAGCAGACGACGGGCCGATTGAAATCTGTCGTCTAAAAATACGGCACACAGCAGGTGAAAACCAGTAGTTAAATTTGTCATGTTTCGATACAGTTTTCGTCATCATTCTGATGGCTAATGCTGTAAAACAGTTTTAGATAACATTACGAAAAATGTCGCCACTTAATTCAAACATTTGAATTCATTCAAATGTATAGTTTTTTTTTTTGATGTCTCAATTTGTGCGATTTGGAAATGCTTTTCTGAGAAAAGTCAATCGAAATTAGCGTTATGTGTTAAATTAACAAACGCAATTTCAACACACGGTTTATTAAAAAAAAAAAAACTGAAATGTTCACCGCCATTTTCAGGCTGTCAGAATGGGTCTTTGCTTCAATGGTTTCCATTTTCATAAAAAGAAAGCATAGATGATTCGGGAATTTGAAATGTTCAATGGCTAACCAAACGGCTTTATTTTGAGGTTTTTCGAAGGAAATAACCAGAAAATAAAACATTTCGATCTTTTTAAAGCGATGTTTAAGATGATGATTTGTGATGTCATCTTGAATTACGACGGGATTGTGATTGGTTAAACGTGGACTGAATCACAAAACGAACACATTGATTTCTAGCGATTTTAGTTTTCGTTCGTTTCTAAATCCAAGAAGAAGAAAAAAAAGCATTCAACGCATCCACAATGCTCTATATTACTCAGATCTACTGAATCGAATTCGAATTTTGATTCAATGTTCAACCCATTTGAAGTGTAATACCAACGAATCAAATATATATACTTAAAACATAAAATTAAACATGTTTAACCAGAAATTATTGTTCGACCCGGAAATGATTCGTCAAAGCGATTTTACCAAGCGCTTCAAAATGTTCTATTATAATAGGATTTCGTGCAACCGTTTCAAATGTCTATAGAAATTACAATCATATTCCACTTTGGATTTAATTATAAAATTCATTCAGAAAATCACTTCAACCGAAGCCAAAATCATTGCAATGCCATAAACCCAATGTGATTTTATTTCAGTTAATTTGAGCTCACAGAGCTCGAGCAATTACAATTTTAACGTTTTTTTTTATTACATATCTTTAAGCCTAAACAATGAGTTCAACTGACCAAATTTTATTGTATGGAATTGTTGAAGGAAATAAAAATTTCAACATTTTTGTTGTTGTTGTTGATATCGCAGGGATGCGCAGTCACCAGAACGCCATTTCGTTATTTTTGTTTTGTATCATTTTAAATACTAAATATAGCTCGATATTTTATGTCACAATTTGTTTGAAGAGAAAACCAAATGAACGATCGTTTTCGATTTGGTGTACGGTTTTCAGTGGCTTTTATTTTGTCTTTCTATTTATATTTTTGAATTGATCCAAAAAAAAAATGCTCGCCAATCAAACGTTCCGTAATTCACATCAATTAACGTGTTTATTATCTTCTTCGTTGATTCTTTTGTAAATGCTTATTCAAGAGAAAAGAGTTCACAGTATTTCTAGTGGAAGATCATGAGCCTTTGCGTGATTACACAAAAGAAACAATTCCATAGCCAACATTTTGCAATGCTACAAAATTCTATTGTATTAACACCGAAAATCGTTTTCTTTGCAGAAGATCACAGTGCGTGGAATTTTGGTTATTAAACGATTTTATTATGAACACTCGATCGCTCGATCGCAATTCAATTTGGGTTCAATAAACGCTCACTCGGTTGACTATGTGCATTGTGCTTCATTTAAGGTATCGATGCACTCAAAAGAATGATATCTAATATAAATGAATCAAGTCCGAATGATAAGACGGTTGCAATCACAAGCACCACTTTGAAAGTCCTATATCAAAATATGCAAGTGTAATCTGTATCCGAATAGAATGATTGAAGAAGACACCTTTTTAGGTGTGATGTGACTTTTGAATGCATTTAAAACGTCAGTTCAAAATTGATTTCGAACTGGAATGACCAAAATGGTATGAAAATTGGCAAACGTGAATGTAAATTTGTCTGATGCAAATGCACATAGAAGCCCATTGTATATTCTCTCATTTCATAGACGGGTAACATGAGCAAAGCTATCGAATGATAAGTTTGACTAAAACATGAATTTTCGATCAACCCCAGGAGTCTTTAGTTTGAGCACTTCAAAGTGAGCAATTTACGTCTCCGTAGAAAATAACAAAAAAAAATCAAATACGAATCGACGGCAAGCCGATTTGCTTAAAGATATATATATATATATAAATTCTTTAATATTGAATAACGTTCGCCTTGTGTTTTGTGTGATAAGATAGCAAACGGCCCGAAAATGACTTCCAAGCAGCCAGTGACTAAAAGTGGCAAGAGAAAAAGAGAGAAAATGAATTTGATAAGATTGAAATGTGCACACGAACAACAGCACCGGAGCAAATAAGAGGCCAAGACTCTTGCCTCGCACAACGTGTATCGCCTGTGTATATTCAGCACATTTTGTCTATACGTCTTTTCTTCGTGTCGACAGTGCCGACTCGGCACATACACACACCGCGTGTGTCCAATTCTACACTGGGTGTGCATTACGAAATTATCGAAAGCAAATGATAAGGAGAAGAAAAAAAAGCCACAAATGAACACACCAGCACATTGACTCCCTCGTTCTCGCCTTTCAAACCAAACACAGCTCACAGCTTAATGTGTGTGCTGTGATTAATGCGGCTTATTTAACGGCATTATTGATACCGTTTGTTGTTATGCTTTTTTTTTATTTTCATTTGATACTTCAATTAAATTGGCAACAAAAGATTAGAAGTGGCCTGCAAAGACCTTTCAATCCTAGATGCGCAATCATCGGTTTAATTAAATATTCTTGTTTTTTTTTTCTGTTGAAAAAAAAGAGGCGCAAACGATGATTTGGTTTATCTCGTGAGCTGTTTGTTCGTTGCAATCAAATGCAAAGGTCTCAATAGAAATATGCTTATTTTTAATAATGAGATGACAAAAAACAAAATATTCGCGTAAAGTGTGAGTGTTTTTTTATTCACGTTTTTTATTCATGTTTTTTTGTTGTTGCTTTAAATGAATGAATTACATATGGTTCAGAGAAAATTGGTGCCACCAAATTGAAATTCTTTTCAGCTTGATTTTTTTTCCTCAATATGATCTCGTGTATTGAGTCACGCTATGAATACGATAGACTTGGCGTGTTCGCTAAGCGTCACCATTTCGAAAATTCTATTAAAACCAAATTATACGGATACATACTGTAACCAAATGAATATGGCGTGTTAACTGTAATGTAATCAATGATTTTCGCTTTCCACACACACACACAAACACACACATAGAAAGTAGGCAAACGTATTACTGCAGAGTCTATTAAGAGTACATTAGTTTTCTATCAAGACATCTAAATTGAAGAGAGAGAGAGAGAGAGAGAGAGAGAGAGAAGAAAAACCGTCTACGAAACGCTTTCTTTTTCATCATGCGGCATTTTATTTAAATTATTTGATGGATTGAGCACGAATCCATCATAACATAAAAATATTGTGAAATGGAAATTTTCGAAGAAAGTTTTGATGAAAAGATCCTTTTATGGGTTAACAACCTTTCAATCAATAAACCGAATTTATTTCGCTTTGTATCGTTGCTCGTTAAACGTGCTGATATTAAGAGGCAATTATTAATTGGGCTAAGATTCTGATGTGTTTTACCACCTCATTTTGTCGCTTCTTTAAAAAAATAATAATAATGAAAAAAAAAACGAGAACGCGTGCGTTTTAGGTCAATTAATTGCGCTTGATTTATCACATTTGTGCTTAATCAGTTCGACTTTCGAAACGCAATCATTGATTTAAGCGATCAAAACACATTAAAATTGATTGCGTTAAACTTAATGAATATGAATAATGTATGAAAATGATTTAATCTGGTTTTAAATAACATCAAGCAATAGAAAAGCGATTTTGAGCGAAGCGGACGATTTTTCGGTGATGATGAAGTTAATTTTTATGTGATTTTAAAACTGTGATTGTTTCTTCGGCTGCGTGCAAATTCATGCACTCACAGTGTAAGTCTCACACATTCTTCAACAAAACAGAGGCGAATCAAAATCCTCAAACGAAGTGCGTACAAAAATGATTGTGATGACATTGATTTATTCACATGAATACGATTAACATGTGTAATTTTATTTTAGTCATTTTTTTTATGCGTTATGTCGCAGCATTTTTGTGTGTCATTTTGGTCTCCCGAAGAAATCAACACGTAGAACACACAAACACAAATGAATGGGATTTTTTTTACGACGTGAAAGCGATAAAATCGACAACTAAATTAGACGAAAACCGGCTAGCTAACTTAGTATTATAACAAAAATAATGGGAATGTATGAGTGTGTGTGGTGTAAGTATCCATCGCATTTTTGCGTGCAACACTCAAATTAAATACGTCAGAATGTGGAAAAAAAAGAGAAGCCAATCCACAAGGCATGAGCCAAAAATTTTATTTTGTTCACGTACTCGATTTTATTGAGACACACAGTAGTCTTCGTTTGCACCGACCGAATGGCTATGTGCTACATGATTACGGCGTAATTCGTGTGCCAAACGAAAATTTCGCTTTCGAAAATATCAAACCCATTCGGGTATTCATTAGGAAAAGTCCAGGAAAACTATAAAAGCGAACTAAGAGAGAGAGAGAGAGAGTTGGAGAGTGCCACCACCACAAACAGGTAAAATCAAATGTTGATTTGGCTGTTGAGCATACCGAAGTGATAACTTGAAAATGGACTCTCGCTGTCTATATTCTCCCAGTGGCCAGTAAATTGCATGAAAAGTGCTCGCTGCTCAGACACAGACACACACATAAACACATACAATGTTATTATTTGTCGGATTGAAACCTGAAAATGTGTCGACTTGTTACAATTGCAACAATGTCTCTGCATTACAGCTAAGAAACATTCATCAAAATGGAAAATATATTTCATTACATGGTAATGCTATCAATGGTTTTGACTTGCTATTGTTGGCTTTTGTATTGCAATCTTCTCTCGACCGTTCCATTCTCTTCACCTCGATGGTAGTTGTCTATACAATTTCAATGTAAAAAGTTATTTTCGTACTTTATTGGTTGATAACAATATGTATAAATTCATGATTAAACCGAGTGAACGTGCTATGTTGCGTTTCTCTCTCTCTCTCTCTCTCTCTCTTCTGTTCGCTCATTCCGCTCCTGTCACATCTCTCCCGATATGCGTATGCATTTTCGCTCAATTCCACTATTCCGCATGCATTTTGTCGTTAGCACGACACACGCTTAATTCGGGATGTGTCAAAATATATTGAACACTCGCATGCATGTTGCTAAATAATAAATGAAACATAACTTCGATTTTGAACAAACATTCGCTAAGCAACGCATTATTCGATCCAATTAAATTAGGCACATACGCTTTTGAGTGGCATAAAATGTTGTTATATTGAGTGTGTTTCGTCCCTGCACCGTACGTTCTCAGCTCATGACACCCAACCAACACGAACAGCAACAAAAATCGATATATTTTGTTTTTTTTTTGTTAGTCTAAATTAAATCGGAATATTTTTCGCTGTCATCTCACTCCATGTTTGTCCCGTGTGCGCTTCGGTGGCTTTTTGTCTCTTTCTCTTTCTCTACGAATCTCATTTTCAGCAATGAGCACACAAACATCATAAATCAAAAATTCAATATTTTTCTCGCGCTTAATTCTTTACGTGCACATCGCACAGCACTCCTCAAAATAAATATATATAATGTATAATACACAATTTTCAAATATAAATGCTAGTTTTTCGATCATTTTTCATTTTTCGGTTTTGTTGGCCGTGTGTGTTTGTTGCTGTGCGTTGTGCTCGTTGTTTTTCTCACTCTTTCTCTCTCTCTCTCCCTCTATCTCTTCATTCTCCATTATTAATTATGTTAATTATATATGTAGCGATCCTTATAGATGCGCCGTCGGTAGTGCGTTGTTGGATGCTGTTGTTGCCCTTTACACACCAAATTCGAATTTCTAATTAGCGGTTGCCTTTTTAACCATATATTCATTTCGGTCGCTGTATATTGAATCCGGTGAATGTATTTTGTAAACGTGTGTTGTATCGCTGCCAAACAGCTTCGATGCATTGACACGACCAGAGTGGCACTGTGTTGCGTTTGCATTCCACGGATCTCTATCACTCGGTCTCTGTTTCTCCATCGAACGATAACCTCAGGCATAGCTCGTCATCATGGTGATAGCAGGAGCAATAAATGTATATGGTGTTATTGTTAGCTCCACGTTAAATATATTAGAGATATGTGGTATCTAGTGCCCTGATATTCCACTCTATGCACGTGAATGCGTTTGTGTGTGTGTGTGTGTGTTGGATGTTTGTATGTGCATTCAACGACATGTGTTGTGTGTACCAAGAACTTGCCTTATTTGCGTGCTGATGTAAAATCGTGTGTAGTGTCATCCCTAATCAATAGAGATTTGTATGATGTGTATAATGTATTCGATGCAACTGGCATTCATTTTCCTGATGAATTAAATATTGACTAATTTACATTTCGATAATTAGGAAGCACATCATTAAAATTTGAGCATCGTTCGAGTTATTGATTAGAGTACAGTGCATTTGCACATTATTCATATTATACAAAACCAATGCCATGCACATCAGCACACATAGATGAACAGTGAACACTGCCTCAGCTTTCAAGTGTTACAGCGGTATCGACATTCGGAAATCATACAGTCTTGAATGATGGTTGTTGGTTGTTGCCTATTTGCTTGTTACTGGTGTATGTGTGGCGATGGTAACGCCATTAACGCTATTTTAAGCTGTAATTGAGAAACTTCAGCTTCACTGCATTTCTACTCTCCCGCTTTCTCTCTCTCTCTCTCGTTCTTTCTCACCTCCTCTTCACTCTCAATCTTCGCGCGCTCCGCATTAAACAATATATACCAATATATACCACCGCTGACTTTTCACATTTTCGAACTGTGCCAGCATTAAGCAAATGGAATGAAACTTTTAATGATCAATTTATGAAATGCATCGGTAATTGTAATTAGACGAAAGAGTGAGCATGAGTGAGAGAGAGAGAGAGAGAGAGAAACGTTCCGAACGCGGCTCCATAGTGAATGCTGAACCAATTGAAAATGTGGGCATAATGATAAAGGTCTTCGGTTTGAGTTGTTACATTTGAGGATTATTCCTATTAATTGGCATTGCCGAAGATTAAATCACACCTAAAAAAACGAGCTGTTCATTAAGAAAACCTTTTCCTCATTAGAAATTCATTTGAGAACAAACCACAATATCTAATTACATGCACACCGACGACCTCTGAACCTTGAGAGAACGAACAGAAAAAAAATACACGATTCGAGACGAAACACGAAAGAAGCTACAGGGAAAGAGAGAAGCAAAACGAAATGAGAAGAAAAAAAAAACAATATGACACAAACAAATCCTTAATAAATTGAATTGCGATAATGACACACCAAATCACAATGCCAATCGACAGACCAACCGAAATTGAAGGAAAAAAAGTTTTTTTTTTCAAATTAAATTGAACAAAGAAGTTTGATTGTAATTGAAAAAGTGGTTTTCAATCGAGTTCGGAAATAGCATTTTGATGAGTCATTGCGCGCGCGAGTCGAATGTGTGGTCTTCATTGAGCCCCAAGTGCGCGACGCGACTGTGTTCATAAGCACAACCAACGATGGTGTGTAAACAAATCATGAACAATTATAGCTGTGCTTGTTTCGGCACTCACATCAAACACACATCACAAACGCACACACACAACCACAAGCGTACGAGCATATACACAGGCATCGGTTCATGAGTGTGCTAAAAAAAACACGCGTGCGAAGAATAGCCCGATGTAACAAGCTCACTAACGCGCATAGCATTTCATATATATAATTTCTTAATTTACAAGAAAATTGTAATATTTAGTCATTAGACCAATAAGTGTGGGATATTTCTCCTCTCTCTTTCCCTCTCACACCTCGTCTCTATTCTCTTGCCAATGTTGCGACTTGTAAGCACCATCCGTATCAAGCAAACGTTGATTAATGTATTGCAGAATGCGCAAGCGATTTAATTGGATTTGAATAGTCATCTAATTGCTCGCATTCAATCAATTGACGCATTAACAATGCCTATGAATTTTATATACCAAAGGGGAATTACCGGCTGAATTCGTATAGCCGTATATTCAGTTGTCGAGATACAAAAGTAACAAATTTCTAATTTAAAATTGAATTGTTGTGTTTTGGGGCCGACAGAGAATTTTCGAGTGATCGATCTTTGTTCGGTAGATTAAACGGAGAGACAGAGGGAGATATGAAAACAAAAACTGAGCATTGAATAAAATTTACACATTTAATCGATTGTGGTTGATTGCGCATTTTAAACGATTTTTTTTTTTGGGCACGTTATTGAAATTAATTGAGAAAAAGAAGTGCGGCCAATTGGAGCGAGACATGAACAAAAAAAAAACTGCAACTTTTTAATTAACTTCACTTCATTTTAACACTCCCTTCGACCAAAATTTGAATATGAAATTCATCATAAAACGTTCGTGAGTAACGAATTTCTAGAATTGATTTGCGCAATTTCAGGCTAGACGCAATTGGTGCAATTCAAGGAATCACTGAATTTGACACATTCCAATTTTGGAATTCATTAATTCGGTGACGTGCATTATCTATTTGATCATGACACACAAATATGTTCATTAGCTTGAATCGATTGATTAAGAAGCCATGCTGGTCAACCACGTTATTGCTCTCATAGTACAGTACGATGAAGTAAATCGAACTATCTCTTTAATCACCAAATCGACGGAATTGTTTCGCACTTTGGCATATAGGTAAAATAAGCGATGATCAGCGACAAGATGGCGCCACAATTTTGCTTATCGAAACCGTTCATCAAACTGACTAGCTGAATGTGCATAATGGTTAGGAATTTGTTTCCCAGCGGCCAATTCTATGGCAAGCAGTGACATTTCGCTCATTAGAGGGAATAATATGAAAATTTCGGAGTTTTGTGTATTATCAGCATGCAATCAAGAACTTTTCAAATTCACTGGCAGATCCAAATGAGCGTGAGCAAGACATAGCGATTTTAGAGCCCAAATATCGCAACAAGAATAGCATTGTGCTCTCGATGCATGTTCGTTTAATTAAAACACGAAACAGTTGCAGCTTCGAATTCAATTTCATGTCGCAGAGGTTTCTCTACATCTCTGTCTTACATCTTTTGAATTTCATTATTTTTTTTTTTGTTCGTCTTGTGGATAAAGAGAGTCAAAGAGATGAAGTGGATGCAAAATGCCTTCGATCACCAATAACTATGAAATGAACCAGCTCAAACAAAAAAGACTACCATTGCTACTGTTCTCGCTCTAATATCACTGGCTCGCTGCCGCCGCTGCTGCTACTTTGGCTCTCTTATTACTTAGTCTGTCTGTTGCTTCGTTCGCATTGCTCCGGTTGCTCTGCCATTGTTTCGTTTCGACGCAATTTAATTAAACTAATTAACAACGTATAAAATAAAATCAAATTTATCGGCAAATTTTAATTATGCAATTGTACATGAGCGAGCCAAGCAAGAATGGAACCAGATAGAGACTAACAAACTTCAGTAAAATATTTGCGCATTGTTATGGTTCTTTTTGGCACTGGTACGAACGAAGCACATCGACAACAGCACACACACACACACAAAAAAAACTAAAACAGGTTATACATTTGAAATGCTACCACAGCCACATGCACACCAGAATGTCAGACGAAACAGAGAACGAAAACCCAAAAGCAAGCGAACAAGCGCAAACGGCCACAGAGGAAACGCTTTGTGCAACAATGCACATTTTGCACAACGAAATAATGACGCCGATAGAGCAGTAAGACAGTAATAATGAATAAAAGCAAACACATAATTATATCTAATCGTCGTCGTCATTGTTGTCGTTCTCTTGGCTTTTTTTCGCTCTTTTTCTGTTTCTCTCTCTCTCCCTCTTTCACTCTTTTTCCACATTTATGGAACCGTTTTTGTTGTTGTTGTTGTGTGCTTTCATTTGATTGGGCGAAATCGTTGTTTCTCTTTCTACATAAGAATTCAAGTGCATGCCAAGCTCAAGCTCTGTGACTGAAGATCTGAAAGGGAAAATTGCAACGTTGTACGAATAAAAATCCACGTTTCGAATGCTATTTTGAAATATTCCATATAATTATCGGTGGTTTTACTTTGCACTATAGCTGCGCTGGCCAATGCACACTTCATTTGTGCCATAGTAGAGACGGTCGAAACTCAATACAAGTTATTTGTAAAGTGTATGAGTGGAAGTGTATGTGGTATCCAGCGGAAGAGGCGAACAAATTTTGACCAACACCCTGGTTCACTCTATCCCCACCCTCCCATTAAAGTTATTAATCAACACAAAAATAACATTACACAATAGTAAAAATTGGTGATTAGCGACACATTGTGGTGCGGAATAAAGCCTTGGCATGTTTAATGAAGGAAATGAAGCATAGACTTCAACCAATCAATGTCCACTGAAAAAAGTGATTCATTTTGAATACATTGAATGTTTTTTTTTTAACATGGAATGAATTTTTGTTTTCCTCTAAATTCAATCAATTAAACGTTCAAAATGTTTCAGCCTCTCAATCTCAGCACTCAATGAGATTGATTGGCCACTTCGACATAATCAAATTAAAAAAAAAAAAAATGAAGAAAAAATGTTTTGATCTCGTCAGATTATATACTGGCGATTTTAATTAGCGAAACACGTGCTCTTGTTGTGAAGCTCAGGCTCTCAACACTATACGTAGCTCTGAATGTATTGTTGAAAAATAAAAATCGATTCCGTGGAACGGCTGATTGAATGTTTGACAACACCAACGCGCGCGCTCGCTCTCACTCTCTCTCTCTCTCGCTCTTGTTCTCTTGTCGTTTTGTTCGTCCTCATTCAAATCATATTAACGAGCTGCAGACAATTTCAAGTACTCTTCCCGGTATATACGGTACACATCTCGTGTGTGCGCTCACGCTTGTTCAGTATTCAACTTCAATCTGAATCAACGTTCTCTTGCGCGCGTATATATTTTACTTTGCCATCGAAAAATATCATAATGATGATTTTAATTGGTAGTACAGGCACACATCATTATGCGCGCACAACGAAAACACGTTTATTAAAATGTTCGAGAATGGAAACGTCTAGCTAGTGCCATGGAACAAGAGGAGAGCAATAACAAAAACACGAACAACAACGAACCGAACGAACGAACAAACAAAACACACACACACACACACACACACACAAATCATGTAGTATATAGTCTCATACATATTTGCCCTGTGTTTGTGTGTATAATTATTTCGATTTAATGATTATTATGAAGCGATAATGCAAATGAGTAAATTAGCTTGGTTGACTGTTATTCTCGTTTGCGAATGCGAATTTTATATCCTAATTAGAAGTCGCTGGGTAAACTGTAAAATTGATTTTGAGGAGATGATGTACAACACGGCGTACGGCTCATCACCACCTCACTTCGTCGAAAACCATCTTGAGGAAGAAAAAAAAATTGGTTGGCAAAGAGACGGTGAGCCGACTATTCAATGATCCCATAGCTCAACATCAACATCATCGACATCATTAGCTATATCATATAAATCGATGTGCACGACACATTTACAATACAATATCGGTGTATGTTTGTTGTTGTTGTTGTTGTTTTTTCCTTCTTTTTCTGTTTTTTTTAAAGTGGAATTCGATGCAAATGCCGCGACGTTTTAACATTCGCATTCGGTCACAAGGCGCGAGTACGCTCATTCGCCGACAACCCGATGACGCCGTCGATCGATGCCACAAAACAGCATAAGAAATGATGTGCTCACATTTTTATCGTTTACATTGCACAAATTAAGGCATTGTAGTTGTTCATGTTGTTTATTTATGTGCGTGCTTTTACAACACAAAAAAAAAACTTTTTTGCTTTGGCTTTGTACAAATAAATCAACTTAATTAAGCTAATTAATGCGTTTTACATTTCTTCTCTTGTTAATCGTGAGTTTTTTTTGTGTTTCATTTTCTCTCTCTCTGTTTTTTTTTGCAGGTAATGCAGAATACAAGTGCTTGATAACAAACGCGTAGGCTATCGTTACAATGTAAATCCACAATTTTTTTTCTTTTTTTTTTGTTTCGTTATTTTTGGTTCGGTTTGTGTTTTTTTTTTAATGTATCCCAATCAACTTTTTGTTTGCGTGAACGCGCGCAAATACAATTTCGTCTTAGTTATAGCAATCACTTGACGGTTTTTGTAGTGCATAAAATGTAATCCAAAAGGGCAAAGAGCGAATATTCAATTGGTTACAAGAATCGATTTCACTTGAAATGCCTGTAAGCCGCTAGTAACACGTTCATTAATCGTCAATTGTTTTGGCCATTGAGCTTCATCAACAGTCTTTGCCATGCTTTTCCATTCGTTGCAACACACACAGCACTTTTTTGCCTTTCTCTCTCTCCCTCGCTCACTCTCAGTGGCTTCGTCCTGAATAACATAGAGTTTGATTGAATGGCAAAAAAGGGGAAGAAGCAACTTCAGTATCTGCTGCAGCTATGGCATCAATAGCAACGACATAAAGACAACGAGAACCAGAAACAATCGCAAGACAACATACAAAATACTTTTTATCAATGAAGTAACAGCCATTCAATCTACGAAGCCCAATGCTTCACTCGATTCTTGTGAATTAAATTGTACGCCAAATCCAACAACAGCTCGCAATGATGATTGAAAATGATACAGTGATGTGTACAGCATGTTATTTTCGGAATAATTACCAATTAGTAGAAGAGAAGAAAATATTTCAAATTGCTTAATAATTTTCTCCATTATCCGAAGCTTATTTGTTGACAGTTCGGCTAACGAGGCTGATCTGTGCTCGCAATGAAAAAAAGACGAACAAAAAACAACAATGCGGCCGCTGCCGCAACAGTGTAAAAAACTGAGCAAATAAATTGCCTGAGCGCCTGGTAAATAATTTGATCAAATGAGCGAACAAAATACCAACTGAATAGAATGAGGAGAAGAGAGAGAAAGAGAGAGGAAAACTGAGCGAAAAAAGGCGAGCTTACAATGGGATCTGAAGCGTACGCTCCAATTAATTGAGTGTAAAAGCAACGACTAATGCCCGTATGTGTGTTTCCAATGTTATTTGCGTCGAAATGACGAATGCAATTACACACGATGCCCCGAGTGCTGAGGGGCATCTAATATCAGAAAACTTTTTTGTTTTCATTAATTATAATCCAGTATGTGTGTGAATGTAGTCACCACTAGGGCCAAAGCTAGAGAGCTTGCATGCAGCCGAATCAGCAGTAGCAATTCAGTATCGGTGGCAGCAACTCTTTAAAATCCCATTTTTTGTGTGTGTTCTGTGTGTGTGTGAGTGGGTATGTGCCATCTTTTTCTATTGCATTACATTCATAAAGGAACCGACGTAGCATAATACTTGTACGCTGTTGAAGGCGACAGCAATACGCTCGAAATCACACACTAGAAAATGCATTATCACCATTAGCCACAACAATGGCATTCACCAAAAAAAAAAACAAAGACCGGTGAGATGGAGGGAAAAACTAGTGAAAAACTATCACCCCAAAAAAATCATCGCCACGTTGCAAAAGTTTTAAAAACAAATTTGAGATACTTAAACGCTGGTCATAAAAATAATCGTTTTCATTTATGATGGCAAATTCATAGAAGCGTTATGAATATCTGAACAGCACGAAAAGAGATGAAGCGCGCATAAAAAGTCGCAAAAATTTAATATAACAAAAGATAGTTGAAGACCATTCTCGCTTCAGCAGTTATTTTTTTTGTTCCTGTTCGTTCTATGTATATATCTCTATAGCCCGCTCTCTGACCGTCTAAATCGTTCGTTGGTTGAGCTCTAGCATACACAGCCAAAAACATTTCGTCGATTAAATAGCGATTGTTTCTCACTGTATACGTGCTTGGTGTGTATGCCGCTGTGTATTACATTTTTCGGGCATACGCTCATGTTTCGGGCGCTTTGCTCTAGTAGAGGTGCAATATTGTAGCGTGATTCGTGCAGTGATGTGTATTGCATGGCTATGTGTTATGTATCGATTGCCAGTGCCCGAGTCGATTGCACTGTGCATAACGTTGATTCCAGTTGTCTAGTATCCACCGAACGATTCGGAGAAAGAGATATTGCAGTGAGCAAAAAAAAACACAAAAATCGACGCTCATATATGACACACAGCCAGGGAGAGAGAGAGAGAGAGAGAGAGAGAGAGAGAGAGAGAGAGAGACTGAGAAAGCGGGAGAGAGCCAAGCCGGGGCGAGTTAAAGTACTATGAATATCAGCGTCAGAATGGCAATCTGAATGCAAACTAAGCCCGAAACATTTTCGAGTAACACTCTATGCATAAGGAGAAAGAGCGACTACAAAAAAAACTCAAACAACAACGACACACAGAAAGAAAATTGAATAACAACAACAACAAAAAAAAAAACACCCGACCGAACAACACACACGACCAAACAAGCACACGAACGAATTGCTTTTAATGCGCGCGATAAAAATGCATGTGTGAAAAAGAACAAATCGCTTGTTGCCGCACGTTTTGCTGTTTTGTTGTCCGTTTTGTTGTTGTTGCTGTTGTTGTGTGTTGTGTTTGATTTTATTGCTATTATTTCAGTTCACTCACATTTCGTCGCACGTCGTTCTCAGGCACACCAATATACAATTTTGTTCTTCCTCAAAATTCTCTCTTGCATTCGCACACCCAAACGGAATTTATTTGATTTTCTCTGTTCACGGCCAAACCATTTCACAATGTGACCAAACAACAACGACTTCAAACAGCAAAAGAACTTTATGAAATATTGAAGTTGGTTGCCAATTTTTGCATCAGCACATCACCGTTTGTCCGTCACCCATTGGAATTTGTTTGTGAATGTCGTTGATTTTAATCACAACGCACGCTCAAACTCGTTTAAAGGTTCAACAAAAAGCCTTAATATTTTGTTTCTCAATAAACGAATATTAAGTGATTTTTGTTTTTTGTGTGTTTGTTTGTTTATTTTGATCGGTCGGTAAATGTAGGTCGCTGTAAAATCTCTTGCCACTCAAATCGATAACCAACATTATTTTTAGACAATCAACGAGAGAGTCACTTGAGACGATAGTGATTTGCATTATTGATTGTAGAACAATTTCCACATTGCTTCAATAAGAGAAGAAACAAACGGATTTAGAACAATTTTGAGAGTGAATGGGAAAGTGAGAGATAGAGCAAGTTCGGACAATTGAGAAATGATTGAATGTAATCTGAATTTTTGAGCTGACCACTATTTAAGAACTTATTCTGAAAAGAGCCACTTTTCAAAAGCGTTGATTTCATGGGAATAGACAATGTGAGATTTAAACCTTTCAACCACTCTCTCGGTGCTCCCCTTTTCTGTCTATGCAAGAGCTTTTGAGTGCATTAACATTTGCAATGGCTTCCAATTAATGCATTCTAAACAAATTCTAATTGGGCGAACTATTTCAATTCCACTTTTATTACAATTTTGTGGACTTTTCGCTTTCAGAACGAGTGCATTTTACTTGTTTATTTACATTGAATTTATGTTGGTCGAAAATCTGGCTTGCTCACTTAATTGTTTGCTTGCAAAACATAGTTATGCAAAATGATTTCAGCTCTGATTCGGTCGATGAGGAAGCAACTTTTAAATATGTTTGTTTCGGTGTGTGAGTTTTTTTTGCTGTTTCGCTGGAAGTTTTTCAATACTTTGTACAGCTTTTGACTCATTTAAATTGAACGGAAAATTCATGGCCGAACAATTGGTTGAGAATTTCGATGGAGATGCGTTGTTTTTTTCTCTCCCTCACTCTCTGATTCATTTGTTTTTGTGTTACCAAGTTAACGAGATTCAAACAATCAAAATGTTCGGTGTGAGGCGAAGAGGATAAAAGAGATAGAAAGGGAGAGAGAGAGAGAGCGCGCGGAGCTCGAAGAAGCGTAAAAGTATTTCCTGAGCAAATGCTAACACATTTTATGATTGCTCTGTTTCTCGCGCTCGTCCGACAATTCGTTGTTTTTTTTTCAGTTCGCACACGAAAGACACTCGCCGTTGATTCCATGGTGTCAGGCCAGCGTCACACACCAGAATCATTTTGTAAACCATTCTCGAAATCGTATAAAATCGTTATAAATTACACGATGAATAAACATTGCAATCAAGATAAGAGAAAATTACTGTCAGACTGAGGCGGATATTTCTAATATTTTTACGCATTTGCTCGTAAAAACGGCAAAAACACACGCGCTCTCACAAACACATTCAATTCACTTACTCACGCACACTCGAACAGCCGGAGACACAAATATTTAAAACAAACATATGCTCGCTCATTCGTTCGCTCTGTCACCAGTCGCTATCTCGCTACTTGTGCTTGTTTTTTCTCATTTTTTTTTTACTGAATCCCCAACTCTCCGACCATGTAAATATTTTCCGTGAAACATATTTAAACCAAAATGGTTTTTTTGGCCGGGGAATATTCAACACCAAATTTAAACGCGTATTTCCTATATTTTAATCTCACAATAGCAAATCGTGTTTGGTGCCATTTAAATGCGCGTCATTGATAAATATAATTATTTGCACCGTTATATATTAAATTTGGCGGCTTGTCGTTCGTTCAATCGATTTGAAAACAACATTTTACAATCGAAACCGCATTCTGTTGAAATGCGTTCACTTGAAAATGGTAACATTTACTCATTTCGGCTCTAATTAACTGGCTTGTGATCTACCATTATTTGAGTTTTGTCGTTGGCCATATTTGGAAGATTCAGTAGTACCTTTTCTATTGCAATCGGGTGATCAAATGCAATTTTCTCAAAGTTTATACCTAGCTCAGCTCTCTCACAACATTCACAAACTCAAATATTAGCCTGAAATTCCATTACCCGTTGCCATTTACTTGCGATTACTTTGCGTGGAATTGCCATTAAATTGTGTGTTTGCACAAGTGTATTTCGTATTACATCGTGTATTAGCATCACCAAAAACGAGCTCGCCTCGAAAAATTGACACGGCTAAAAATATGGGACATGGTGAATGCTCACCTCTTAACTCAAATAAGCCGATTACAGCTAAATCGAGCGAATAAATTCCAAAAGTGAGAGGGAGATGGAAAGTGAATCCCAATTTGGAAATCTAATCCAAATGATACAGAAGTACCAATAAGTGCCGGAAATATAATTCGATTGCATTTATTGTAATGGAGATTTGCATCAATGGCCTGTGCGGTACTGTACTGTACTCTGGGTGTCTGTGTGCGAGTGAGTAAAGGAAAGAAGGAATAAAAAAAACATTCATTCCCCAAAATAATGTTTCAAAAAAGGTTCAAAGCATATTCCATTCACTAGATAAACTTTAAAACTTGTCCCTTGAGAAATCATTGAAGAAGCAACACACTCCCCAGCACTAGACCTCAACCCGGTTTCAAGTGCTCGCCAACAATCATTCAATCCAACAGTAAAGTTAAATAATTAAGGTAAATTTAAGTGGTGACTGTTAAATATAGGGATCACATGTTTACGACTTGTATTCAATTCATAATTTATTTACTCATCTGTAAGCCATCGGCAACGACGACATTGTACAATTTCTAATCAAATATTTATTGCTTCTCGACAAGTACGTCATTTTGTGGAAAAGAGTAAGAGATATAAGTGTTGAGCTCGTGTGTGTGTTATATTCAATTTCAAATTTACGTTTCAATTTGAAAATGTAAATCCATCGAATCATACACATATTCGGACGCATTTCAATTCATTTTAAAAGGATTTTAGATGGAAAATCGGTGATATATTTTTAGGAAATTTATTTTCGGTGGCCAACCAATCAAAATGATTGGTTGTATCCGAGAGAGCGTCTTTGATTGATATTTTATTGATTGAACATGGATTTCTCATTTGCACGGCATTTCGATAGTTTTAACTGGATACATTTTCGATGGCACAATGGAAATTGGCGACTTTTTTGACGGACATTTTGTTCCATTTTGTTGGCTGTCGGCTTAAAATCGAGCTCATAAATTGTCAATAAGCTAGACTAGTAAACAAAATCAGCGAAATCTCGATTGGTTGTTTCGCACAAAATGAACGCGTTTTTTTTCTCATCATTATAAAGTAAAAGAGAGACAGACATGCCAATTAAATCGTTCCGATTTGTATGCATTGTAAAGATTATTGATTCAGTTAGTCCACATAGTTTGCGTATATGAAATAAATGGGTATACAAATGTGTATATATAATATAAAACCGTATGCATGTAAAACAAATTCATTAAATATTGAATGGTACGATTATGGCGATGAGAAATGAACTCGAATATTATCGATTATTAACTCCTTTTTTTTCATTCTCTCTCTTCACTAATAAGTCTTCGTTTTTGTCGTGCTTCATCGACATAAAATCGTCTATTCGGAGGGTAACTCTGATATCCGTTTTATACCTCACCAATGTATGGGTTCGTGTGCATTGTTTTGGTTTATATCGAATGTGTTCGACACAATTATGAGTCTTCATTTGGACAATCCCTATAGTTCAACTTAGATACCGGATATTTACCTGTGATTATGTTAATTAGTTGTTAGTTGTTCGTTGTATGGGTGCGATTTAATTGGAATTTTACTCTCCATCTCACCACTACCACCACCGCCATCACCGTCTCTGCTGATCGGTAGAATTGGAATTTCATTTCATTTTCGTGCTGAACTTATTTATTATTGAGCACATAAACACACACACACACATACTGCGTGCCGAGGTTTTCGTCATCAAATTAGGGATTTTATGTAGCATATGTGAATTATATTCAATGAAATTAATTAGCTCCTTTTTGAATATTGGCGGTTTTAGTGTTCGATGTATATGTGTGTATTGACTTCATTCTAGTTTCAAATGGTTTTAATTTTGTGAATCACGCTACATAACAACAAATCAACAGCACAAGCACACGCACACGCACACACCAAACAATCGTAACTAACCGACACGAAAAAGCGTTTGAAGTGAAAAGCGTCCAACGCAAAATGCATATGGCACACCTCATTTCATATTTTGATTTCCATTCATCATGTAGGCCATGTTACAGCCAATATATATATATATAGGTTGGACGTTTGGTTTTAAACATTCAACCTCTCAATTGGCTTTGAACCAATTTTCCGTGGAATTGTGTTGAAATGCTCATTTGGCAAACACGTTGTTTTTTTTTTCCTCCTCCAGTGTATTTGCAACAGCCATTTTTCAATTTGCTTACCGATCTGCTCGATGTTTATGTACATCAATCGAAACGGTTGCACTGGGCGCTCGAGCATGAGCTCAAAATCATGTGACTACTCCCTTGCTGAAATTATGCACGTTAACATGACTGTTAATTGTTTTGGTCGATGGCAACTGCACCAAAAAAAAAAAAAACCGAAATGCTTAACAAAAACGTGCGTAATTTGTCGATTCATTTAAGCACATCCGATTTGAATTCAATACTGGTTTTAAACGCAACACAGCCAGCAACAACAATCGATGAACAACAGAAAAAAAAAACCGAATATCATCCGCAAAGTGAACACGAAAGAGAGAATATAATTGGAATTGTGGAGAGAAAAAAAACAGTCATTCTTGAAAATTAATTTGTTTTACTTAATTTAATTTAAAATCGAACTGATGAAATTCAATTTAAAATAATTATAGTTGAACGAATGTGGGAGAGCGCACCAGTGGTGGTGTGCTAAATGATATAAAGAGCGGTTGAAGCAAACAAACGGATCAGTGTGAATCAAAGAGCGAACTGTTTGTGTGTGTGTGTGTGTGTGAATGCTGTGGATATGCTCATGAGCAGCGCACTGGGTTACATGGGATGGCAGCATTTAAAATTGATTTAAAATCAATTTTTGAGCAATTAAACTTGTTTCGAATGTTTTGGGGCGCACATTTTCAATGTGCTCGTATTTATTCACAATGTAACTGCATAAATATGAGCACACTTGTTTCTTCTCACGCTTTGCCATCGTCGACCCTCAGCGTACTAGTACAACTCAATTCACAAATGTACGGTGAGTGAAAAAAAGACACCAGAAAATCGAGAAAAAAAAATTGTAATTCCGTCCGACACAAAATGAACTGAATTGATTGCACTAACCAATATCGCACTGACACAGGGAAATCAAGAGCTCCAATCAGGCTACTAGAGTCAGCCCAATACTACCACCAACTGCGTTATGTTATGATTGTGTGGGTATTCATTATGTGTGTATGAAACAATGAGGAAATCGTGCAACTAACGTAATTAAACCTATTCGCATGATTCAAATCGACTTAATTTTATAGTGTGTGTGTGTGTACGAGAGAGAAAGAGAGTATACCAAAGATCCAAAGCGAAATGCGCTTTCGTTCATCGTTTACGATACACTGAAACTGTTAAATAAAGAATCAATTTATTTTTGCTTCTTTCGTTCAGTTGAGCTGTTACTTGCTCTTGTTCGGTGCTGTTGTTGCCGCCACAATTTTTTTTATTGCTTTGTGCATTTGTGTGATCACGCGCGCGCGCTCGCTCGATTATGGGTCGGCACATTTTTTTTTTTTTTTATTTCGCTGTGCCAACATTGAAATGGTTCGTTCGTTGCTCGAAGTTTTACAAGCGTCTCGATGTGATTTGTTTTTGGGTAGCATTTATTTTCCCATTCAGTCGAAACCAACACACAATATTCATTACTTTGATTACTTTCCGTCGATCAGTGTACAAGCATGCAGCCACACCAACCAAATTACCGCTAGTCGCTGGCGAAATACAACAACAAGAACAACAAAAAATGCGCACATTTTTCGGGTTTATCGTTTTTCCACTTCAAACCGAAAACCTAAATTAAAAGTCATTCATTTTATTTCTTTCTCGTTGCTGCTGTTTTCTTTTCTTTTTCACATAAACTTCTCTCGATTCTCATTCCATTTTCAGGATTATCGTTTCACTTGTTTTTTTTTGCCCACTTCTTTTCAATTACCGCAACACAAAAAAACAAGAGTCGAACTGTTTTTAGTCCATTGCACATTTTAGTTGTTGTTGTTTCGGATGAAATGAACGTTGACGCAATTAACTAAGATTATAATGTTAAATGATACGTTATTATCAACAGCTGTCATCATTCATGCAAATTGAGAGATGAGAACATTAGCAGCGACCAAGAGAGACAGAGAGAAAGTGCATCCAGCACAAATGTACCAGATCGGGCTGATGAAATTCGTTGTTTACATTTACTCGACTGGGAAATCATTAAATATCATACACTAAAAGCTATTCACTGTTTAGCGCTAATCATATGACGAATTTCATGTTAGTTGCTGTCTTGTTACAGCTACCGCTTTTGCCGTTATTCGGGTGCAATTTCATTTGCAAGTCAACATTCATGTGTATATGACTAATTCCATTCAACAATATTTCCTGCTAATTCACAAAATTCCACATAAATGGTTCTCAGTGCACAATGGCAAGTCAGCCTATGTGTTTGTGTTGATGTTGACGTCGTCATCGTCATCGTTCAAAACTAATCCTAGTGTTGCGGACGCTACAATGTCTTTAGCGAATATTTCGCCATGGCACACACACACGCATACACTCGCCGGTTGTGTGTTTGTTCACGGTATCGGTCAGTAGAAAATATGCGTCATTTGGTTCAATGCACTTTGTGCCCGTTCTGCTTTTTGGTTTTTCGTATACACGTTGTATTTACCACGTCAATTGTGTGGAACATTGTTGACTCTATCAGTCGTCTCAACATCCAAATATGGATTCAAGGGCATGTTCACTCGGTTTTTTTGTTGTTGTTGTGTTGTAGCTATCGCCCCAAAAATTCGACGAAATCATTTGAAAAGATTCCACAAAACATATCGTCCGAAAGCAGCAAAGAAACAAAGCAGCTCAATATCTGCAGTAATTGCAAAGCTTACCGCAAAAATGTTCTAAACAATGTTCGGATATGATCTGGCTCTCGTTTAGTCGAAAAACCTTTTCATTTTGGCCAGGATTAAGATTATCTTTGGCCAATTTCATTGTTGCCGTTGCTTTTTCCTATATTGGTGTTGTTGTTGCTGCTGCTGCTGTTTCGAATATATATATCATATATATATATATATATATATATTTGAAAAACCAGAGCGCATAAGAAGCTCTTGTTCACATTTGGCTGAAAATTGCAATGAATAGAACCAAAGCAACGACGAAGTGAACGATCGACCATAAATTTTATGTCTATTAGAGAGTGCAATTTTATCGATTAAATAAATCATAGCCTATGGAGAAGTTTTAATGTAAATTTATGCGCTGCAGCCTTTTTGTGGCCGATGAACGCGTTTGGTTGGTTCCTTTGTGATTGCAGCGCCTCAGCGCACGTTACTGCACATTGTAATTATCTTATCACTTTGTGATAGCCGGGCGGCTATTGGATTTGGCGTATACAAAGTGTGTGTTGGTAGTATTTGTGTGTGTGTGCGTGTGTGTGTGTGTGTGTGTGCAATGCGTCGGGGAGCTGTATTTTTACCGGGATTATTAATCAAATATGTAGCATGTGAAAAGAGAGCGGCTGCGTCTGGTTTCAAGCTTGACGGTGCAACCAAAACGAGCCTTATAAATCTTCTACACGCCAACATTGTTTTTTCGGCATACACTCACATATTCACACACACGAAAAAAAAAACACCACAGAAAAAATAGCTTCATCGATGTTGTTGTTTCCACATCGAAAGCAATAATTTTGTCATTGAACTCTTCGCGCAATTGAACTGCTACCGCTTACAGCCATGAGAACCATATGATCGTACATACAAGTAATCGTTATCCGGGGCTCAAACAATGTCTATTTCACACATTAGTACTTTATTTGTGCCCAATTATCAGTGTAACGTATCAAGAATTGTAATGAAATAGATTAAGTGAATTATTGTTCAGCGACAATTTGCGTCAAACAATTCCAATTCAGACTATTTCCCGTGTGCGGTTTTTTTGTGTGTGTTTGTCTTTTCATTCGTCGGAGGTTGCTGCTGCTATTTCTTTTTTATTGCCGAGAAAAATATTGTCGTTTGCTCACATTTTTGTTATTGTTTGAAAGCGGGCGAAAGAGATATTCTTGAAAAAAAAACACGACCGATCTACAGGTAATGTGTGTTTGAGAAATAAAAAAACACACTGATGGTACAGAAGAAGAAAAAAACGGCATACACTGTTAAGCGAACAGAGCAACTCAGGTCCATTGTTATTCTTTTGCTTCGGCACGACAACGACAGTCAAGTTGAGAATGATAGAGAGAGAGAGAGACACACACACACAGAAAGATGGGAGACAAGGAGAAAATAGACGGAAAAATGGATTCGAAATCGACTAAAAGAATCAGCACGACTACATTCACATCATGGCACACACTGAATTCATTCTTCAGAAACACATTTAAAACACATTTCTGTACATAAATGTCTTTTAAACACACTTTTAGGTATACCGTGTCACAATAAATTCGATTGGCATAAAAGAGAGAAGGCATCAAAAAGACGACGTTGAAATCGGATGGAGTGGGATAGCAGAGAGAGAGTGAAAAAAAACCCTACACACAACCAAGCAACACACGATGAAGAGTCGACGCTTACAAGCACTATAGATTGTGGATAAATACACATATTGGCACAACAATGCCTGAACAGAAAGAGAGAAAAACGCTGTGTTTAAAACTGAATATTATATTATGCATCGAAGCGAGCAACCGGTTTCATTGTATATTCCTGGGTCTCTCTCTCTCTCTCTCTCTCTGTCTCTTCTTCAATAATTTTTTTGTTATATTCCCATTTCATTCTTCCTCTGGTGTCGTTGTGTTTGTCTCGTTCATCGGTTTCTTCTCAATACGGAATCATTGTCGTTCTTTGCTGGATATCGGTTTCATCGTTTCAATTTTTTCAAACTTTTCGGCTCTGCATTCGATTATTCCTCGCTCGCTTGTAGTAGGTTTTAGTTTTGTTGTTGTTTTTTTTTATCATGCATGATATATCTACTTGCGCTGGTTTCCTCGAATTTCACTCTGACCGGTACAATAAAATCTGATTACAAACAGAGAACCAACGAATCAAAAACAAAAACAACAACAACAACAAAATATACACACACTGAACACAACAAAATGCATGACTAACGATCAATATATGCATTCAAAATATAATAAAAATATCAACCAGCCTGTTAAATGTACACCTTCCTATTTCCATTACATTGTGCACAATAAAATGCACTGTGCATTGAGTTCACTCGGTGTGGCATAGTATGCAGGTTGAACATTTCACATTGCAATCGGTTCACTTCTAACGAGACACTGTTCCATGATAACAACAACAACAACAACAGCAGCAAAAATATAGAAAACCTTCAGTCAAGAAAATGCCAACGAAAAACTAGCACAATAGAAATGATGTTCAATTCACAGACGTAAAATTTTATTAGAAGTGAAAAAGATTGAAATAACAAACCAATTCAGTGGACATTATTAGAAATAACAATGTTCACATCTTTGCAAATTGAATTATTTCGTTTGATTGAATTTGTTGGATAGACTTGGATCAAGAGCCACTCTAAACAATGGCTTTGACTGCTTGTTGTTGTTGTTGCTGATGTTTCGATTCAAATTTTCAGGCTGGTCGCAGGTCAAAGTGCATTCATTTTCGTTTTGTTTCATGGAAGAAAATGTTGCTCCTATTCGATCGGTCATGTTTGAGACTTATCTAACAAAGCATTCTATTTAAACCAGCATCACCCGAAGCAAAGGCTTTGACCACGGAGCCACATCTAAAATCATTAGTTTCGTTTAAAGCAGTTCTCTTTTCTTTCTTTCTTTCTTTCTCTCTCACCCTCTCTCTCAAAATGAACAACAAAAATAAAAAAAAGAATCATAAAACAAAATTCGAGGGAATTCATACACGAAATTCTTATAATTAAAAACACATTAAAAGCATCGAAATCCGCGCGCCGCTAAGGTGAAGGTAGTTAAGATTGGTTGTTTCAGATACTGGCTGCAGAGTCAAACGACCCAACAGCACGTCAATACAATACTATAATTTTCTTTTTCGGTCAACCATATTATTCGTGGTTTTTCGGGGCCGGTAATTGCTCCTTCGTGAATTCGACTTCATTAACATTGTAACAATGAAATTGTATGTGCAATTAGATTTGGCTTCTATATAAATCTCTGGTGCTGCTACGTTCAGACCTCAGGAATGCTAACGGATTGTTTGGCACGTTGTATCACCCATACTTTTTTTTTCGTTGTTGTTTTCACGAATTTCACGTAAAAACGTGAATCAGACGTCGACGATAGCCGAATGAATGCGATTGTTTGTCTTCAATTCGATTCGATCGATGACTACACCATTGCTGTAAGCCCCGACATAATTACTTCGTATTGATGCTAAAAGTGACAAAATGATTGAATATCGATGATAAATATTCAAAAGGTGTCTATTTATTTGCCTCGATTTGCATGTGCGCAAATGTTAATGTGCAGAATTTGCTTTAAATCAATTAAAAACATAAAAATAAAAGAAACTCGCACTTGATATCCGCAGGCAATTTGACGATAAATTTACCATTTCCAGCGATTCTAAAATGATTACTTCTATTTTATTCAGTGTCTGCGTGATCAGATCGTTATCAATTTCAGCGTTTTGAACATTGTTTGTGTGTTTGTGTGTGTGCTGTATTCTTTCTAAGCTTGACAACCGACTGTTGCCGATTTCAAATGGGTCCGTGTGTATCAGTGTTTGTCGGTCTGTTTGTATTTGTATGCCATGAATTGTGCTGTATAAGCGCGTTTGCTGCGCAACATTTTTCGAGTCGGTTAAATGCTCACGACTTTTAACTACATTATTTTAGCTTTCCCCCCAAAGCTATAATTATGCTTAGTCAGCATTCTGTTTATGTTGTTGTTGTTGTTGTTGTTGTTGTTTTGTGTTTCTACTCGAAAAGGTCTTGACGCAAAATTCAATACATGATTTCACTGTCACACCATCACACAAAAACCCGCAAACGAAGACGATTTCAGTTTAGTATCCACCAGCATGAATTATTTTTACATCAGCAACGGCATCAACACTTTTGCTATTTTTATATGACTGAAAATCCTTTGGCTATCGACGTGTGGTTGCATTTTACCATTCGCACATACACAAACTCTTTTGCCACAATAAACACACGTTGAATGAGCAAATTGCAACGAAACCAACCAACAGAGAAGGAAAATAAAAAGAAACAGCAACTTCAACAACAACAACGACACGAAAGAGAATTATTTATGCAAACAACAGACTGTACCAGCAGATTTGAATTATGCAAAAGTTGAATACCTCGTTCGGGTATAATTAAAGGCGAACAAAAGCACAAGCTGAACACATTGTGTCTCGATTAACACCTGTTTTACAATCAGTCAGTCAGTCAGCCATCGAAATTGACAGAACTGGCTTAGATATTGAATGATCTCGATTGATGGCTATTCCTTTGCTTTGTATGTGCATCTCTTTCTATCGCTCGATTGATTTCCCATTTGAATGGCCTCTGGCGATTTCAATTCACATATCACGATTTTATCATGACGCGTTGAAAGAATACTCGAATTCTGGGCCGACTCTTGAAAAAAAAAGAAACAAATATTGGCCAAATTTCTCCATGAAATCGAAACAATGGTGTGTCCAAGGTTGGTCAATTAAATTGATTATGCGTTAACACTTCAACTCTGACTTAATTGATCTTATTGCTCTCAGGTTTTACGCAATTTAAATGACTTTCGAAAGGTCTTATATAAAGTGAATGTCTTGTGTGCTTGAAGCGTGGTGCAACATTGATATTTACAAGATCCGAAAATGTCATGAAAAACATATATCATTGAAACAGAAAATCGGTTCATTTTGTGCAGCCAATCAATCGATTTGGCCTATGAGCAAATTTCAACGTAATTTTATAGAAAACATAAAACTTTGAAAAACTATCTTAAATTGCCAATTAAAATTCATTTTAATAAGCTGTTTTCTAATGAAATGTTAAACAAACAAATTAATGTTTACTTCATTGACAGGAATTCCACGAAAATCAAATCGAATTGCAAAAGCAATGTTCCAATGGATTTATAATTGAAAATTCCATTAAAGTCAAACCGTTTTGCGCACGAACGTCCTCGTTAAAGCGAAGCGTGCCACCATTTTACCTCCACTATTAATGCTGTCGATTTGATGAAATGATAGTCCAAACAATAAATGCTGATCATAGTTCACGTTTTTTTTTGAGTGGTAATCGATTAAACCAATCTCTTAAGTTTGATTTTCGATGACATACTTCAATGGATTCATTTGGCAAAGTGTGTGTGTGTGTCTCTGTGCCTGTTCAAATGCCAATATTTTTTTCCAGGAATATACACAAAATCATCGTCTATACATTTTCTAGGAAATCATTAAGAAGTTTCAAGTGTATTTCTGCCCATGCAATGCACCACAAAATGAATCTGAAATTCAACAAGCAAATGAAAAACCGTCGGTCTCTTGCTGGACATATGAAAAATCTATTGAAAAGTGGTCGTTATGCAAAATGGCGTTTGGCTTTAAAAACTATTTCAATCGAAACGCTTCAAGCCAATCGCTTCACCATCAGGAAGGATCAAGTGGTAGCTTCCACATTTTAAAATGACATTTTGCATATGTATTTTATGTAGCGTTCAGGCCAAGAACTCTTAAACGCAATTTCATTTTATTCCACTGTTGAGCTATGCCACTGACCAATACATTATGCAGAGCCAATTAATAAACACACTTTACATAAACTATTTATCGTTCGTTAAAAACCAATTACCAACAAATTTTCAAAATTTTCACTTTGTGAAAACTTTGTGCAATTTTGTGTGTGTTGCATCGCAAGGATTGTTTTGTGTAGTGGAGAAAATTGCTGGGTTAGAGAAAATTACCGTCTCTCCCTCTCTGCAGAGAGACGAGAGAATGAACCAAATTCATTTCACATCTCCCACACCATAAATGCAGAAAGTGTAGCAGCACGAGAGCGAGCGAGCGAGTGAAAGAGAGAGAGAGAGAGAGAGCAAAGGACTGCCATTGACGCATTAAATTTTCTTCAAAATGGTCTACAGTTGTGTTGTTGGCATCCATATCCATACATCATGATGTTTTTCTAAACATATTTGATTTTTAGTGCATTCCTCAAGGCAATTTAAATATACATATATTGAGAGACTTTTATAGCATTCGGGTATATGCGTACGTGTGTGTGTGAGTGAGTGTGTATTTATGCATGGCGGTCATTTATTTAAACGTTGAATTTATTACTGCATTGGGTGGGCCTCACACAACGAAACACCATTTAACGGTTTTAAACGTCTCTCTTGTGCTGGTGCTGAGCATCGCTCAATGACTGACAACCCACTACAGACTACATTATACCGATTTAATACTGCGCTCCGATTCTAACGTTGTGGTTGAGACGAGATTGTGTGAGCGAGAAAAAAATCACAAAGTTAATAAACTTTGGCAATGGATAAAAAAAAAAATGTTGGCTTTTCAAATATGAGTAATCATATCAACAAAAAAAATATTACCAGTCAACAGCAGCAGCCATATCCATCAAACTAGAGACTGTAGTCAAGGGCAGTAATTTTCATCACAAACCGGACGGTTAACGTCAAAACATAAGGAAGTGCACTAGACATGGCTAAAAACTCGATCGTCTCGCTAATTGTTGTTGCTTTGTCTCTAAAATCGATGCTGGAATAAGGGATTTTAATAACATTTGTGAAATTTCCCTTGCGAACGGAACATCAAGTGAAAAATATTCTTTGGTAATATTGTTTGTTGTTGTTGTTTTTCTTTTCTTTTTCTAATATAATGAGCTCATGATTTCATTTAGTTCGTTTACTTTGTTTGGATTCCTTGATTTTATGTGATCAACTCGTTGATTGTGTGTTGCAAGCAAGACTCTGTCTCTCGGCATCGATGGCTGAATTGGAGCTGTGACAACCGAGAATGAGAAGACAGTGACGTGAAAGGAACAAAAAAAAAAACGGCTGTTTCATTACAAAACGTATGGGGAGCACTCACTCGTTTAGTTAAACAGTGTTTCGCCTTTGGCACTTCTGTCTTGCTGCTTTTTCAAGTATATATGTTGCTTGTTCTTCCCTCATTCCGTTGCCAACTTTTTGCGCTCTCAACTTCTCGCGTGCGATCCGCCTTTGAAGTGGTTTTTTGATATGTTAGATAATGAACATCTAATAATGTTAACTTGTGTGTATTATTAATGTTGTTTTTCAATGCACTCTCTTGACTGTGTGGCATCGGCAATGGGACCGACACCACTTCATATGTATGCAACTTCGGTCGGAACGATAGACTGAAATAAGCGAATTATCAAATTATACTTTGTATGAGCGACAACTTTAGACTTTTAGCCTTTCAACACACGATATGTTCGATACACATTACTCTGTGTGTGTGTCTCTCTGTTATAGAGACAGAGTGTGTGTGTGTGTGTGTGTGTGTGTGTGTATGCTTGATATAACTTTTGACTTGCTTTTAAATCCAAAAGCCACTTCAATTTAAACTAAATACATATATGTAAAGAGAGACAATATGCATAAGAGGAAAATGATGTGAAAATCTCTGACTTTTTGTTGCGGATCTCATCCTCACTGCAATTTAATATCTTTTAAAGTGTAATAGGGAGTGTGAGGTTTGAGCGTCATGCGGTGTATTTGTAGTCGATGAGAAAATATTCTAACGATTCATGATGGCAAAAAACGGCACCCATATCGTTGCCGCACTTAGCAAATGATTCAATGTTATTGGATTTGCTTTGCTATCAAAATAATTCATTACATTATACACATTTTGAATTAAGCGAACAGACAAAAAGGCAATGGATAGACGCAAGTGGAAAGAGAGTAAAACCCCAAAATTGCCTTTTGAATAAGAAAGTGCAAAGGTGTGACTGAAGCAAAATGTGCGTCACATGACACATTTCAACAAATTTTGGTTGTGCTGGTTTTTTTGTTTCATTCGCTGCGTTTCGGTTTCATCCGAAAAACTGAATATCGGAAGTTAGTTTCACTTCTTTCTTTTGATGCAACCAACAAGCGACGGCAAACACTCTCATTACACTGTCTGTTGAGCATGTCTCATCAATTGCTAAAAACAGCAAATTATTTCATTTACACTCAAACGATGTGCTCGCTCCTTATTTTTTTTTTTTTATTTCGGGTGATTTTGTGTACACAAACTGTTTGAAACGCAATTTCCGATGCAAAATACATATATAAAATATAAACGTGGCAAACAAAAAGCTAGTGTGTAAACAGTTTAAAGTTTAATAAAACAACAACAACAACAACAACAACGAAATATTTACACACGATGTAATATAGCGATTAAATAAATGGATAAATTCGCTGTCTTTTCTCACCTTTACGACACTTCAATTCCGGCATGTCGATCGTGTCTAAAGTCAAAGGGATCGAATCAAACAAAGAATGGTGAAATGCTATGCAGCTGCGTAATAATCAAAACCGTAATTGCAATTGTCTGTGACGGGTGTTTTAGTATCACAGAAGAAACCTTGTTTAAAATATGAACATTTAAGACACGAACAGCCTGGGCGTTTTGATTTTTTTTCTCTCTCTAAAGTATGATTGCAGTTGCCTTTTCACACATAACTTCGGGCAATTTAAAACCTCGGAGATATTTAAAACTATTGGCAAAAATAAGTCCCTGGCTAACACATAAGCAATAGAAAAAAAAGAGAGAGAAAGAGAGAAAGAAAAGACCACTTGCAGCGTTTGCATATAAGCACGCAAAATGAGGATATTAAAGCATTTTATTAGTCTCTCGAGCGATATAATCGCTCAAGTTGGCATTTAGTCTTCCCCCCCTGCGCCCTCTCTCTCTCTCTCTCTCTCTCTCTCTTTCTATTTGTTCAATTGTAGCAACACACGCTGCTGTCAAATGGCCTCTTTAAAAGCATAACAACCGTTTTTATTCACAGCCGATTAACTACGTGCAAATGAAAAGAGCCTTTAATCGATATGTTACCACAAATTCAATGATATTTTAACATTTTTACCGTTGCTACTTTTTATGTGTGCGTGTGTGTGTGTGTGTGTTTGTGTGGCTATTATGAATGGTAGCTGTTGCAGCCGCACACAAACAGCGTAACCAATGCGCACCCACTTACTCTGCACAAATATTTTTTTGACATTAAATGACTTTAAGCATCATTTTTAATTTAAATTAAATATTGATATAATTTTTGCTTAACCGAATTCAGCAATACGATATTCTTTTCCATCAATTCATATGGTGGCTCTACTATATTTTTTTTCTCTCTCACTGCAATAGTCTCTCGCCGCTGACCATTTGAAATTGCGGCCTTTTGTGTGTGCGTCACGTTGAGTTGATTGCAGCCACCAAAAAGGACAATATCTGCGGTTTTAATTGCGTACATTCAATTTATTTGTTTTGATGTACACACAGGGCACCATCACACACACACACACAACAAAAATAACAAACAAAAAATTGTTTTAATTCAAACAATAGCCTGATTTCAAATCTACAACAACTTAAAATGGCCAACTTTTTTTTTTTTTTTGATTCGACCTTATTCTCTCCCTCCTCACACTCTGTATATTTATTTGTACGGGTGTGTATGCTTCGATTTTATTATTTTATGTATTGATTTTGGGTTGCCGGTAAAAATGCTCTAGGGAACTCAACTTGCAAAATAAATTTTTTTGTTTTTCATGATCTAGCCAATTGTTCGAACATGTCGCAAATAAAATGTGAAAAAGAAACAATTCAATTAAATAAAATTCCTGAATCAGCATGGCCAATACGCGCACGCAATGTTGGTTTTTTTTTCTTTTCCGTCTCTCCCAATAGTTTTCCTCAGTCACATAGCGTTAATGTTGTTGTTGTTGTTTTCTTTCCTCCTAATTGAATTAAATGCGCGCATATTTATGAATTAGTAGTTTTGTTAAATAAACATAAATACGCAATGAACATGAGAAACAATAGAGTTTATGCGGTGAAAAATGTTGCTTCGATTAAATCACCAACAAAAAATAACACAGAAATATTGATATTGATCAAATTAAATTTACTCAATGCTCGGCATTTCGGTATTTTTTATGCTGATTGCTTGATAGTCGGTAAACAAACTTGCCAAAAGCCATTTACAGTACACCAAAAACAGCAGTCACTCACATCAAAGATTTAAATAATCAAATATTCGATACAATCGAAAAAATAAAATAAATAAATAAATTGTATGTTTCAATCATGAATTCACATGAATCGTAAACGGTTCAATTCAACATAAATAGAAACACATTCGACAGGATTGATTTCAATTGGACTAAAAACCTCAATTTTGATTAACTAAAGGAAATACCTTCAGTAAATTACATTCCAACTAATATAACTAATATTACTGTTTAGACATTTATACACCAGCAATGAATATGCATATCATTAGCAATTCAATAAATGGTTAAATTAGTTTGAAATGTTGCAACGTTATTTATGTACACAAAGCCGTTTGATTGCAATATCTGGAATCAAGAATTCTGGATTTGAATTGACTTCGATTAGCGCCACATGAGTTTCTGTCATTTGATATATACCTGTTTTGTGCTTCAATGTGCTCTTTGCTTTCATATATATATTTCCATTACAACATCCAGCTGACCACTGATCACTATACTCAAGTTTAATATGTTCAATAAAATAAATGGAAAAACTAATTCTCTTGAGTGTAAAAGTGTAAAAAATGAAAAAAAAAACGACAAAAAGATTTAAATGAATTTTGAACGCAATTTAATGATAAACAATCTGGATAAAAAGTCAAATTAACACGTACACGGAGAGTTGTTAATTGGAATGAAGAAGAACATCAAGAAAGAGAGAGAAAGAGAGAGAAAGACAGAGAAGTCTACACAAATCATAGATGAAAATTGTTCACGTCATTCTATTTAATTATATGGCTTTTAAATTAGTAATATCAGGTGTCAGAAACGTTTGTGTGTATCTGCTGGTGTTGTTGATGTTATTTTTTTTTGTTCATTTCCTTCTTCTCTGTGATGGGCTTTTTACTCCATGTGCGCGTTTTATGTTAGTTTAGTCTCTGCCAGCTGCCTTAGCTGACACAAACAGCGCTTGTTATTTCTTTAATCTATTATAGCTGCTAATCTCTTTTCATGATTCACATTTCTCTTCGCCGAGTGGGTTCTCTTTCTTTCTGCCGTATTTCACTTGGTTTTTTTTTTCTTTCTTCTCATTTTGAATTAACACATAACTCTTTGTCTAATTGAAAGATGTGAGAGAATTCCAAGTGTTTTTCATTTTGACGAAAACGTAATTAATTTAGTAAAAATGTTTGATAAAATCACTATTCCACTTCAAAAAAAAAAAAAGAAAAAAACATTGACAAGCTCAATGAAATCACATTCAAACGAGGGAAAAAAAGTAGAAAAAAGAACGAAGAAGAAGAAGAAAACAAATCGGCCATTGGCAAATCTAAAAATAAAAAGAAACGAATAACTGAACTGAGGAGACTATCGCGAAAGAGTCGTGCAAATTGCGATTTCGTTTGTATTTTCTTTGAAAAAATATTTTAATCGAATCGAGTGTAAATATTTAAAGAGCAAACAAGGAAGCAAATAAATAGAGCGTGCTCACAGAATGAGAAAAAAAGAGAAAGAGGAAAAGTGCGCGCACATATCAAAATGCGCGAGCACCAGTGAGGAAAAGTGGCGAGCGACAAAAATCAGCAACTTCTTAAACAGCTGCAATGCATATGTATAGATATTTATTTAGACATCAAATTAGCTGGCTGTAATCTAATTCGCCTGTGTGTGCCGCTTGATTCGCCTAGTTCTCGATTCAAGCTGAATTTTTTTTCTTCTCTCGAGTATTTACAATATTTCCAACAGCAACACAATTTCGGTGCCGAAGGAATAAAAACAAATTTGTTTGGCAATGTAATGCTATTTCATTTCCAATTGCGAAAGACATTATCAATTTGCAGCATCAACGAGCAACAAACAAAAAAATATGGAAATGGCAACGTGGAGCGGGAGCATTGGAATTATGATCTTTTGATGCTGCTTGAAAAATTCTTAATTTCTTAGTACGTGCACCCAGAATGTAGTAGAATCGCAAAGAAAACGCGCAAAACAGAAAACGAAAGAGATTGTTGTAAATTGAAGTTCATTTATGCAATGTTTACGTCAAATGGACATCAATTCACTTGATGTATAAATATTCAATTTAAACGTGTTTGCTCTCCCATTCTCAGCCATTTGCGCCACTCTCCTGGCAAACGAGTTCCCGTTGAATCAGTGAAAAAAAGGCATCTTCAAAGTATTCGCTTTACCAAGACCCCATCTCAAACGGTCTTTCTACTCTTCAACAGTTTTACTTTCGCACTTTTCGTGAAAGGTACTCACCATTTTTACAATCTCTACGGTTCTGGTGTTCCTTAAAATGTTGCAACTCGTATAATTTGGCCTGTGTTTTTGCTCTCTCTCTCTCTCTCTCTCTCTCTCTCTCTCTCTCTCTCTCTCTCTCTCTCTCTCTCTCTCTCTCTCTCTTTCTTTCCCTCTGGTCGAATCGAACTGAACTCAATTCCACTCGCAAATGCTTTAAATAAACGGTGATTGATTTTAATATGACATTAATCCGAATATTGAAAATTTCACTGCATACACAGCCCATAATGAGATATTTTAATATCTAATCTAAACATATCACAAATTGTTCACCACCAAACGACAAATGGTAGCCAGGTAGCTGAGGCTAGTGCTATGCGAAACAAAATCTCGTTTGCCTGTAATGAGACACACTTGGTTTTGGTGCGGTGCGGCGCAGTGTGATTAAGTTTAGTACCCTCATTGCATAATCCTATATCTATTATAATTCAATCTGAATCGGCCAAGTGTGTTTTGAATGCTCCTTTTACACTTTATGCATTTGTTTGATGTGTACTTTAGCGCTAGTCACATGAAATTAGAACCATATTATGGAAATTGATTGGTGTTCGCCAAATTAAACTAATGTTTGCTATCAAAATTAATACTCTGTGATCAAACCGCATAATCCGCCATTGGTCTTGGTTATATGTTCAACGTATAATGAGTATCGAAGCATGGCAATTATTTATAATTGTTCAATTTAAACTGACAATTCTATTTGTTAGCGTTAAGCCACTTATGGAGCGGGAGTCCAGAGAAATCTCATTGAAAACTATAAAATGTCGACAAGAGAGCAAGAGAGCAAGAGAAAAAGAGAGTCAGCCACATATATGTGAAAAACATACAGTGCATGGCTCGAGAGAGAGAGAGAGAGAGAGAGAGAGAGAGGGGGGGGAGGGAAAATATTTAATTAAATAAAATTGAAAACAGGTTCTGAAAACGAGCAGATATACAGAGAATTTAATTAATTAATTTCGATTCTTTTATTTCGCGCTATAAATAAAAAGAATTACATGCGTTTTATTCCGTGTAGTTTGAACGGGTGAATGGGTGAGAGAGCCGCGCTTTATTTTTGTTTTTTTTTTCTGTTTTTCGTTCGTTATGGCGTGAGATTGGCGAAAGACTGAAGAACCTGACAGAAATAAAAATGCAACGGCCAACAACAGCAACGATACACAGACACAGCGAACAACAGCAACAACAAATGGAACAACATGCACGAAACAACATCATATAATTGATTACTTCGAAGAGATCTCGGCTTATTGATAACTGTCCATTGCACAGATATGCCAGTCCATTTTGAGTTACGTGTTATTACAATTTCATTATGCGAAATCAATAAATTGAGGCAATTTATACGTGAATTTATGTGCACATCATGCATTGTGCATATTTAATTAAAAATCATGTTTTTTGTATCAAACGTGCAGGGGAGAGAAAAAAAACCAACACCAGTGTGTGTATATTTAAGAATGTAATGCGTGATGATCGGTGCTCATTTTATTGGTTCTTTAAGCCATTTCTCTCTCCTACTCTCAATTTTACGTTTGATGTGTATGGATATTTCAAAGCTTGAATTTCCATCATCATTCCGTCAATGAACACATGAACAGTCAGTACAACGGAACAGACTCACAAAAAAAACCATCGACGGGATGGAAAACTTGAACATATTTTCTAGCTAATTGCCTTAATGGAAGTATCATACTCCAATTCGAGCGAAGAGCTTCTTGAGAGTGGGGAAACAAAAAACACAAATAGTTGAATATTCATGAGAGCATAGAATTTTAACTAACAATTCCTGAAAACCCGAAAATAACCAATGGAACCAGCATTTGAAGCAGCACATTTTTTTTCTCTCATCGAATATAATAGATGAACATATCTGATGTTATATTTTTCTCTCTGTATTTTCCTTTCCAGGTGGGTGCCATACAACTCAGTCTCTCAGCTTATGGTTATCAATTATTGAGAAATGAAGTGCAATTACGAATGATGATGAATTAATTTGTTGAAAGGGTTGAAAACCGCTCATCCGTTATCCCTGGGTAAAACTTCCACAATTTTTATATATTTTTTTTTTTTGTAATTTTCGCCATATGTTTCCATTCCACCAATTATATTTGCTGAAACTTTACGAAGCATGCATATTAAATACCATACTTCCGAAAAAAAAAACCATGAGTGCAAACAAAATGTTCTGTTGAATAACATTGTTGGGTGGACGAACCCGCCATCCAGCCGAATAAACAAACAAATGAATGAATGAAAAAAAACACACACACACGCACACACATCTCTTAACTATGGAAAATTCAAAAATCATGTTGCAAACGCGAACAAACGAACACAAATACATACACGCGCCCCAAAATGTGAACAACAAACACGCACCAACATCCAAACATGTTGGCCCGTTGTTTACGATCAAATTAAATTCCATTTGCTTAATTAATTAAATAAAATGTAATAGATAAAATTTTCCGGGAGATTAATAGTAATTATATTAATGAAAAACATAACTAAAATGATTCATTCGGCATTCGTTGCAATCCAATTTATCATGAATTTAATTTGGAAACGGCATATAAATCGATTTTAATGGTTTGTACCATCGTATTTTCGGATTTTGGACATTTTCAGGATTGGATTTTCGTATTACCGTTTCGTTGTATGGCAACATTCAAGGCAAGAGAGCTTGTGCTGAAAATCATATACACACACACACACACACACACACACAATAACAAAGCCAAAACCAAAGCCGAAGCAGAGTCAAAGCCGAGCCAATACATCTAATCTGTCCATCAATGGGCTCGTACACTCAATTTGCCTTCATTTAAACACTTCCATACATTTACACCCAAATCGATCGAGTTAATTGATAACAGCCTATAAAGGCCCCCTGCCATTTATGCACGCAAACACACACAATGGTATTGGTTCCTTTGAATGCGTGCATCAAGCTCCTTTTGGGTGCCTTTTACATGTATGCTTTGATTATTTTAATGCAACACGATTTCAATTTAATACATTTTATGAACACCGGTTTTTTTCTCTGCTTTTCTTTCTCTCTCTCTCTATTGCTCTCATTTTACATTTTACACACAAAATCACGCTATTATGGGTACTTATTCAATGATTAAACGGATTGAATTAAAGTAGCATTAAGATTATAATTATGCGACAGCAGCTCGTTTTTTTGTGGCAGCTTTTCAACGCAGAACTCACAAACACTTTATCGGCCAAACTATCTTTTGAGTCCAATTCATTATTAAAGCATTAATTTTTTGTATGCAAAATCGCACATTTTAAAATGAGCTTTTAAAATGGGTAGGTCATATGTTATAATTGTGTTGCAACATTATAATCACAGTTAATCCATAAAATCAAAATTGATGGATTTCAAAGTAGTGTGTCGTCGAGAGTCGGCTTAAATGCTTGAGATAAAACTCAATACTTTCTTGTTTGGCCAGGCCCGGTCCGATAATACGTTCTGAGCACACACACACACACACACATACATTGTACAATTTTGCACAATTCTGCAACATGCAGCATAAAGTTTTAGAGATTGGTTGTATTTGTTATCGAGCTATAGTTAATTATGTACAACATGATGACTGCGGTCCCAACGAACACACTGAATAGAAATAGCCGACTCGAACTGGCAATAAAACAAAAAGCGATGTGTTCGCATGAATTCAATTATGCATGACATAACAAAGTCAGACATCATTCACCAGAACACTCCGTACACATCCGGTTCTAATCAGTTATTTTATTGAGAATTCGCTGTTAATTTGACCAATTCCGACCGACCAATTCCATCTCGATTTTGCATTAAGTAAAATAATTATCCCGAAAATGGGCATTGTTGCAATTCAGTTCGAATTGTAATTGGTTTTTGTGCACTGGCAAAACTGCTGCTGTAGCAAAAACAGCACACAGCACACAGCACATCCGTCCTATTGACAATTGCAACATTCGGTCGGTTGTTCTTCGTTTTATGTTATGTTAGGCCATTTTGTCGTGCCATATGAATGAGCTATGTTTGTGGTCTTGTGCATGCCCATCAAAAAACATACAAGATCCATGCACGTGTATCGAAGTGGTGTTTATTAATATTTGATGGCCAAAAGGTAGAAAATTTCGGTTTAAAGTTTTATAAAATATAAATGGTGGTTAAATGAATCACTAAAACACACCATGCAGTTTCTGTAGAACAATTTTTTTTTGTTCGTTCGTTCGTTCGTTTTTCTTATTTATTTGCTGGTGCTGTTGTTGTTGATGCTGCTCGTGCTGTTGCTGTTGTTTCTAGATGTTTTACACACGTACGGTCAGTTTGAGTGTAGTTTTGCGAATGATGCACAAAATGCTACACACACACACACAGCGCCTCTCAATTTCGACAACTAAATTGAGAATAAAAGTTGTGTTTCGTTCATTTTCGCTTTTCAATAGACGAAATTCATAGATATTCGTGTATTCACATTGCATCTAATATTCATGAACAAGCAAAATAGGGAGAGAAAATCGAGAACAAGAGAGGAAGAGCAAGTGCGGGCGAATAAGTGAATGAGAGTGCAATGTATGCAATGGCTGCATGTATTCATCAAATTTTCAATTAGGAAATCCCTATGGCATACGCCAACACGTTTTTGGGCTCCAAGTCGAAATAGAAACCATCAAGTGAAAATGAGAGAAAACTGCATCGACCCAAGCGCACTGTACAATCGAAATAAACAACACTAAACAGCAAACAGCACGAGCAACGAGCTACGAGCGGCAACCGAACAGCGGCAGGAGCAGGAGGCCACAGCCAAAAACAGCACATACATGCATTAAGAAAATGCCATGTTATGAACTTTGTTTGTAATCGTTTACATTAAATGCATAAATGTTGCAGTTTACTGCTGCTCCTGCTGCTGCTGAGGCTGCTGTAGCCCGATACCGACAAATGGAGTGTGAGTGCAAAAGCAATTTCCAATTCGTATTATATACTGAAAAATTGTCTACTACATCGAAAACAATTTCCTATTAGTCAAATGAACCACAATTTCGGTAGTTTTAACATTATACAATCATGTCACCTGACCCAATCATTTCGTCAGCTCAATCGAAGCCTCGGATACAGTACACAATGCACATTCTCCCTTGCACAACATCATTTCAACAATATGAACAATCACAAACTAAAATTACACTTGATTATATTCTTCAATGATGGGTATATGTTTTCAACTCGCATTTATTTTGCCTATGGAATTTACAAATTCCAAATTTACCATAATCTTTATATTTTAAGCCAAAAAGTTTTTCCAATACCATGAATATTGAACATTGAACATGGTATTTCGATCAATTTTCGAATGTAATGCTATTTTGAGTTTCTATTTTTCGAGAGAGAGAAACAAAAAACACAACAATTCATAACGAGCTCTGTCTCACCCCATATCATGTCATATGAAATGTTTGGGGGGAGAAATTCTTTTTCAAATATATGCCATATCCACTATCAATAACTAATTAGTGTGCGTATGTAAATTCACTTTTCGGTTAACACGCATTTCCGCACAGATATATGACATTGCAGTTATTTTAAAACCAAATTCATGGTTTTGAGTGCTCAATGCTCATGTTTAGTTCGAATAGATATTTGGTGCGCGAGGTGGTGGTGGTGGTGGTGGTGTTGATGCATAATAGAAAAAAAATAAAACCTACCTCATTGAGTTTTGTTTAAACACAAATTATTACAGCAAATATTTTATGACGGTTTCTGACATTTTCCAATTATTACTATTCGCAATTCGCATTAATCATAAATGAAAACAGATGCGATGCGCTTCTCACTCCCTCGCACACTCTCTTTCTAGCTTTGGCGTTCTACTCTCGCTCTCACTCCCGTCCATGTGGCAATGCCGAGTATTAATTAATGTTATTATTAACACATTTCACAAATTAGGTATTGGTTGAGATTAATTGATATTTTGTGGCCAGAGTTCATAATAGTTTGCGGTTTGATACTAATTAAATTTTCTAGAATATGCTCGCACACGCTGTCACGTTCACTTTGGCGCTTCCATGATAACATACAAATGTGTTGAGGTGTGTGTGTTGCGAGGTTTTGGCTGGCAATTTGCAGCGCCTAAAATTCCGAAAAATCATTAGTGCATCATTTTATGTAATTCGACTCCCTAACTGATTGAAACAATTAAATGCAAAAACCTTTTGAAATGCATAATGTAATCAAATAGTTAACAAATTTAGATGCACTTTGAGCGTACATTTTTTTTCATCATTGATACCCATTGAATCATTCATTTATATTGGATATCATATTTCAGGCAATATATGGAAAATTCCAAATAATTTTAATTGCTCTCTAGTTCATAGAAATAATTCAAAAATTACATTAGTTTGTCCGTTCAAGTTCAATATATTCCTAGAAGCCATTATTATAATTGCAAAAATAATTATTTTAACAAACAGTTTTCGGCATTTGTCAAACCTTTGATTATGTGGCCATTGCAAACGAAACATTTTCAAGGAATCCAAAGTGCTATCTCAAGCCGAATTAAATGAACTTACATGACTTTATTTAATCTTAGACACTGTTCATGTGCTACAGATTAATGATTGTTGAGGTTGAACATTGAGCACGCACTCCATATAGGAAATGGATTCCGGAATCGTGTACATATTAAAATCATTTTCGATGGCATCTCACATATTCTCTCTCTCTTTCTCTCTCTCTCCCTCTGCGGGATGATAAGAATGTCTAATAAACTGTACTTTATGTGTGTGTATGTTGCTTCTGTTGTTGTAGTTTTTGTTGTTGTTGTTATCGTTGTTGTTGGGCATGGCGTTTGATGCACACTGTTAAAGTGCACTCTCAAATCCTGCTGACTTTAATGATGTATTTGCACAAAATGGAACTTGATGGGGAAGCCAGCAATTTGCGGTTGCGACTTGCTAACATCTCTTGTCCCATACACACTCATACATTTGAAGATGCTTTTCCATGGCAGTAAACTTATTTAATAATAATTATATAATGCAATGAAAAAGTCCATTATCAAGTTTATTACTTGAATCCGAGCGAAAATTAATTAAACGACATTTGAATTAAAATAAGGTGTTTCGAAAAGTTTTTGCGTTTCAGATACACACACACACACACACACACACAAACACACACGTATAACAAACTCACATATACAATAGAAGCAGACAACAACAAGTACACAAAAAAAAAATAAACGATGACAAAGTGGTAACAGACAAAGAAGAGAACAAGTGGAAACCATGTGGTCTTTTAAAATGTTGAATAAATCCTAAGCATCGGCGTCATACGAAAGCAAAAGTGGCAATTAAATATTTGACTTTTCTAAACTTCTGAAACTTCATCAAAATAAACATTTACCAATTCGAACCATAAATTACTCACACGATTCTACCATTTTTGTCTCTTCGGTTTCAAATCCCTTTTGTACAAAATGAACGACAACAATGAATTAAAAAAAAATATATATATAGCAACAACTTTGAACTATTGCATTTGTGTGTCTCGCATTAAATTGCGAAGGACATTCGGAAAACTTTTGAATTTGCTGCATTTGAAAATTGTAAAACAAAATATCACTCTCACACACAGAGAGACACTGAGAGTCTCTCAGTGAGAGAAAGAGATTCAGAACCATTCGCACCCAATGCAAGAATAATGGACAAAATGTGAATTAAAAAAAAGAGCGTAATATTCAGTCCATCGGAAATGAATGCGATAGTAAGAAATGTTCATTATCAAGTTGGTTGGCTGTTCTTTGCAGACTCTTTTGTAGAAATTACTATCTCTCTCTCTCTCTTTCCCCCGCTCTCACTCCGTTGACCAACCTACGAATGGTTGTGGATCCATAACTATGCTTAGCTTGGACATTAATTACAAGATATACACAATTGCAATTTGGCTCAACCGTCCAAAAAACAATGGAAACAATGATAAAGTCTCCCCCGCTATCGCCTGCGCTCCTCCGTTCAACCTCATACATTCTATCGTCGCAGCGCTCTTTCAGTCGCTTTCAATCCCATCCTCATATTTTCCATTTGCGCGCACTCTTCTCGTCCCCCTCGTCCAACCCTTAATTTCAACGACTGTGTGCCACTCATGCATACATTGTGTTTATAGGTTTGCGCGCGCCAGTTTAATTTCACATAAATTTCTAGTAATGTTTCATAATATAATCCCTTTGTACCATATTAATTAAATAACTTTATAATTGTTTTCTCTCAATTAAATCGTATATGTAGCGCTATTCTGCATTTCTGCATGTCAGCATGCGAACGAACGAACCGACTGTGCAATATATATATATATAAAACATTGTTTATATAACAGTTGCCTGAAATAGACAATCGCAATTCGTATTTCGCATAGTTTCCACTTTTGAGCCAGAAACCGAGAAAGAGAGCGAAAGAGAGTTTCTTTCATTTGGGCACGCGATGACGTTGACGTCAAGGAATAATAATTTGTGTATATAAATTATGTAGCGAGAGCATTGAAAGGCGAAACATGAGAGCGAATAAATTTATTAAGAAAATGAGAGCAACCGAAAAAACACACACACACATATACACACTCACACCGAAACGTCATACTCTTTCTCGTCGCCACAATTGAAACCGCCACATCGCTTTAATTGCTCCGCTACGAAGCATTCATAAATATTCGGATGGTTTGCAATAGACACCCGCAACGCTATTTTCTCTTTTATTATTTTTTGGCCATCATTTTGGCATCCAATTAATTTAATTAATAAATCGAATTTTTGTCAAGTTTTTTGGATTTTATTGATAAATACTGTGCTGACTTGGTTCGCTGTCTACTTTGGCATTTAATTGCGATGGAAACTATTTTCAACATCGTTGTTCATTCATTTAAAAAAAACTAAAATGCGATGCGCATATCTGAATGGATTAAATGTAAAAATGCACTAAAAATATGTGCTAAATCCAATGGAATGAAAATACCGAAAATGGATAAGAACAAAACGAAAAAAAAGAAACCGCACTGAAATGAAAGTGAACCAAGTGCAATGCAATTTTACCAGCGAAGCTCATAAAGCAATTCGCTAATTTGGTGTACTCAGTTAATGAATAATTAGCGCAAAGAGTCTTATTAAGAGGAGCGCACAGGCGGCTTTGTGCGCCTGTAATTTCTTCTTTTCTATATCATTTCCCCTTTGTTTCGTTTCTGTTGCTGCTATTATCTCTTTTTGGCTCTCGCAATGTTCGTTTTTCTAGCGTCCGCTCGATCTCGAATATTTCGATATTATTTTTTTTCCTCGTAAATCGCTTTTTATCAAATTGTTTTATTGCTGAAAAGTAATTGGGATGTTTATACGTTTTCGGTGCTGTGCCATCGATAATTGATGTGGATTTGAACGCCGATTCTCGGTTGGTCGGTTGCTTACTTTCGTGCGGACGAATGAACGTGCGTTCGCGATCCAAACACACAATGTTTTTTTTTTCTCTCTCTCTCTACAATGTTTTACACCGTGTTTTGTCGGTATTGTGTATATTATGCGAGAGAGTATTTCGTTGTGTGCTATTTTATTGGATTTTGTAGCCATTTACAATGACGAGCTAACAAACCTTTTACAGAAAATCAAGAAAATTAGCAACAACAACAACGCAATAGCAATGGCAACAGCAAACAAAAATGCTAGATGCTTACTCTCGCTCTCTCTCTCTCTCTCTTTCTGTTTCACTCATTCAATGGGCATGCCACTCGACTACGTACACATGTAAAAAGCTAAATGAAGTGTGCACTTAAATACCAATTTAATAACTTTAATTAAATTTTGCTGTTCATTAAAAGTTTTTTTTTGCCTCATCTCTCGTTCTCTCTCTGTCGTCGCTACCAACGTTGCTGCTGCTGCTGTTGTTGTCGTCGTCGTCGTCCTCGTCGCTGTGGCTCTTCTGCTACTCCACGCAGACAAATACACATTTGTACCGCTTGTGTTCATCTCGTATTCCATCCAATTTCAATTTCGTAATTTTACTCGTCGTTGAGCTCTGCATAAAACCGTTTGCTGCTGCTGCTGCTGTTGTTGCTGTTGCTGTTGCCTTGTGTACGTTAGCTCTCTATCGCTCCACTTACCGAATAATGTTGAATGGGAAAACAGATGTATATCGCCTGGCATTGCCAGTTCCGAAACTCGAATGTGTATGAGTGAATTGAGTGTGTGGGTGAAAACTGGAAAAGAGATAACAAGTTGAAGAGGGAACATTTTCTGATGGAGAATGAGAGACTATGAACCCCAACAACTAATTATGTATATGGGCATGGGCATTTATAAATATAAAATACAACTCATTATACGTATACTGCTGCATTACAGATTATTCATTTTGAAAAGTGCTTCTTTCGATATTAGAGCATTTGCGTGATATATACATAGCAACACAAACAGACGTAGTGAGCTGAGTGAATGAGTGAGTGAGTGAGTGCGCGAACGTTTGGTTCGCTTGCTCGTTCGCACTGAACGAAGATGATAGCAATGGTGGTGGTGGTGGTGGTGGTGATGGCAGCAGCAATGGTATTGGCAGTGGTGTGTATGTTTGAAGTCTATCTAGATGGAGGATACACATAACATATATGCGTTTTTAGAAGATTGAACCACGAGGCACATTGTGCACATTAAATCCCCTTAATGCCTGCATTTTCATTTTCAATTAGAAATAAAGTGCACTTATCGACCTAGCGTCAAAGCCATTTGACCAAGTTATATCAAGTGTGTACGAAACTTAGCACACAATATATGTATATGGAACATTTAGTCTCTGCACCGCACTCCATCTCACTCTCTCTTCATCTATTTCTCTTACTCTCCCGTGGGAACTTATCATTCAAACACTCATCGAAACATCATTAATTAGTGGCTCTCATTTACTTGATACTTCCACAATTCAATCAATTCCATAAATAATTTTATTTCATTTCCCTTTTTTTCTCTCTCTCTCTCTCTTGCAGTTGCTCTTCATGTTGAACTACTGTCGCAGCTTATCTATAAGCACTGGTGAGTTTAATTAACGCCCACTTCCGATTTTTTTTTCAAGCTTTATTCTTTTTATAAATCACCCCAGTGTGGTTTGTGGCATTCAAAACAATGAAAATGATAAAATGGTTTATCAAAGTCCAGTGTATGTCATTTTATTTGCATGGATGAAGAAACATCAAAACAATTGTACAAAAACCTTCACCAAGCAAATGACTTTATTTGAGTAGTTTATGTGAGGATTTCCACAATGCGAACTTTAGAAAGACATAAAACATTATCTTAAGAGATCAAAATCCAATTGGACTGAGAGCAAAGCAAACAGGATGGAGATAGAGATACACAGAGAGAGGGAGCGAAAGAGTTGATGCTGCCATCGCTCTTCTTTTTTAATCTCTTTAACTGAACACAAACGATTTGCAACGATAGCGGAAAAAAGTGGCGGCGGCGGCGGCGGCAACAACAACAACAACGGAAAAACAAAGACTGCACCACGAAATCGTATAGGCGAAGATACAATTTGTGAATTGTATTTACGAATATGAGTTTTGAACAACTATCTCTCAAAAATGTTGAACAAACGGTAGAGGAGTGCGGCGAGTATACAAGAGCAACGAGAGACAGAAAAAAAATATGGCTTTTGCTTGAGCAAGCGTTGCGCCAATCTTCGTTCGTTCTCTCCCGGTCGAAAAGCATTACATATATTACACATACGATGCGATGGGTTCTCTCTCTCTCTCTTGTTGTTGTTGGTTTTTCCTTCCCTTCGCTGCCATATCCGTAATGAATTAGAACATAAATATCATATTGTGTTCGAGTGAATTTCAGAATCAAAATGCTTTTCCGAAATGTTATCTTGTGTGTGGAGAAGTAGAGTGGAAGCGCGCGCGAGCGAGCGAAAAACAGCACGCATCAATAAAGTATGTGTCTGACTGCTGTTCAAATGTGAATTGCTTTTCGTTGGAGCAACAGCAACAACACCAACCAAACAACAACAAAAAAAAATATACACACGGCACCACTTTCTGCAGGGATAAAAAAAAGGCACATCAACAAAAACACTAGATGCGAATGATTTTAATGTATTTGCTAAATATATAATGCTTTCCCTGTTCTGCAAATCGATGGCAGCATAACACAAGAATCGCGCTATTCCACGTGTTTTTCCGCTTCTGCACTCCTCATTTCGGCACGAGCTCTACGGGGTTGGCAAAAAAAAAAACCATCTCTTTCTCACTCTTTCCAATTTTTCTCCGTTTTCTATCTTCATACATTCGCTCCGTCTGCTCCGTGCTGTATATTCATATTACGATATTACAAGTAAACAAATTGTTGGCAGTGCGTTACTTTTCCAGTAGCAACAGAAAGCAATTTAGAAAATTAAATCAATACCAATATCACATATAGACGTCGGTAGTTCAAAATATGTGTGAATGCACGTAGCCATGCCGAGAGAGCGTGCGGGATGGTCTTCGAGCGTTGCGAATGTGTGTGTATGTTTGGATCGATGTATACATAGATGTTATGGATGGATGTGTGCTTGGCACTACATACGATATTATACGAACTTTGTTTGTGGAATTTTGCATACATCGTCCTGCTACGAGACCACATCCAGCAATCAATTGCTCACCTAGTTTGCATCTATGTTTTAATTTCGCCAAACGAAATGCACCAAAAAAAAAACACCAGCACTGAACTTCCCAGCCAATTTGATTGAATTAGTTGTTTTTTTGTGTTATTTGAAAGGGGGAGGAGAAAAATAATTGGAATTATTTGCAACTCATAAATTTCCGTTAGCATACATCCACCCAGAAAACTGGTCGATGTTCCGGATTTAATGAATTTCGAGGCATTTGAGTTTGAGTTGTTGTGAAACCTTCAATCAAAATTCACCTCCGTCAAGAGGCTCCCCGAAAATCGTTTTCACCGTTGTGCACCGGAAATGAGTTTTCACATGTGCTTTAATCAATATCCTTTTTCGTTGTACCGTTTGATTACAGTCCTCGTGCACTATGTACGAATCAAGCCGACCGAATGGTTTGAAATTTTCAATCGCTGATATATGTTGGCAATCTCATTGAAGCTAATTCTCTGTTTCAAAAAAGAAAACAGCAAGCGCTTCGGATGTGTGGTGTGTGTGTGTGTGTATCGCACGTCCTTCGATTGCGATGCAGTTCACTGTTGATGGTTGTTCACCGTTAGACACGCGACTGCGGAATGTTTTCTTGTTCAAAACTCAAATAAACATAAATTGGCGAATGTATACCAATATATTTCTATTCTCGGCAAATTTGTGTACGATGCAAGTAGCTATCGCTTTGCTTGGGGTATGTGCAATCTCATTCCTCGTATCCGATTGGATACTGCAATGCATTGAATGTTGTAGTCGAGTTTCGAATACAAACATTGATTTCATTTTTAGCTGCTTTTTCGTAATTAGAACATTCCGAAAATGAGAAATCGGGCAAAAATGCAAAAGAAATAAAAGTATGTGTGTGTGTGTGTGTGTGTGTTGTGTGTTGTTGTTCAAGACAACGAGCCATTTGGCTAAGAACTTCAAGTAACAGACACAAAAGCATACCAAATTAAATGGAATAGATAATACACATATGTCGACCGAACAATAATAATAGCTTTGAACAAAAAAGCGGATAATAAATTTCAAACTGCCAGAATTCAAATGGTTGTGATTTATGCACAAATATTAATAATTGGAGATTTTCGTTTCGTTTGCTCGTGACTTTTTATTATGCTTTAACATGCCATCGTGTCGTTGATTCGATGCAAACAAGAAAACAAAATAACAACGAGACGAGGCGTTCTCAATCACACAAATACACATTTCGGGCAATTAGAGAATTTTCGTGATGATTTAATATATATTTTTTGTTTGATACTTTCTGCAATATGAAATCTAACTGAGAGAAACCGACTAAAAACGGGGAGAAAAAAACTCATATTTATGAACGAGATAGAAATCAATTTTTGCAAGATAAATCACAGACACTGATGGAAATAGTTTTTTTTTCCATCCCCGACACTTCGCATGTAATTATGAGCTTTGCGACTCCAAACTGGGGCGGAGGCGATTTGGAATGAGAGAGAATACGAATGAACAAATTTGGCATTTGTTGATTACACAGAACTGTGTTTTTGGTGAATCGATGGCGACGTTGCTCAGTTATATTTTGCCACTTTTTGTAGTTGTTGTTGCTGCTGCTTTTGCCGTTTTTCTCACTCTTACTATTCTCTCGCCAAACTAGATCAAATCCAATTAATGGCAAATGATTCGTGTAAAATGGCATGAATAAATTTGATTTATTTACGCAAAAATTGACAATCAGAGGGACAGCGAATAAATAAAAGTTGACAATGGATTTTCGAAGCAAACTTTTTTCTCCCCCACTCTCTTCCTCTCTCTCTCGCTCTCCATGCTGTGAGCTCAACTCCGTTCTATTTTTTTTTAGACAAATCCATTAGTTTTAATTTGGTTGTTGTGGCGTCAGTTCGTCGATTGTGATGACGTATCATCCAACATATATATTCAACGAAGAGATTGGCGGCTTATGCAGACTTTATAGCTGAATCAATTCAATTTTGGCTAATCATCGAAATTGTTTGCATTTTTGGCCAGTTTGAAAATTGAATGGAAAATGTTGTTTACGCCAGCACCCATAAAAAAACTGCTGTCTATAGAGCAGCATACAGCTTCATATGATGTGCTTAAACGAAGGACACTTCCGAACACAGTGTTCACTGTTCAGCGAACAGAGAAATTTGTGTCGGTGAATTGCTGGTGAAATGTGAATCGTAATCAAATGCACAATATGCACTCTAGAATATAGATAGAGAGAGAGAGCGGCGGTGAAATTGTCAGTCTCATCGACGTTTTTTTGTGTGTGGTCCGGTTTCTTTAAATCTGGAGTGCTTGATGCTTTTGCTCCATCGGCTCGTTTCTCGGTTTCGATGCTTTTCAATGTTTGCTACATCATTTTTGAGGCATTTGTTCGAAAATGCTGCATCGAACTTACATGCGCACAGTTATTGTGTTAAACATTTTCTCGTTCTTTCTCTCTGTTTCACTGTGTGTTTCTATCTCTCGCCTTGCAGCCGATTCATTTTCCAATCGACGATTCCATGGCAAACAATGTCTTTGAGTCGTTCAATGTATTTCACTTTCCGTCTCCGGGTGGCTCGTCTTGTTGCATACAGCACACAACATGCCAAAGCAGCCGAGCACACTTCTCACCAACCAAAACACACACACACTCGAATAAATATTAATGTTTTTGTTGTTATTCACTTTAAATTTTAATTGGCTCTCTAATGAATTTGCTTTATAAATTTTATGAATAGATTGTTTGTGCTATTATGTGAATTCAGTTGAATTCTACACCCGTCCGCTCCGATTAGACTACGGGCAACAGCAACGGCAACACCAACCATTCGCATAGAGATAAACTGAAAAGAGTATGTTTTCGATGTGTTTATTTGCAGAATCGCACGTAAATTACCTCTTGTGTGTACATTGCAACGATGGTTGTTGTTGCCGTTACCATTGTTGTTTTTGCTGTTGTTGCTGTTGTTGCTGTTGAATTGGACAAATTTTCGTCCCATCTAACGAATTTACTAAGTCTTACACGTTGTCTTTATTGCATTACACAATTTACTATGTGACTGAATTCCATAGCGCTAGTACAATGTATATAACCCAATTATATAGTTGCTCATCTCTCTTGTAATGTTCAGTAATTGTTTGATGAATCTTCGACACATTCTTTAAGCCGCAAATATTTTACGACATAAATGAAGAAGAAGAAGAAAAAAAAATACGCCGTTGTCATAAAATTTGATGGTTGGAAATTTCGTTGTGATTTTGTAGATTTGAAGTGAAAAAAAACCCTTGAATCTATACTATTTAAATCAATATATGAAGCAATTTGGTGCTAGAATTTTCATGGATTCTCCGATATTGCGTCAAGCCTGATTTAAGCCATCGATGGATAGATACATATTTTACATCATCAACATCATCATCCGCGTCTTGATGTTGTCAACGACTGATTGCGCGAGACGAAAAAAAAACTCGTTTCACGCGTGTTTTGAATTTATCCTTTTGATAACAAAATTCGATTGGGTGTGCTTCAAAAATAAGTGCGCGTTTGCCGAATTTTGTATTCAGCATTGTTCGTAAACGCTGTGTAAATTCTTGCGATCCCGGCAATCACAGCAAAACAGCAAACAGTCTTCACGACGAAATATTTACATATCAGCTGAATGGACGGCAAATCAGGATTTAGTTTTGCCTAATCTCAATGATTGGAATGATTGAAATTTTTTTTTGAACATCACAACAAATCACATACAAAATAAACTAATGCCGGAAAAAATAGGCCAATTTTTCATTAAATAACTAAATTGCATTTTCGCTCATATGGATTCATTGTGTCGGTTTAGCCGAAATCCAATTTCGCTCCCACACACAAACACACACACACACGCTCACTTTGCGTCCCCTCGAGCTCAGCCTAGTCGAAAGCTTCTTTTTGCCATATTTAACTTTCGACGACGTGCTTACTGCTAATGCTCAACAAATATGTATTATTATTGTGCACACGTCCATGATGAGGTAATAACCATGCTTACATTGCATATTGCCGCTTTAATCGCTCTTATAACGATACCTCCATTGATAACGGAGCTCGCTCGAAACGTATGTGTTTATTAGACTTCTTAAATGTTTGTAAATGTTTGGTGTGCGCCTCCCTCTCTCTCTCACTCACTCACTCTCTCTGTGTCGATCCTTTGTCGGTTTTTGTTTGTTGAATGAATCGATTGGGTTTATTGTAGAACATCTTTTTCTAACGTGTGTGTGTGTGTGATTTTTTTCCCTTTGAAGCTCGTTCAATGTTTATTTCATATGAATTTCAATCTTTTAAGAGCCATCCCACCTTTCAATCACCGATAATATGATTATCTTCGCAATAACAATGGTTACTCGGAAATTGACGTAACAACACAGGAAAAATGTTGTTTAAACCGTTTCAAACAGATAGAACATTTTGGATGGAAAAATGCAATTTATTTTGATGTAAATAAAATTATGTAATCGTTAAATATAGCGTTAATAGTTAACGAGTTGCCCCCGAACAAAAAAAATCCTGTCGACTTCTCAAGCTCTCGATGCCAATTAAATGTGAACCAAATTTGTACTTCGTTACATTACGCACACGTAATATTCATTCAATCAAAACTAATTTGCTGTAGCATCGTTGAAATGGGATAGCAATCACTTTTTTTCTCAATTCGTAAATATACAGACGGTTATTCAACGTTGAATTTGCATCGCGCGCAAACACAAAAAAAAACAACAACACCGTTGAGAGTGTACGAGAACGAATACAAGCATCGGAGTAATGGGCAACGATAAATGCAGTACGAAAGTGTTCATTCAAACGTAATAAACATGCCGATAATCGCAAACACAAAGAACGAACCGGCAAAAAAAACCTCCCCTCATGAATTCGGTATTTATGGTGAGCGAGTTTGTAATTGTGAATGAACGCATTTTAACGCAGCGCTTTTTTGTTGTTGTTATTCTTCTATTCGGAAATTGTGGAGCTCGTCAGTGAGTGTAAAAGAGAAACACAGAGAGCAAAAAAAAAGAGAGCACGATCTTCATGTAAAACACATGTTTTTTTTGTGGGATTTAAATGAGGGCCATTTAGAGTCAAATCGTTTGTTAAAAGTATTCTTTGCCAATTTTGAAAGAAAACATCAGCTCAATTGGCTCATAATAATGATTATTCAATTGAAATGATCCTTTAAATGAAACCTAAACCTACATTTCTTTTACAGTATTCTCTTTACGGGAATCATTTTTATTGTTATGTTATCTTGAAAGGAGAAAATCAAACTAAATTAAAATATTATTGAGGCAAAACGGAACTGGTAATTGAGCCAAATGTAAACGTTCTCGTTTCCTTTTTTGGTCATAAAGCATATGTGCTCGATAGACCTCTACCATGTGACTACGGTCATTAGAAGCAAAACTGATGTGCGTTTGTGGTGACAATATTGTATTTGTGCCTAGGAAACCAGACAGGTGTTATGAGTCGCACGATATTTTGCGACTATTAAATATGTTCATTCTTTTGAAAGCAAAAAAAACGTTGAAAAAAAATCTATTTCCTGCAATTGTTGATTCAACAGTGAATACTGAACAGTGATTGAAATGTGACCAAATGTTCGTTCACAAAGCATCTCATCGAATGTCCTACTTAGCTCATGAGATCATGCTGTGCGGAATCACATCTAATTCGTTCGAAAATGGTTCTAAACGAAATCAATACAATGCCGTTTGGAGGCTGTTGAGCACCCATCACAGCGTTACGCAAATCAGAAAAAAAAATGCGATCCACACGCATAAAACCGATAATCTCCATTCGCACTACTAATTTTATAATGCTTATTGCTGTTGTTGTTTGGAATGAGGGCGTTTTGGGTTGGGAAAATGCTGATACAAATTCAATTTGATTCCACCTCGAAATGGGTCGAATGAGTGATTGCTGGACTGTGATTATATTTTTTGTTGTTGTTGTTCTGCTTCACTCCGTGGGATTGGATTTTTCTGCATAGTCTTAAAGTTGTAGTGAGGAGTGTGTGTGTGTGTGTGTGTGTGTGTGTGTGTGAACGATGAACAAAGCAAATTGAAAAAAAATCCAATTAAATCAGCAACCACTTTCTTTAATTAATAATATCCCAGCCAAAACATAATAGTTGTAACACACATAAAACGAGCCTGGCAAAAAAAAACAGTCAACGTAAAGACGAAAATAAAACAAAATACCGAAAAACATTAATTATATTTTCCGTTCCGCGTTTCTCTGTGCGATACGAGAAAAGAGTGAGAGTGAGAGCGCCCAGAATGAGCGCGCAACAGAGAACGAAAGAAAATCAGTCGCTTGCAAGCATATCGTCTCATCGAGGTTGGTTGCTTTGCCGCCGCCGCCGACACCGCCAACGTCATCGTCTCTATGCTTGTGCGTTCCTTTGCTTACTGACTCTATCACATGATTCCGATGTATTTTCGCACATAATTTTTCCTGTGCCATGGGTATGAGTTTGAGTGGTGAGTGCTTGTTGCGATCGAAACCGCTATACTATACATTTTCATTAAGTTTAATTAACAACAACAACAATGGATGTAAGCAAGAACGCGGGCCGAAAGAGAGAGAGAAAGAGCGGGGGGGAGGGGGGGGAGTTGAAGTTCGAGAAGAGTGAAACGTTAGGAATGAACGAAAAACGGTATCGAACACACAAATGAACGTAAAACGCGCGCGCAAAAAAAATCCAATTATATTTATCCTCGTCAAAAGTGTATTTGAGTGTGTATGAGGAAGTTGGTTTCGTTTTTATATGCGCTTAATAGTATTTGTAATGTGCTTTTGGTGTATGACATGAACCACGAAAAAAAAAATTACATTCAATTAGAACATTTGAGTTGAAGCGAGAAATAGCATAGACCGAACATTGGTTAAAGCAAGCTAAGTAGACACACACGATTCCGATGCGTTTTCGAATCAAGCACTGAAAACGAAACGCTACCCCATTCAACAACACAATGTGTAACACACAATATCTTTAGCTGTAGCTACTTGATATGGAATCGAGCTGTAGCGTGCGAAACATCCAACTCAATGGAAAACCAGCAACTCCAAACTCACACACACATACACAAATGAAAATGCGTTCGCGCGCTCTTATGCTATATAACGCTAATACACATCGTCTAATTAATTCTGTTCTAATTAATTGGTTAAATTCTCCCACTTGGCTGGGAACAAGAGCAAAATAGACGAGAACATAACACACAGAGAACACAACACAACATAACCCAACCCAAACCACCACACCCCACCACCCCACCAAACCCATTCCGAGGACTTTTAATAATCTCGCACAAAAACAACACACGCTTCACCAGACGAGATGTTCAATTTTTGTTTCATACCGTTGTTTTATGTATATGTGAAAATGCATATATACAACGTGCTCCGCACACAAGACGAAATACATACCATAATCATTGTAAAAAGTAAAGCATAATTTGGTTCGCGCGAAACGATGGAGGTGTGTACGAAACAGAAAAAGAAATCCATACAACATTGAAATGCATTGCCACTAGTTCTCGTGAAGCAATTCCATTTCGTTGCATGCACGAAATTTCGTATGGGAACAAACAAAAACGCTGGAAAAAAGCGATAAAACATTGCCAAAACATCACAAACCAACATACAACATACATGTTTGTTTCTCTGTATCTCTCTATGTCTCTCTGCATGTCGTGTTTAATTTCATTTCAATTTTCACAATGATGTGGTGGCACTGAGCTGCTGAAGAAAATGGTTCTCGTTCTTTCATATATTCTTTTTTTTTGTATTCCCCTCGACTTGATTGACGTAATCATTTATAATAATAACTGTTCAGCTGATGTTTAATTTCTTAAAAGAAAATCCAATTCAATCTTCGGGGGCAAAGCAAGCTGTGCGCTTGTATGCGACTGTGTGTCGGTTCGTTTTCACATCACACACACCATCGTGTGTATGTATACACAGAGAAGGATATATGAAGGATATGCCATTTCGCACGAAATGACAAACCAATCACACAAATTAGATAGCGTCGCTGTTGTCATGTGATGGCATAGTTTACAAGCGTCGCCGGTTCGTTCAGGCCAATGGTTCCGTTTATATCATTAAAACTCGACTACAATTTCCTTGGAAGTTCGTTTTGCCGCAGCCCCAACACCACCATCACCACCATTTCTAATCATATTTACGTACATTTTTTTTCTGGTTTTGTTTTCGGCGGATTCTTGGCGCGCGTAATGTATCTTATATGCGCGTCGCCTTTTGCGGGGCTGGTTCAATTTACTGAACAATATTGGTCGATTGCTTTCCGAAACGATGTCTACATCACTTACCCTCCGATTGACTCGAATCCCGTATTTTCATAAACGTTTAGCTCTAAATGTAACAACAAAACACTACCAGACTCAGCCAGAATCAAATGGCGCACTGATTGTGATAACCAACGCGAATCAAACGATCCGATATAATTTAAACAGCATGATTGCTTCGAAGCATACACATACATAGATATACACGAAGCAAAAACTAATTGCGGAAATTCAAAGAGATTTCCCCAATCAATTAAATTTTCATGCGAATCGTCTCCCTTCGAGCACGAATCAAACAACAACATCAACAACAACAACAAAAAAAGCATTTATCTTTTCTATTAGCCCATCGTCAGCATGACCGATGATGCAGCTGGATGTTCAGATTGCTTCTGGCTGCTAGTAGCTGCTGATTCAATGCTCAATGCGTAACACAAAATCTTTTGTGATCTTTGTGAAAATGGTTCCTTCGTTATGTCTTGAGTGAATGAGTATTGTACAGTGTTGAATTCGGTGCTATTTTGTGTGCTGTTGTTGAGTATGTAGTTGTAGTCTCTTGATAGTAAAAAAGAACGAGAATAAAAAAGAAAAAAAACTTAGATGCGGTTGACGCAGTCCATTGAAAAGTGCAAACGAACGCGTAACCAATCTGAACCGTCCGTGATTTGCATTCCATTGCAAACAAATTACGAAACGAACCAAACCATCCATTCCATGGCTGGGTAATGTTGAGCGTGAGCGGTGAGGGAAAAAAAAGTAGCCAACGGTTACGATTTAAAAATCGTTTAAACGTTTCCTTTGTTCCGTACATTTGCGTATGCTCGCTCTCACAAATGAGCGTAACACCGTTCACTGAATACAGTGCTTTTGTAAATACGGTACGTGGAGAGAGAAAGAGAGAGACAGCGAGAAAGAGACCGAACGAAAAACAGCAGATTTATAATTTTCCGTTTTCATTAATTTAATGATGCTGAAGCATTGTTTGGGCAATACTCACTGAACAAACATTCGTTATGCAATACAATTCGTTGATTGCGGAGAAACCGCATAATTAGTTCCAACTCAAGTTATAATTGGAAAGGAATACTCAAAAAGTGTGTGTGTTTATGTGTGAGTGTTGATGTATGTGTGTGTACGAGTGTATGAGTGTTGCGAATGTAGGAGAAAGAGAGCGTGTACTATTGCTATTGATAATGACACAGTGGCTAGGGCAACAACTTGGTTCGAAGGCAGGAGGAAAACATTAATTGAAAAGGAGCAAATTCATTTAGTTTAATCCCCGTGGCGAGGAGATGTAATGACATGCATATGTTTCTACACTCTCACAAAAACCAATTAGTAAGGATTCTCATTCACGATTAATCAGTGGTGGATTTTGTAAGGTCCTCATTAAGGAAGAAGTTTTTCGCTCAATTTTTTTTTCTATTTCTCTTTTTTTTCTCTCTCTCTCTCTCTTTCTCTCTCATTTTCATTTTCGTATTTTCACTCTCACTCTTTCAATCTTCAATTCCATATTGTGCGCAACAATACTGGACCTTAAGGAAAATTTATTGAAGGTACGCGTCGAGCTAGATTTGTTCCCGTTCGATGCTCTTCTATGTAATAATGAAAAAAAAACTGTTTAATCAGTTTATGATTTATGGCCATTGTGTGCTGCGCCGATGATTGTGTGTGTGAGTGTGTGTGTGTACACCTGACGAGGATGTCTACATTTTTGATTAAAACTATGGTGAATTGCTTCGTTTTGAGGCCCCCTCGTTTGCCCGCTTCAACTACATTAAACTCAACTTGAATTGAATTGAATTCTGGTATGCTGCTGATGAGAACGAAATGAAACAGAACGGAACCAAACGAAACGGAGCGGGAAACACGAATTGCGCACACAGAAATATATATACACACACACACAGAGATTGGGGGAAGATGGAATGAACATCAATGAGAGATAAAATATTTCATTAGATTGAAAATGTCTATACGTTTACGTAAACAGTTACCCATTTTGCAGAGAGAGAAAGAGAGAGCGAGAGACCGAGAGTAGCAACAGCACCATCAGCAGCAGCAGTAGCATCCGGATGCAATTTCATAAAAAGCCAAAATTTTCATTCCGTTCTTTGCTCTTTTGACCATATTGGTTTCGATGTTGTCTATGTTCTGTTGCTGTTACTGCTGTTGCCGCTGCCATTGAATATTCGAAGCCTGTGTTGATGTTTGTTGGAGTGTGTGTGTGTATATTGTATATCCGTATGACGTAGCTGGCTTTCTGTGTATAGTAATGGTACGGACTCGTTAGGTATTTGTTCATTTGCAACGATGAATTATGAATGGCCCGAAGTGAATATAACATGAAATAAAATTAATTACATGTAATTGAATTGAGTTTTGTTACTCTCTCTCTCTCTCTCTCTCTCTCTCTCTCCTTGTCACTCTTCGCATCTCACTCAGTCGGCTCTATCGAAACCTCTGGTGTACACAGTGGCTATCTGCGCCCATTTTCAATTCCTTGTGTACTTGCATACTACACAATTACTTAAAGTCCCCCGAAACGTTAAGAGCCGATAAGGAGCAATATTGCGCTTACAACACATTCGACCATATGCAAACGATTCGTTGGAAAAACAACGAGATAGAGAAAATGGTTTGCATTGTGCGTCTATGTGTGTTTTTCCTCATTCATTTGCTTTCTCTCTCTCTCGCTCGCTCTCTCACTCTCACACTCTCTATCATGTTGTACTATGTAAAGTACAAACAAAACCTGAGCTTAAAACATAAATTGCCACTAGAAATTGGCGCTCAAGACTGAGATAGAACGAGACCGAGAGGCCAACGCAGTTAAAGGAGAGCATGGGAGCGAGAGAGAGAAAAAAGAAACGTACGTCAGCGATGATAATGACGACGACGACAACAACAGAGCACGATACAATTTTATACTAAATTGCCTGAAGTATTAAAACACGTGCAGCAGCAACATCATGTCCCAACCAAGTGTCCAATTAAAATTTTTGATAAAGTACAAACAAATAAATCTTTGTGTTGGCGCTGCCGTTGCGGCCGTTGTTGTTGTTAGTGTTTGTTGCTGTTGTTGGCAAAATATATATAATTTTTTTTTGTTTTGTTCAACTGAGCGAAGCCCTGACTCTTCTGGCTCTCGTTTGCTCTCTATCTCTGGTTTTGCATTGCATCGGTTGCGTACCGGACCAAGTGAATCGACTTATATGATCCAAAAACTGTGTTATTGTGCACACACACACTCCTCTGACTCTCTTGCTTTTGCTTCGCGTAAATTGTATACGTAGCCTTAATGCTGTAATAGAGATTATTCTAAATATTAGTTTGCGTGCTCATACTTTGCATTTCATTTCATTTTCACTGGTGTAGAGAGCTGTGAAATTAGGATAATACCACACGGCTCTAGCTGGTGTTGCTGGTGTGTTTCGCCTGCTTTTGCCCACAAGTTGTTTGTCTGTATGCCGTTTGCCATTTACGTCTTTGGCAGCGCATGGCCAACGAACCCAAAATATACGTTCGTTTAATTTTAGTTTAATTAACTTCAGTTCCCCATTTAACAAGAAATTAATTAAATGAGAGAAGATAATGCAAAAACACAATTAAAAAAATTGCGCACTTAAAAGAGGAGGGAAAAAAACAGGCAGCTATGGTGCTGAGCTCTTTTCTTTCGTATCTCAACTCAATGTGTGTTTGTGTGTATGTTTTTTTTTTCTACTACTGCTTGTATTCAACGTACCGCAAAACCTTTGTCTGGCCGTTTTACGCCACTTCGATGTGTTTGTTGCTTCGTTTACTGCTTTCGAAATTAGAAAAGGGCTTCGGTGTACGGTACATACACATATACACGCAGCACAAACACCAGCACAGCAGACACCCCGTTTGCCGGGGTGAGCTCATTTATGATTCTTAAAGTGGCTGTTATTTAAAGCTGGTTTCATTCATAAAATTACGATGCGATTGATTATAAAACCCAATGAGAAACGAGTGGATTTCAATGCTTCGGAATGAGAAATGAGAGTGTTTTTCAGGCCGCCCGACAATATGCTCGAATAACGGCAATTGAACGAATTGCAGCAAATGATGAAACGAAAAAAAAAAAATTCTGCTCGTCATTCGATTTCATTGCACAAATTGGAAGGAATCATTGAAAAGGTTCAAGGTTATACAAACGCAATACCACATATTGCTAAACTTCTTAAACAAATTGTAACAGGCGTACACAGTTTTGATGTTGCTATTGATGCTGTTGCCTCTGTTGATGTTGTAGCTGCTGACTTTCTCTTGCGAAACACCACCCTCAGCTCTCCGATTACACAGACTATATTTAAAACCGTAGTTTTAATTAATTTAATTAAAATCCTCTTGTACGAAATATTCACTAATTGGCCTAATTGGCTATTTCTCTTCTGCTTGCTCTCGTTCACTCCATGTATAATTGCATCTCATGCGCATTACTTGCTTCCAACCATCATCATCATTCGCAACAAAGTAATGAACGAAAGATTTTGAAACCATCTATCTATTCCAAGAGCCCATTCACATAGTTTGCATCCTTTTTTGTCCCTCCTCTCTTGTTTCAATTTGATAATTTGAAAATATAAAATTTATATATATATATATATATCTATGTATGTTATAGAGATAATGGATGGAAAGAAATGAGCTCCTTGCTGCTTGTAGCTCGATGAAAGCAATTGTTTGAATGGTATTCAGAATAAAAGATGACAGTAATTGGCTTGTTTTTTGTCGAGATGTTCTGATATCACTTATGGTATTATTCGTTATTAGGAATGTTTTTCTGTGTGTTGTTCGTATGAATAATAAGACATCGTAAGAGAGCGTACGCTCCACTTCAAAAAAAAAATCCAATTCCATCAAATGATGTAAAAAAATATTGTTTTCGTAATGCTGTAATCAGAAAATGGGATTTCATTTTTCGTTGATAATGGGTTTAAATGAGATTGCAAATAAAATGTTAACAAAAAATGTTCCATGAAATCGATAAAATATATGTAATAACAAATTTGTAGCATGAATAAAATGTAAAAGCGATGATAGCATTGAAAAACATCTTAATATACAGAATCCTAGTTTTTAGAAGAAAAAAAAAACCAACAACTATGTAATACCGATTTTTAATTTGATTTTCTGTTTCATTTTGTGATTTCAGATTTGAAGTAGCACGGTCCCAGCCATCAAAGTAATCAGTTACATTGGTAGCTGTTGTAAAACTTGCACTTTTATATTGAGCACTGTGTAAACATGTGAACAAGCGTTTTTGTACTGTGAAAATCGATCAAAATCGAAACACTTCAGTAGAAAAGAAGAAGAAAAAAAAACACTCAATCTCAAAAGTAAATGAGAAATAGTAACGAATCAACACATCTGTGAACTGTTCAGTGAACGAAAATAAAAAACAGTGAAAAACAAGTGTTCACTATACATTGACTCTATCCTTCCAGAAGAATCACAAGAAATAACAACAACAGCAACAACAACAAAAAAACAAATCAAATCACAAGTCAATTTGATTGTGGACAACGTTTGTTTGCCTTAATTCACAACACAACGGATACTTGCTGTTCGCTCGATTTTAGTTGTTTTCATTTTTAATATACTGTGTAAACTAACAAAAAAAGCCGTCAAGCTGGCCGCCTCCGTAGCAATGAATTCATATCATCCGTATCAGGATATATCATCACCACATCCACCTAGTCCGGACAACAACAATTATGCGTCGTCAATGTCAATTGGCAACGCTGCCGGACATCATCATAATGGTCATGCACAGCTCATGAGTTCAATAGGTGGCCAACAACAGGGTTTCCATCAAATTAACAACAATAATGCGATGATGAACAAATGTGCTGGCTGTGGCAGTAAGTGCTGAACAATATATTTTATAAAACCACTACTTGATTAGAGACAGTTTTCATTTCGTGTGTATATTTCACTTGAACACATCGACCAAAGTGACGTACACTCACCTTTCAATTGGAAAATTTTCAACAATATTTATTATCATAATAGGTAAAATTGCCGAACGATATCTTCTATCAGCAATCGATAAATTCTGGCATCACACATGTCTAAAATGTACTTGTTGCGGAGCTACTTTAGCCGATTTGGGCACGGTCTGTTACACAAGGGGAAATATGATACTATGTAAGGCTGACTACTCTAGGTAAGTTTCATTCGCTCGGCTTAAGCTGCAAGCAATTTTATCATCTTATTACAAATGATTTTCATCACTTGAAGCCATTTTAAACATAGGAGAACTTCTTTAACAAATAAACACTTTAGTGTGTTATTATTAGATTTAATGAGAATTTCGATCCAATACATACATAGATACATAAATACATGCATAGATGTGTGTTGCCACGGAATTTCGATTTAGAACATTTTTGAGTCTACATTACTAAATTCGAATTGAAGTGTTGAAATTAATTATAACGTGTGTCTGTGTGTGTGTGTGCATATACATATGAATATGTGAATTGTGTGAGAGTAATCAGTCTCGTTTTGTGTCTGGTAAATTGAATCACACAAAATGATACCACACAAAGAATGCCATCGCATTGACCACAATGAAATCGATTATCTCGAATCTATTTCCTTCTCACTATGCCAATGGCTGTCTACCCGCTTTTCAAGATGAGAGCAAACAGTAGCAAAATGTCGTTTATACCACATGTTTTTGTAACACTCTCTCACACACACACACACACCGAGAGAGAGAACATGAGCGCACGCCACCGTATAAACGTATGAAAAGAGATTTTGAACATTTGCTGTTTACATTAGTTTTTAATCTGAAATTCAATTTATTAAAACAATTAAAAGCGCATACTTCACGACCAAATACACCACGCACTCGTTACTATTCACACATTCACACAGTTCGGCTCATGGAATTCGAAATGAGTGCTACAGTGATGTCTATTCGCTAGCTCGAAATTGCTCGTTTTCCCAAAATTTTATCAACCAGACAAATTCATTTACGCAACCCATCGAAAGCAGCAGCGGGCAAAAGGATTCGAAACAGAAGATGGTACAAACATACTCGCAGAGAAACACAACAAACACACACACACACAAAAAAAAAATCTGAACCCAAACCAGAGCAAATTGCGAATTGCATTCGGCGTTGTGATTGTGATTCGGGTTGTTGTATTAGATCTGTGCACACAGCCACAAACAAGCTAAAGGCGCGAAGCGATTCAATTATTTTACGCGTGTATTTAAAACAAACATACTTTGGCCATTTTGTTTGCTTTCTTTTCATTGCGAATCGACAAGAGGCAAGCCGTATGTGCTCTCGCATATGGATCTCGATTCGCTTGCTCATGCTTGTGCTCGGTTTCAACAACGGTTTTTTTTTCGGGGTAACAGTTGAGTGTATGTGTGTGTGTACATTTCACGCGTTCCACATTCAATTTGTTTCCTATTTTCTGCCACGTTTTTTTTGCCGCTGCTCCAGCTCTTGTTTGTTTCTCATCGTGGCCAACCAAATTGAATTAAACGAAAATAGCGAAACGCAAAAAATGCCGCCTAGATGATGAATTTAAACAACAACAAACAAAAAGTAGCCACTCTCATACGAACACAAACACAAACACACACGCGAAAACTCATTTCCGGTTGACAGACTTAACAACATCGCGAAACAAACGGCTTGCAACGTTTATTTCGATTGAAATGTGTCGATTTTTCCCTCATATCTTCCTTTTGTTGCGGCCATTGCCATTTTTAATGAGGTTTTCTCGGTTCCGTATCGCGATGAATTGAACAGAATCAAAAAAAAAACGATGCCATGTAAATTGGCATTGAATCATCGGTGCGATACGCAATCGGTAAAAATGATCAAAATCGTTCACATTTTATTAAGGTTCAATATGAATCGAATATTTCAATTTCCTCATTGAAAATCGCGATAGTTCGACAATACAACAAAATAACATGCAGATACATTCGCTAATTATATGTAGAATATTACTGCGAGATCAAACAGAAGCTGATTGATGCAGCTACAATATTTATTTTTCGAACGTTAATCTAAGAATAATTTGATGTAAATTTATTCCGATTTCCGTACTGAATTTGCAAAATAAATGTTTGGGGAATTCATTTATATACCGATGAAAGTCAAAATGCCATCCATTTAAAAGAGTTTCACCGAACAACTCAATGCAACGTTTAACTTTGCAGTGAAATATCGAGAGAGAGAGAGAGAGAGAGAGAGAGAGAGAGTGGAAAAAATATACAGAACATTTCATATGAAAGTGTAGCATTGGGACTTCAAATGTTTTTCGAATAAAAATGACTTCAATGTCTCAGCTGTTCACATTTCACCTTATTTGGTGCAAAAAAATTGACTTCTGCAGTAAGCCATTTGATGGCACACAGTCATATTTTCCAAACGAGCAGAAAATACTCATTTTATAAAAAAGAAGAGTAGAGAACACTCTCTCAATCACTCTATACAATGAACGAATGCCAACGAGTGGATCGTATCTGACAGGGGAGATAGACGATGAACATGCAATCAGTACGCTTTAAATGGTGAATCAATGGTAAACTAATTAGATCGGCATTCATGCTGCGCTTGATAAAACTAAAATTATCGCTATTGTTTCTGTGGTGTTGGCGAAAATCACGCAATGAATTATTATCACAAAGCTATTGTCGACTCGACAGATCCAGATATGCATACACACACACACAAACACATTCACATATTTTCACCTTCAATCTTTTATCTTGTTGGCGGCGCGCATTTTTTTGTGTCTGTGCGCTTACCAAATGCAGTAGCATTCGCGACCCTTGTGCGCAAAAACGATTGAGAGCAACAATAACAAGCCACCACAACAGAAAAAAAGCTGTGCATCAAACGATGTGCTGCACTTGTTTTGTTCAAAATAAGAGAGAAAGAGAGAGAGAGAGATAGAGAGATAGAGAGAGAGAGAGAAACAACAGCGAGAATATGAAAGAGAACGATGAGCAAAAGCATTGCATGTAATAAACCATCAAATAATTATACGTATGGGTACGGCACTGGAGCCAGAATAGTGGTGTGTTATCTGTGATAAAATCGTTTATTATACAATTGAAATTTTTATGTAATGCCGACAATGATTGCGCTGATTCCTGTGATAGCGCGGTGATGATGTATTGTTATTTCTCTATCATGTTAAATAACAAGAGCATTTTTTTTATATTTCAGAGTCGTGTACACTTCTTGGCGCTTATTCTAGATAAATGTGGAATGTTCATGTTCATGCTTTTCCCTCTGCCATCCACCGATGATGTGATGGTTCGGTGTATTTTTTTTTCTCTCTCGTGTGTTTGTGTGTGCGCGCTATTGTTGTTGTTGTTGTTGTTATTATTATTATTATCAGCATACAGAAATCGACGTTGAATGGAGCAATATGTTGAGAATGCATGTGCAATTTATTATATTAATATAACGTTTATTCATATTTTATGAGGAGATACCGGGTCTTTCTCTATGGTATGCTGTATGCTCATTGTACGCTATTATCGGATACACGCATTGTGTTGCATTATGCACTATTATCACTATGTTGCACTATTGCCACGTGAAATGGCCATAAGCACTGCACAGTGCACAGCCACACATCCACATACACACATAGTATTGAACGGAAAAGTGAGCACAAGAGCTAACCAAAATACATGGCATATCGCACACATTTTTCGATGTGCATCTTTTTTTTTTTAGTCGTGTATTTCGACGTTCGACAGAAATTATTTGAATAAAATTTTGCATGGCGACCCATTGTGTGTGTGTTGCGTCCATATCCGCATCCTACCTCTGAATCATCATTAATAATAATTCAAGCGGTATTAAGAACATCCAATATTCTATGCGCCAATCCCTTTCATAATGATCTCTTGGTTTATTTGCTTTCTCTTTTCCCGGGCATTTTGCATACCCCATTCATCCAGTTGTGAGCATTTCACTCTCTCTCTCTCTCTCTGCCTCTCTCTATCGTTATCGCTATCTCTTACCCTCTTGCAAATTGATGGTTCCCATGTGTGCACTTTTTTATCGATATCGATTGTACGGTTGAGCTGCAAAAATGGCCAAAAATAACCGATAGACATGGATCGGGCGAAATTCACATAATCAATTTCCCAATTAAGGCAATGTACATGTAGTTGCTGTGTGTGTGTGTGTGTGTGTGTGTGGTTCGCACTTGTATTGGTGGCCTCTCTGCACTTGTGCTGCGTTCTTTCGGCCTCTTTCTCATATCGCTCGGTGTTTTTTTTTTTGTGTGTATGTATGCCCTCTTCTCTTTGTCTATCGTACACTTGGCTGCCGTACCATATTCGGATATGACTGCATTCCGATTAAAATCGCTGCCGTCGCATAGGACTGATGCAAACCATGCATAGCAACCGATTGTATGACTTTATTATTGTATGTCGATCTAATTGTTTGCTTCGTTTGTTAGCTATAATTGGAAGGATTTCAAGTGAACGCCACCAACGAAATACAGATACAGAGAATGAGAGAGAGAGAGAGAGAGAGCAAGAGCGAGAACGAGAGCCATAGACACATCATGCTAGCTGCAATTGCATACACATCTACACTCGCACACATCGGTATGCATGCCAGCAAATATGTTCGATGTGCACAAACAAATTACAAAGAGTTAGTAACTTATTTTTCGGGGGCAACATTCCATATTTATGTGCTCTCTCCTGTTTGTTGTTATCATCATTTGAATGCCGATGAAATCCGGGACGAAAAATTGCTGTGTATCGCATTTTGGATAGTTATTTAGTGCAATTACCGACATTCGAAATCTATGAGTCGATGGCAAGCTATTATTTTTGCACAACATACGGAATATTGGTTGGCACAGAGAGCAAAAGATAGAGGGAGAGAGAGAGAGGAAGAGAGAAAGGAAGAGATAGAAAGCTTAATTCGAAAATTTAAATTATGAATCATATTTCGAGTTAAAATTGAACATTCCCTTTATAATACGGCCGCCTCCCCTCATCAAAAACGTATCTAATTAGGAACTTTAAACTTGCATTCTAATTGGATTCATTCATCATCGGAAATTCAATTTTCCCTCCATAGATTTTCCTTCTCTTCGCAAATTTCCAAACATTCAACCATATTTATCTAATAATCTTACCGCAATTAAAAACGAAACCGTTCAGCCGTCAGATTCAGTGCTCTAACGAGCACATTCATCCAGATTGTGCTTGGATGGTGGAAAATGGTGCGCAACCGAAAAATGAATGAAAAAAAATGGAGTTAATCGCAAAACACTTTCGCATAGAATTAATTAGTTTACTTTCAATTTATAATGCGATGGTGAAAATGATTGCTTGTCAGTTTTTGCAGCAGCAACGGTAATGGCAGCAGTGACGGCACCGGCACCGGCACCAAGTTTTCACTAAATTCCATTTTAACGTGGGTTATAACATTTTCCCGCGCGTAGAACCCTTTCGTCCTCAACGCATCTTCTTTGCATGGGCCCAGCACATTCATTCGGGTGTTCGGTGTTGGCTGCTACTCATCCTTTTGCATACGTAATTTTATATTAAGTATTTCTTTTTATTGCTGTCGCTTCTGCAGCAATAAATGTGTTATTATTTAGAAGAAATAAAATAAAGCTCTGTGTTTGACAATGCCTAACGTAAAATTTTTCCATGCAATATACACAGAACACAGATGTACAACACACAAATACTGCTGAATGAGCATAAGTGAGTGTGTATTATATATGTTTGTGTTTGTATACTTTCCATCTCGACGTCTCTCCGCTGCAAGCCACACCGCATCGATTCAATAATGCAGAGTAACACATCACAACGAGAAATAAACAACGAAAAGGCACAAAAAAAACGTCCAAAAACAAGGGAAAACGAGACAGATGATGAAAATTTAATTAATATTTTAGGAATTTAATTAAAACTCCATATAGTAGATTCATTCGCTCATACTCATACCCATGAACATGAAATCTCGTTCGCTTTCGCAGGAAACGGTGCGCGTGTATTCCGTTCCACGGCCGCACATCAGGCACACAGAGAAAAGAAAAAAAAACACGATACACAGAGATCGAGAGAGAGAGAGAGGGGAAAAGAGAGGAAAAAAAGTACTCTCTGTGTTATCAAATTGGTATATTAAACCATATATATTACCTACAGCCAATGAGCGTGAGCGCGTGTGCGCGCTCGATCCTGTCCCTCACTCTTTTCGTTACATCAGCCAGCGCACTGCCAACAATCTCTCACAATAAGCAGGATAAAACAAACGAATCGTTTGACTCAAATTAATATAATATAGCAATTTAATACGTCATACACATCACTTATTCTATAATATATAGCGCTTGGCGATGGCAAACAACGCATACATTGTATTATATTTTTCAAGAATGAATTATGTGTGCATAATGCCTATACATGGATACCGTCGAATGGCAGTATCAGCAGCAGCAACAGCAGCAGTAGCATTTTTGCCAGGGAGTTTTCAAGTGCGTGTACCGTGTTGTAGATCAGCCATAGCCATACATAATAGCATAGCTCAGCATACACTTTCTCACTTTCCACCATAACGACCGACCGGCACTGTATTTTTTGTTTATCGTACTCCAACTCCATGAGATAGTGGATGATGTTCATTTGCTGCTGAGATAAAACAAAATCTATTTATAATTAGATGGAACCGAATTTGAGTGGTGTCGAGTCCGTCCATTTGCTCTTCGTTTTTTCTTTGTTGTTGTTGTTGTTGTTGTTGTTGTTGTTGTTGTTGTTGTTGTTGTTGTTGTTGTTGTTGTTGTTGTTGTTGTTGTTCTACCTCCTGACAGCAGCAGCGGCAAAAAATTGTTTGCATTGCTCTCACTCACTTCGGGGTTTTTTTTCCATGTAATTTATGAATAATTTCCTCTTGTCGGCCGTTAATGAGTGTGCCACTCATAATCAAATGGCTTAAGGTTTATATGCAGCAAACTGAAAATTTGTTTACTCAAAAATGTTCAAATGAGTTTATTTGAAGTTGTTGCGTCTCGCGTTTGCTCGTTGATTTTTGGATTTGGTCAGAAAATTACAATATATTAAAATGCGTACAATTATACAGCTCTGAGTGCTCATCGCAACTAATTTATTATTTTCCACGTGACATTTATGTTATTTTATGATGCTGACTTACTGAATGGAAAACAAATTGATGTTTTTACTTGAATGATTAAGTGAGTTTTATTCGAGAGGTACAAAGACGTTCAATTAGTCAATTAATTTGAAATTAATAAATTGTCAATGCTCAAGTGATTTTTTTTTTGTTTGTTGTTGAATATGTATTTTTGTTCGTTTTATTCTAGTCACCATTTCTCATAACGTACTAATTTAAATTGTCTCACCAATTTGTCTCTTGCAGAATGTTTGCACCGCCACCATGCTCTGCATGCAATCAAACAATAGCGCCGAATGAATTTGTCATGCGAACAACGTCACAATCGAGTAATCAACAGTCGCCGAATCAACCAAACCCAATTCAACATCATGTATTTCATATAAAATGTTTTGCATGTTCAAATTGTACAGCTCTGCTAAGGCAGGGCGATCGGTAAGCACTGAACAGTGTTATTTCTCTTATTTCATGTTTTATGTGTTACTTTTTTTTGGTTTTGTTCGCATTTTTCGTGTATGCTGCTGCACAGCATTCGCGCGTTGCATATTTCTGTGTTGTAATTTGCATATTTCCAGCTGAATCTCGATTACCTTATTTGTTAATAATCATTTGCGCACGTTAGCAATCTGTGTGTTTTTTATTTGTGTCTCATTTTGTTCTCTCTCATTCATTTCGTTTATTTTGTTTTTTTTTTTGTTTCTTTTTTCAATTTATTTCCAGTTACTACATGTTAAATGGAAAACTGGTCTGCGAACAGGATTGGCATAAATTGGTGAAAGCACCCGTTGCAAACAACAGCACACCGCCCGTACGTAAAGGAAAGGTTGGACGACCGAGGCGATCGAGAGACTGAGAAGTTGCACCGCGTTTGGGTCGACCGCCAAAGATACGCAAAGATGATTTAGACCGACCCAATCACATGAATTTACCGTTAACTAGTTTAAACAATCATACCAGCAATACATTCAATCGCAATTTAAACGACAGCAACCTACTGTTATCGAATCGTTCAGCCAGTACAATGTTATCGCCATCGAGTTTGGCAGCAACGGCAACGGCAACAGCGGCGGCGGCAGCAGCAGCCGCAGCAGCAGCCACAGCGGCCAGTTCAATGCCTGCTGCACATCAGCCACTTTCCAATGAGCATTTGTACAGCACACTGTATGGAAGGGAGCTCGAATTGATGCGTAAAATTTACAAAAATGACAATCGTGATCATTTAGTCGAAAGTCCAATGATGCAATCACCGCATCCACAACACAATCCCGATACATTGCTCATGAAAAATGCGGGCTATCCAATGACCTATCCGAATCCGGCATCACAGTTTGGTGTTGGTGTGCCAAATTCACCGTACCATCATGCATTGTCACCATCACGAACACCACCCAAGATGCATCATCCGGATCAAATTATGTCACCGGACAACACACGTTGCGTGATCAAGCAAGAAGAGAAACCGGTTTTGTTTAATTCACCGCCAAGCAGTAGCTACCCCGGTTACGGTGCATCATCAATGTCACCCACATCGATTCTCAGCAATATGGCCAATCCAATTGTACGGAAATTCGATGCTGAAGTTCTTGCTGGAATGTCAGCAAATCACAAGCAAATGTACGAAGATCGTAAGCTTCAATTGAATGCCGGCTATTCAGCCAAAGATCATCCGGAATCGGGCTACGGTGACACAATGTACGCCGATGTAATGGCCGCATCAAATAGCAATGTCAACAATTTTATGCATTTACAGCAAGAGCATGAAAAGCAAAACCAGCAACGACAACAGCAACCGAACACAACGAAACACAATAATAATAGCCAATTGATTGGCACTGAGTCGAACAATCACTTCTACAATATTAGCGACTATGAGAGCAATGACAAAAGGCAACAGCAGCACCATTCATCGCATCAATTATTTCAACAAAATCAATTTTCAATTAATAATACTCCAAAAGATAATGGCGGAGTCAATATGACTGGTATGCGGGAGAAGAGCCCCATCAATAACACGTCAAAATTGAATAATGCGTGCAGTCACAGTGATAGTAACAATAATAATAATACCAATAACAACGATAATGCCAAGAATGTTCGAATGGCAGCTAAATTCAGTGCGTCAAACAGTTGTAATGCAAATGAAACAGCGTTCGAGAGTCCTTGCCGTTCGGCAAAGATGTGCCCAAAATCAATTAAAAGTGATGGCACATCGAAAATCAACGCCAGCAAAGTCAATAATAGCGACAACAGTGCAACGAATTTATTATCGCATTCAAAATGTGCAAATGAAACAGCCAACGATTTTATGGTGCACATTCGGGTGAAAGAGCAAAAGCAACAGCAACAACAACAACAACAACAGCAGCAGCAGCACCAATTGCAAAATGCGAATGGCAGAATGGCACCGCAACAAATGGATTTCGATGAGGCGAGCAACAGTTGCGATAGTCCTGGCAATGAAAATGCCAGCACTTACAATGATGATGAGGGTGACGAATTTATGAATTTGTAATTTTCACATATTTTACTTAAAACTTTCTCACAAGTGATCTCAATACGTCAACATCTTAAAACAAAACTGTTCGATAAACAAAAAGGTTCTCTGTTCGTTTAGACATAGAATAGTTGTGGATGGCAAGAGAATGGGCAAATCTAACAAATGGATGTGAAATTATAACACGAGATTGCCATTTGGTCATTTCTCTTGAAATCACTTTTTTTTAAAACAAAAAACAAAATAAAACAAAAAACACACTGAAAAAAAAGAAGAAGAAAAATTGTTGAATGTATAAATTATTATTTGGCAAGGGCATCAATTGCATGTAATTTACTTAATTGTATCGTTATGTCACAATAAATAATTACATCCATTACAAATGAAACAAAACAAATAAACATCGGCACCTACAAATCTAAAAATTCAAATGCAAAAAATGTTTTATTTATGCATCAAATAAGCAACAAGGCAGTTTTTAAAATCAATTAAATAAGATTAAAATAAAATGCACGCTCTAAATAAAAACAAAGCAACAACAACAACAAAAAAAAACAAATTATGTGAACATTTAAAATAGGATACGGTTTAAATGATGCGAACGCTATGCGTATTCGAACAGGCACGAAAACACACACACAAACACAAACACGCAACATAACGCATTTCAAACGAGCTTGAACATTTGATGTTTCAATGCAACCAAATTGTAGTAATTTTAACCGAAAATCACACACACACACAAACACGCAACCAATGTTTATGTTTGAAAATAGCCTCATGAATACGGTTTTATTTGGCATAATGTCAGCATGCGAATTATTACGATCAAATTCCAATAGGAAACAGGTTTACCACATTTATTAAAGGTTAATACACGCAACATTCACACAACACACATTTTTAACTTGATTCATTTCAAGTGTTTAACCAAAATAGTATTTTCTAAACAAACAAACAAACAAAAAAACACACAAAATTAGGTGCTTTAAAAATGAATGCAATTAATAGTCCTGATGAAGAGCGGTACACTTTTTTATGAGTTGCACATATTTTGCATTTGAGAAGAGAAAACTGGGTAAACCAGTCTGGATTGATGGAGCTAAATTTTTCGTCTCACTTTAAAACCATCTCAAAACGTTTCTAGGCAATCTCTCACCAAAGATGGACATCTTAAGAATGTTTCAATCGCTTTGAAACGTTGTTGAAAAAACAATTGCATTTATGCAGCTGATAAAAAAATATCATTTGAATACGATTGGATTCGTTTATTTCTGAAATGTCTATACTTAGTCTTAACATTATGGGCCTCTTTCATGTGATTAAAATACCTTTAAAATAAGGTAAGAACGGTCACAATGCTAGGCAAAGAAGATTATTTTGGCACCCAAATTTACCAACAGAAAAAAACACCATTAAAACAAGAAACAGACAATTCTCACAAAACTAAAATAAAATAGAAATCAACCGAAAATGAACAACCTGTAGTTTAAAAAAAACATTCATAGCAAGTAAAAACAAAGCAAACAAAAAAATATTCAGTAACTATCACAATCACAAAAGTTCTATGGAAAAAAATAACGAAAAGATTAAAAATGGTTTTAAAAAATACGAACAATTTGACAGCAGAGCAATAAAGTAGCTTTCGGGATTCATTTTGTCTGGTTTTCAGTCAAAACACTGGTTTAAAATGCCGATTTTGTGGGTGATCGAGTGTGCAAAAACGAAATAAAAAAAAACAACAAAACGAACACAAAAATCACTCCCAGAGAAAGCAAAGAGTTTGGTGACAAATTTTCATGCAATTTGTCCATTTATCCTTTTTAAAGTTAAGTGGCTAATACTATTTTTGTTACATAGACCAATTCAATACGAATAGAAATGAGCAAAGTGATTTCGGTTTGAAATTCGGGTGTGCTGAAACGAATTCGATGTCGATTAATAATTTGTTTTTTTTTTTGTTTTCTATTTTAAATACAAATTTCAAACTCTGTGCATTTGAGGAGAAAGGTTCAAGTCAATTTTAACACAGTGCATTTGCCTTTATCCCGACAAAATGAATGTTAATGTTATTCATTAAAAAAAAATTTACTTGAAAATTAATAACTTCTTTATAACTAGACAAAAAAGAAACGGATATTGCATTCTGAACCATTAAATGAATTAAATGAAGCACGAGAAAAAAAAATGAAAACTGAAGAAAATTGTGTCGAGAACAATGAAAATGAATGAAAACTCGAACCAATTCAGAATTTAATTGGTAAAATGAATGATTGAATTGATTCAAAACTCTGTAAAATACTATTCTGGAGATATAAAAAAAAAGAACCGGTTTAAGAACAATCACATTTAATCAAGTAAAAAGCTATTAGTTTAAGAATACTGAAAACAAAAACACTTTAAAACAAAGTAAAACTACCTTTATTGGTACATAATAATGGGTGTAATACAGATGTTACTTGAAAAATTAAAAAAAAAAAATGTGAATGAATATTCAATAAAGATAAAATGAAAATTGGATTTTTTTTAGCGTTTGATTTAGATTTTTTGTCATTTCTTTGATTAGCATTTATTTATCCTTTGGGGACAAATTGAAGGTAAGGTTAAAACAAAAAACTTAAAAAAAAACACTATTAATAGGCAACCAAATCAACTCTGGTTTCCTCACCGACAGCTTTCAATTGGTACAAACTATTTTTAGGCTAGCTCTTCAATCAACATTCAAAACCCACTTTGAAAAGAATGAACATAACAAAAAAAAACTAAATATTACAAAACTTTTGAAATGATGTGACAGAATACCAACACACACACACACAAAATTGAGATAAATAGAGTGAGAGATGAGGCGCGATTCGCATTTATGCCATTTTCCATTTTCCATTCTCCATTCTCCATTTGGTGAATACAGTGCACTGGGAAATGAAGCATATTATTCGCTATCTTCAGTGTTTTCCAGGGGCTGCAATTAGCACTTAATTCTTTGTGATTCGTCGAGTAGCAGTTGTCAATGGCAATTGAAAAATCGTGTTTTGCAAATTAATGAATCTATGTTGCATTAGGCTATCTGCGTTTAGTCAGGTTTTTGTTTATGTGACTCCGCATCATACCTTCATACACACACACACACACACACACACATTCAATCGCTCACTCTCTCCATTTCAAACTTTTCGCTATTTAACGCAATGCGAGCATATTCGCATGACATCGTATATGTGCACAATCATCCATGTGCGATTCTCTACTCGCGTGTTGCATTTATTTCGCTCTAGTTTTAAGATACTGATTCGCAAATATCTTCATTCGCAGCCTGTCATTCCCATTTTACAATTCACGCTCATTCGAATAAAACATCAATCCACGTTCCGTTTTTGTTGCGTTCTCAACATACACACATACACACGAATAGAGAAAAGGGGTGAGAGAGAGAGAACGAGATCGAAAAAAACCTAAAAAAAATCGCTTAAAAGCATTTTGAATCCATTTGACGTAGATGAGCATATTGTGTTTGTGTGGGAAATCGTTCGCCACAACTTTTCCAACTTTTACTGCTACGCCGAATGTGCCACACACACACATCTATACCGTATAGACTATATGAGCACCGAAATACATTTGGAAAATTGATAACGATGATGACTGCGATGATAATATGTGGAAGGAGACAGAGCGAGAGAGATTAAAAAAATGCTCCTTTTGGCACACGTGCAGATGCATTAGCGTAATTGGACATTAATCGAGATGAAACGTTTTCGTTCGGCTTGTAAAATAGTAAATACGGGCTCGGGAAATAGGAAATTCCGACGGACAGGAAAACAAAAGTAATGAAGCAAAGTTGACAGCTCGTTCGTTCGTTCGTTCGTTCGGTTCATTCACTCATTCTCTCATACGGATTCATCATCGCGATAACACAATCGGCAACCATTACACTGTCGAATGGTATTAGGCGAATTGAATTAGAAGACGTGTGCATTTCATTTAATTACAATTCAAAAAAAAAAAAAAAAAATTGTCCATGCACATCGGACGTTGTTGAGTTCTCCAACTCGAGTTGGATGAGTGAATGATGGACATTTGCCACACTATAAACTTTTACTGTATGTGAATCACCGCAATCACTGATTTACAATTCCATTTCGTCGAATTTTCCATTTAGCGTTTGCATTTTGATTACTTTGTATCTAATTGAAATGGGGGAAAATATTCAGGTAAATCGTAAAATTAGCACACACACACACAAACTGTATGCAATTTCAATTTTAAGGGAATTGAAATTAAATTCAACACAAATGAGATTTAAATATGTAGATTTCATTCGTAGGTTCAAAGTGGAGAATGCTTTTAATTGAATTATAGTTGTCCAAATTTTAGTTGCTAAATTAATTTTGATGCTTCATTCAATTTAGCCACAAAATCTAATTCGAATAATGAAATCAAAAAATTATTACAATTTTTTTTTTATCATTTTACATTTACCAAAACCTGCTTAAATTCAAATCAATTAAGGCTTGGTTTAACGGTTGTTTGAATGTTCAACACATAAAGCCCCATCCACACGACTGAATGTCATGGTTTTGACAGCTATTCTGCAGACAGCCCTTAAATGTAAACAAAAGTCGTTGTTCACTGTGCTACTAACTAAGAAAAAATTTCAGAAGAAAGAAAAAAATAATTGGTTGCTTCCAAAAATGGATTCGGACGATAACTGTTTAGTCATTGATGAAGATACAATGGACATGGAAGTATCATCAACAACACCAAATCGAAGTGAGCCAACCGCAACGAGAATTGAAAAAAAACACAAAAGACGACGTGAAAATGACGCAGATAGTTTTGCAGATGAAAGTACAGCTATAAATAAGTCAGCACAAAAGGTCACATCAGATTCACGTTATGAAGAAAAGAGAATCAAAACATCAAGGGAACGAAACAGTGAGAAGCGAAAATCCAAAGATGACCGTCGCAAATCTTCAACGTTGAATATTGAAAAACCACGGACACCCAAAGGAAAACAGTACACTATTCGCCTAACAAAGTCCATTTTTGATGAAAATGCATTGAACGTAAGTGGATTCAGTAGCGTTAGTTTGCAGTCAATTTGTTCAATGCAAAGCACATGGTTTGATAAGGTTGGAAATGATTTCATTAAATGTTGTGCTGTTTTTTTTTCGTCTATCCATTCAGATTACCGCGCAAAAGCACCAACTATACAATATGCAATTTTATCACCGAAAAGGTCATCTCGTATCTGAAATGCCATTGGTTTATCCAGCACCACCAGCATTCCCTGAATTAAGTTTAACACAATTGCTGAATTGGCCGGATATTAAAATGAACATCAATTTAGATCATTTGGCATTTTCACATGAAATCAAGCAAAACTGTGTACGTGATTTGGTGTTTGGTGACGAGGTTTTGATTGGCATCGACCTTCAAAAGAATCCCACTGAAACGCGATATCTACAAAAAGTGCCAACAACCAAAACATATCCCATGGTTTCAAAGGATGTGTTTGATGTTTATGTGAGATCGTTAATGAATGTTGCACCGTTATATGATGTTGGCAAATCAAAGTTACCGGAAATAGAGCATTCATTTCAAAAAATACTTGATGATGTGGCCAGTGTACCGTTTAATTCGATTCAAACCCGTATGACGCATTCCCGTTTTTTGGATGAACAAAAGTACTATTGCGTATTTGACAATTCCAGTACAGACGACAGTAGCAGTAGCAATTTGAAGGTTAGGTTACGCGAAACCATAAATCCAGAGGTGAATTTTAACTTGAAAAAATGCACATTCCGATCGGATCAAATTGATGTGTGGCACGAAGCGTTGGCCAAAGAGCTCGAAGACATTCTAGTCATCCGAAGTAATAAAATGAAAGATGCATTAAGAGATCGCTTTAAAAAGTGTTTGGTGCTGAAGTGTGAAAAGTGTAACGAAATTTTCGAAGGTCCATTATGGGCGGTTAAACTAAAGGATCACATCAAGCAAAAGCATTTTGTGGATAAGAAATGGAGCTGTGTGAAATGTCAACGTAAATGGGATCAATTTGAGCTGCTTAACATGGGATGGAAACATGATTGCAACACTGGTGTCTAAACCAAATAATCAGATAGTTCAATCGTTTTTCGGCCACGTTTAGTGAGGCCAGTGAGGCTATTGTTACTTACGTTTAAGCTTAACAGATCTGTTAATTTTTATTATCTTATTTAGGGACTGATAAATCAAAAGAAATATCACTATGATGGCTAAACTGTACCAAATATATTCACATTCATTATGTACAATTATTATTCACACAAAAAACAAACATTTTCATCTGACATAAATGTTAAGAAATGACGCGCCCACACCGAGTAAATTAAACAAGAATTCTTGAAAAATTAAATAACATCGATGTAAAGGTTGAAATAAAGTAGTACGAATTACAAAACAAAATCTTCGTCTTGTTCATCGTCTTCTGGTACAAAATCCATGTCATCATCATCATAATCGTCTTTGTAGACTTTTTTCTTTTTCTGTCCGACTTTTTCCGTAACATCTTCAAGCTTGACCTCGGCTTGACTGGATCGATGGTGGAATACAAATGAAACGCACTTTGAAACGTCCCATGCTTGACTCAGAATAGTATCTGAAATGCCTTTGTTGTCCGAACAATGATACCATTGAGCCAAATCCGATGTACAGTCCGAATCAGGTGGTGGCAATTTTACTTGAACGTTGTTTACACAACGTTTGCACTTGAATCTATAGTGATATGAGATGAATTGTATTAGAGTCTGAGCAAGATATTTACATGCAACAGAGTCTTCTTCTGTTTGTGATATTCCTTTTACCCATTCAAGGTGCCTACTTACATTGCATGAGTATCAGATATACAATTCTCGTCCAAACTGAACAAATCACGTAAATCGTCTTTCGTGAAGTGCCGTTCTCCGTTTTCTTCGTTGTCAACGATTGCATTTGAGAGTGCTTTTTTGTGCGCTTGACGCTGGAATATCTTTTCTTCAATTGTTCCCGTCTGAAATACGCGGTATTTTGTGTCGATTTATTGTGCATCAAATTGTTTTGATTCGATTTAAATTGAATAAAATTCATAAAAACTTACCGCAATCATTCGATAAATGAAGCACGGTTTCGTTTGTCCATCACGCCAAACTCGGGCCATTGCCTATAAAAATTAGATGATCATTAGAAATGTTTAAGATTGAGGTTAAAAAATTGTCTTTAAATGCACTTACTTGTTCATCATTTGCTGGATTCCAGTCCGGATCGAACATCACCAATCTATTTGCACCGATTAAATTCAAACCACAGCCTCCGGCTTTCGAGCTCAACATAAAAATAAACCGATCCGATTCCGGTTTATTAAATTCGGCAACCACTTTGCCACGTTTTTTAATTGTCATCGTTCCATCGAGACGTACGTAGCCGTAGCCACGTTTTCGGCAAAGCCGTTCAAACATATCCAATGTTTGTGTGTAGTTTGATACCAAAACTACTTTGTCAGTCGTATTCGATTTTATGCTAGCCAACATTATGTCCAATAACATCAGCTTTCCGCTGAGATCAGGACGAAGATCCCTGCAAAATAGCAAAAAAATATGTGAAAATATCATGATTTTTCATGTTAATATTCAATTTTGACTTCGATATATTCATACTTTTTGTTGTAACCATCTGGCAAATATTTTGCGGTATTCTCAAATCCATCTGATCCTTCTAAGATTTTCTCACTCACCAGATCCGGATGATTGCACAACTTTTTCAAATTTGTAATGTTTTTAAGCACTGACAAACTATTTGCAGATTCTCCTTTAGCTGAGAAAAAGTAGAAAATATATTGCTTAAATTTTACTATTCTCAATCAATACCAAAATTATTCACAATAAAATGTCATATCAACTCACTTGGTGTACCAAGAACAGTTTTGCGAACTGAATCTGAAGTTAAGAAGGTTTTGTAAATGCTCGATTGGATTGCGCTCAATTTTACACAAATCACCATTTCAAATTTAACTGGTAAATATTTTGTTAGAATTTGATTCGTTCGACGAATCAAACATTGATTGACAATATTTGTGAGTTCGGTGACCTTTTCAACGGCTTTTTCGCGTTCTTTGTCGGAGCAGTTGGCATCTTGACCGCGTAAAATTGTGTTTTCATAATTTCGCTTGAATTCCTATATCAATGAGAAATAATATTACATATTAAAATTTGTTCCAGTTTTCTAATTCGTGTGAACTTACACTTCTCGTGCCAAGCATTCCTGGATTAACGAAATGAATTAAGCTATAGTATTCGGTGAGATCATTTTGAATTGGTGTACCAGAGAGTAAGACTCTTCGTTTTGTTTGCAATCCCATGAGAGCGTTATACGTTTGATTTTCACAATTTTTCAAACGATGTCCTTCATCGCACAGCAATAGACCAACTTCAGAATCATTCAAAATTTTCGAATAATTTCGAAATGATTCGTAGCTAATGACAAGAACAGGACAACCCGTTCGTACGCTTTGACTAGCCATAAACTGTTCCAAACCGCGTATTGTATCTTCTTTTGCTTGATTTTCCACGGCAAACACATTCACACGATGGCCCAACCATTTACCGAATTCGTTGTACCAATTTTTCACCAGTGAACTTGGGCACACAATAATCGCTTTTGTAATTGCAGGCTTGCACTCTGGACTTTGTCGCAGCAGTGTCCACAATAGTGTTATGCATTGCAATGTTTTTCCTGAAAAATTATTCAAATTTTAAATGAGAGTTGATAAAACAGTTATTGTAACATTCAATGTCGAACAAAGTCTTACCCAATCCCATCTGAAAGTGAAAAATGAAATGATTCATTAATTTATCAAATTCCATTTGATATGTTTGGTAATATGTGTTAAAACTTACCTCATCGGCCATAATGCAACCGTTAAATTCACCTTTAACGCCCGTCACACATTCATACATAAACTTAACACCTTCCCGTTGATGAGGACGCAAAATATTACCAACAACTGGATCGACTACAACATGTACCAAAATCTTTGATTTGTCCTGTAACAACCGATCATGTTCACTGACTTTCGCCTGCTCCTCGGGTGGTGTGTACAACACCAATGCATTACAAGCGAATGGATCGTGAAGAGCACGTCGTATAACCGTTCGACGAAGGCCAAGGCATCGATTTGCATGTGAATCAGGTACATAATCTGGTATTGGAACTTTGAATGGTTTACTCAATAGTTTTGCCACCAAATCTTCATATGCGCTCATCGACTGTACCGGTCTCGTCGGTGCAATGTGTCGATTTTCTTTTCGGTCATCGCGACATTTACGCTTTGGCTGTGACGATTCACCCAATGGACTTTTAAATTGCTTGAGACTGTTTTGGCTGCTTGCAAGACCAATACTGATTCGGCTTATATTCGAACTTGCGTTACGACTTGCTGCCAATTGACTCGGCGCTAAACTTTTTCTCTGTAAACATTAAAATGTAATTTTTAGAAGAAAATAAAAACGAAATTATACAGAAATTTATTCATACCATTATTGTTGTGTTGCTACAAATACTGATTTGTTTGATCAACACGCACACTGTTCCTCACTTTCCATGGCAAAAATATACAAAAAAAAACGATTTCCCGTTAGCACGAAATTCGAAGAGAGTGTGCACTGTGCAGTGTTATGTGCATTGAATTCGGTGCAGACAAAACACAAACTTGTACGTTCTTGTTAAGTTGTTGCTGTCAAAATTGCGCGGCAATTTCTCTGGCACTGTAAACAATTTTCAGAATCAATTCGAATGTGTAAGTATTTGGTTGAGGTTTGAGTAAAAATAAGTCTCAAAATTGCTATATCTCAATAAACTATTCTAAACTGAATCTTTTGTGGATTTGAACTTTTCACATTTGCAATTTTCAATGAATAAATATCAATTCAATAAAATTCGGCTGAATGACGATTCAGTTGCATTGAGGCGCTTCGATAAATTAACTGTCACAACAAAATGACTAAGTATTTTAAGTATCACGTCACATTCAATATGACAGCTGGAACGTCAGAGTGTGTATTTTTTCACTGGCAACAACCACAAAACATGTATTATTATATTATTTAATGCTGATCGAAACAAAATCGAAACGAAAATTTTATTTCAAGTGTTTAAATTTGATAAATTGGTACTAATTTCAGTCCAACCAAAAAAAAAAAAAAAATAAACGAATCTTCCGAGAGTGAACACACATTGCCAATAATTGTGTTGGCATTTATTTTAAACTGTGAAAATTTCCCGTACAAGCAATAATACAATTTTGTGTGATTTGTATACAATTTTTATGCCACATGTTTATCGAAATCGATTGCTAATTTTTCGTGAAACAACGTAAATTGGCAACAAAAAAAAATAATCCTAAAACGTCAAACCAATTCCAAATATCAATTGGAAATGAATAATAACGAATCGAATGTCAATTAAAACGTATCTGTATCGAAAACAAATCATTTTGCCATCAAATTTTAACTAACGAAATCGATTGAACGAAATTCTATTTTATTGCTTACAAATATGACAAATACAGCGAATCAGACGAATCGATATGACTAATTTCATTGTATCGTAAACGGAATTGATTTTTTCACACATCGATTCCGCATGGAAACTGCAACAATTCAATTAAATGTGTGACACACCAAAAATTGACAGTGAAATGGCATTCAAAGATTTGCTTGTTGTTCGGATCATTGCCAGTATTCCATTGAAAATTTGGATAGCATCTGGAGCCGCACTGTTTATATGTTTCATAATTTATTGTTTTTATGGATCGTTAATAGCATTGTCATTATTCACTTCCACCGTTTTATGTATGTATTTTTTGTTCAATATTTACCACATTCCATGAAATACATCAATCATTTGTATATTTATTTAACTTGATTTGTTGTGATTTTTATTTTACAGTTGTTTTATATCAAGTCCAAGATAATCTTCTCTATCATCCGCAAATACCGCAACATTCCCGAATTTATGTGCCAATGCCTTCAATGTACAAAATGCCATTTGAAACTGTTCACATTCGTTCCAGTGACAATGTGACTTTGCATGCATTTTGGATTCGACATCCCGGTCAAGCGGGCGCTCTCGTGCCAACAATCGTCTATTTTCATGGAAATGCTGGCAATATGGGGCATCGCTTACAAAATGTCACCGGCCTATATTTCACATGCCGCTGTAACATTCTTTTGATTGATTATCGTGGCTATGGTCTTTCGACTGGAATACCAAATGAACGTGGTTTGCAAGCTGATGCACGTGCTACATTCGACTATTTACTCACTCGACATGACATTGATTTAAACCAAATATGCCTATTTGGCCGATCGTTGGGCGGCGCTGTTGCAATTGATTTGGCTGCAGATCCTGAATACAATCAACGAATCATGGGTGTGATATTAGAAAACACATTCACCAGTATCCCAGATATGGCAGCTGAATTAATACATCCAGCACTCAAGTATTTGCCATTGTTTTGTTTCAAAAATAAGGTAAAACAACAATTTCAGCCATAATAACAATCGAAAACATTAATACCAAACATTTGGTCGCTAATCAAATACCATTCTACCATTTTCCAGTATGTTTCAGCTTTTAAAATTCACTTCTTTTCAACGCCGTGCCTATTTGTTTCTGGCCTAGCTGATACACTGTAAGTGTTTCGATTAAATTCGTATCGCATTGGAATTTGGAACGAATTCATTACAGTAGATTTGTCAATTCTAGGGTTCCACCAAGAATGATGAGCCATTTGTACTCCAAATGCGGTAGTTTACGCAAAGAATTGCTGCAAATAGCCGGCGGAACGCATAACGACACATGGACGGGCAACGGGTAATTATTTGGAATCAACATTTTTTTAAATCATTCAAATGTTATTTTGAAATAGTTTGGGATTTGGTTTTGTTATTCGTAATAATTCTACTTTTGTTCATTTTTTTTTAGATATTATAATGGTTTGATCCGCTTTTTGACCGAATGCAAGGAGCACAAAGGTCCTTTGCAAAAACCACCAGCACGAAACAAAGAAGAATGGCCAAAAATTGAAGAAGTTTAACGATTTAGTCATAATTTAGATAGTTAAATATATAATTTAACATGAAAATTTGTTTGCATATTTTAACAATGTTCACTAGAGAAATAAATGATTAAATAGACATACATATGATTAGTGGGACCGTGATATGGAAAATTTTGAAATGGCAATTAAGTGAATAGAGATGAACTATTGTGCCTTTTAACATTTATTAATATTGCATTCAACTTTTGATTTAGCACATATTCACATTTAATTTGCTTTGAAAATAGACTGATCGGCATTAAAAAGTTGGAAAAGATTTCTTTGCTTCATTTGTATTAAAATAAATTAATAATAATTGAAAACAATTCAACATTTATTATTAAGCATTTGATTTTAAAGTTTATTTGACATTTCAAGTCGTGCTTATTTCAAATATCCCTATTTATTTCGCGTTGAGATTGGAGAATGTAGAGAAATATAATTATCGAGGACCTGAACAATTACACAAATGTTTCGTATTTTATTGAACTTGGGCTGACTCAATAGTCTAAATGGATAAGTATACTTAAAGCACATACATATATATGTGTGGGCAATGTGCAGTGAAAAATGTAGCGCTCCAACTAGATTATATGGATATGGAGTACGTCGATGAATCTACATCCACAACCACAAGATCTGTTGATAAAGTCAAAAATAGAAGAAGAATTAGAAAGGCTCTTGACATTTAGTTTCGAAGACTTCAGCATTTTGACATAGCAGCATGATTGCTTGACTTACCTCTCGCTAAGAATCAACATTTCAAAGATAATTGCTGTTCAATTCACACAAATAAAAACAGTGATCAATAAAAAAACTTGTGTTCTGTTAGATTTCATTAAAACATTTATTTATCATGCGATGTGAGGTGATTAGTTCTTTAAAAATGTTTAAGATCTGTGAACGTTAATTTTTGTGATCTCATTTTGATTTGTTGCTACCCGAATTTGAATGAACATGAATGAAAAAAATTGATGATTGATAATTTGTTTTAGATTTTTTGCAAAAACTTATCATATAATTCTTCAGAATTTAAGTTTGAACCAGAGCCTGAATCTTCGGAATGGTCTGGCTCGGCTGGATCGGCTGGATCGGCTGGATCGTCTGGATCAGAATCGTCTGGACCGGAATCAGAATCATCTTGTGAAGATTCCGAAGAGGAACTGGAAACATCTTCGGTATTAGTGGTACTTGCTCCAGCCACTTCATCGTCCTCTTCATATCGGTAGTCGATGTCCAACCAATCTTGATTTGCCGATAGAGTTGTTTCAGGAATTTGAGAATCATCGATATAGCTTATCAATTGAATCAATAGTTGAATTTTTTCTGGACGCTTCTTAAGAGTACTTAGCATCGTTTGGTAGTCATCCAAATCGATTGAGACGTAACATGACAACATTTTTAGACGCCGTAATTGATTTAAATGCGATAATATTTTCTTTATACCGATGATAGTTAGTCTCGGTCCAATATCAACCAAATGAAACTCTTGAAGTTGAGTTAATCCTTTTGCCAATGTCACAACATCTTCATCGTCCAAATTATCTGTACAAGACAGCTCTAAAATTTTCAATAGTTTCAGCTCGGAAATGCTGTCGATTGTTTCCTTGGTAATTGCACCTCGTTTAATTTTCAAATGCTCGAGTGGCACATTGTGATTAGCAAGAGCTCTCATTAACGGTGTTATTGAAACTTCTCGGAAACTCATTTTCAACACCTTCAATTGACTTAATCCGCTCAGATGTTCTAACGAAACTAGATGATTTCCGGTTGTGTATTCACCAAATTCTAACTCTCTCAAGTAATGCAAATTTGCACCAACAAACGGTACTTCATTCCTTAGACATGAACTATAGTAAATTGCCATTTTTAACAATTTTAAATTCAGTAAGAGCAAATTATTCGATGGTCCAACATTGCAGACTAAACGTGTTTCTTCGAGTTTTGGCAACGTCAGTCTATCACACTGACATGTTGAATTCGTGACCCATAGTATTTTAAGTTCTGTACAAGCCGCTAGAAATGCTGATACATCACCAGTTATGCTGTCAAAACGTAATTTTTCCACATTTGCAAGCATTTGATGTAGTTCCGGCACGATGACGGTTTGCATATTGAAATTTACCAGTTGAAGCTCTTTCAAGTTTGATGAACAATATGAACTAAACACACTTAGAGTTGATTCATTCATGAATTGTTCAATACATTCGGCATCAACCTTTAGTGATTCGATTAGTGAGCCATACTTGCGCATTACTTTGATGATTTCATCCCTTGCCATACTACCGGACAGACCAAATTGTCGAACATCAGAGATATCAAGGTGTTTAAATTTCTTTGGAAATGTTTTGTCTGCCATTTCATTGAAGCGAACACAAACATCGCCAACTCTTGGTACGTCAATAAAATTAAAATACTTAAACACATTGGCCAAACAGTGGTCGTTGAGTTTATTGAGAATTTGATCGGGTTGATTCCATGGTTCAGCCGGTTCAACAGTTACGTCATCATCAGCAATACGATGTGTTCTGTTCTGATCAAGAACTGACGATGCAACGTCGACCATTTTAAACTGCACAAAATAATATGGTGAATCATCTTTGGGATCCTCAACACATTCCACCTCACCGAATTGCTCAAAATATGCTCTTATCTCCGCTGAAATCTGAAACCACAATAATTTCGTTGACAATTGTTAATACATTAGTTTGTTAATACATTAAATAGTTAGAGAAATAAGTTACAGAATGACTTTTTGGAAGAACTTACGTTTAATTGGTCTGTTGTAATTTGCAATTTACGAATCGGAACATCCATTTCTAACTAAATATTTCTGTTTTGAAAAAAAAAGAACAACGAATCAACGAATCAAAATCAACAGTTTCAGAAAAAATCAATGCAAAAAATGTTACTACATTTTGTTGAAACAATGTAATAATATTCGATACTAACATTTGATGGTTTATGGCGACACAGGAAAATTTAATTCAGCCAATGTTTGATCGGTTTGATTTTCGAGATAACAATTGCTTTAAATAAAATTTCCAAATGAATGCTATTAACTGTGCAGTCCTAAGATTCGAAATGCTGTGTCATTGTTCACAGAATGGATGGCGTTTTGGCGCGCGAAAAACAAGTGTCACAATATAATAACCGAACATGGTATAAATATTTAAATGTGTTGGTGTGATAGTGTAAGCCCATGAAAATGGTCGCTTTTGCTGTTCATACCGATACTGCTGCTGTATAACACCGTTCAACACGAGGCCAATGAGTTACAATTGACGATGTGCAACATCGATGAGTGTCTTCAATGTATGCGCCATATTGTGTGGTATTTTCATATAACAGTTTTACTTCTACTGGAAATAAATACAAATTCCAAAAATACTTCCAAATCGTATTTATTAAATGATTATTTTGATTTGACATTGATGTCGCTTTATCTTTAGAACTAATTCATAAAATGTTTTATGGTATTTTTCGGGCATTTCCATAATGCTTTTTTTTTTTAATTTATTTCATGACCTTTTTTTTCATTTTTGTTCGTCCCTTAAATCTAATTTTCATTTCTTTTACATTTAATGGGCTTAACATTGTCAACATTGAGAACTAATTCATCATTTGGATCAGCATCTGAATCAGACTGGCTGGATTCATCATATAAAAATTCACTCGATGACGGTTCATCGTCGGAAAAATCAAAATCATCATCGGAATCATTAATCGACGGATTCATTTCAGTTTGCTCGTCTTCAATTTGTTCATCGACATAAAACCATGCACGATTTTGCTGTAAAATTGTGTTGGGAACATTGACATTACTCTCAATATTCCGTATTTTAACCACAAGTTTCACTTTTGTGGGCCGATTTTTAACGGTGTTGAGCATTGAATGGTAATCGTCCAATTCAATTTTAATGTGACATGACGCGACTGCTATGAGTGATAGCTGTTTTGCTTCTGATAACATACTCTTCAGTCCGGAGATGGTGACTGATGCTCCAATGCGATCCAAATGAAGCTCACGAAGTTGTGGCAATCCTTCAGTTAACTCAACGATGTGTGCATCGATTAAGCCGTCAGTGCAAGAAAACTCGCAAACCTTCATTTGTTTTAGTTGTGCAATGCTTTCAACTGATTCTATGTCAATTAGGCCATTGATCACTTTTAAATGTTCGATTGGTGTGTTACTTGTGGCAAGAGCGTTCATCAATGGACCGATTGAATGTCGTTGGAAATTTAGCTTCAGCACCTTGAGTGATTTCAAATGGCTCAAATTAACGACACTTTCCTCAAAGACTTCATTGCTTTCCAAAATGTCTTCATTAAATTCCAATTCTTGTATATCTTGTAGATTATCAGCGATCATATGAATTCCGCCCGAAAAAAGTACGCCATTGTATGAAACGGACAGCTTTGTCAATGTGCTCTGTTGATTGATAAATGTGCACAAATGAGGGTATAAAAACCCAGTATTTGCAATGAAATGTGCCTCCTCCAATTTCCATTTCAGATTTGGTTGATTTGTGAATCTTAACCGACAATTTTCGAGTCGTAGTGACTTGAGTCCAATGCAAGCTCCTAGGATGTTTGACACATCACCAAAGCTGAAGCTCAGTTGAAGTTTAGTTAAATTTGCCAGCACCGATTTGATTTCGTCGAACGGCAGATCGCGCATGTCGAAGTTCACAAGATGAAGCGCTTTCAGGCAACAATATTTCTTAATCATACTCATCAATGAATTTTCCATGAATTTGCAAAGTTTATTTGAGTCAACCGTGAGCGATTCAATCAATGAACCATATTTGCACAGAAGATTTTCCAAATCGTTTTCATTATACATATGATCGCGTGGATCAAGCAGTTCAGGTGCATCGGATAAATCCAAATGCTTATACTTGTTCGTAAAAGTTTCTCTTGCCAATTGATTGAAGCAAACACACACATCGGCGGCTCTTAGAAGATCGATGAAATTCAAATTCTGGAACACAATTCGTAGGCAATCGTTGTTGAGCAGATTGAAAATATGATCGGGTTGATTCCACGGTTTAGCCGCCTTTACAGTTACATCACAATTTCCAATAGTATGTGTTTCTTGATTTGTATCAAGAAGCGATTGTGCAGCATCGGCCATTTTGAACTGTACAAAATAATTATGTGTATCGCTAGGTGTATCGTCATTGGCCGCCTCAACTGTTTCCACCTCACCGAATTGCTCAAAATATGCTTTGATGTGATCAAAATTCATCTGAAATTCAATTTTGTTAAGCACATTTATTCTATCTGTGAAAATGCCATGTAAAATATACACCATTGAAGTATTCAATGAAAATACTCACGTCTGATTCGACGGACCCAACGATTAATTTACGAATGGGAACAGTATTTTGAGCATTTTTGTCATCTGATGTGCCATCTTCAGCGGGTTTGAATTTCTTTGCAGGTGAATCCATTTCAAATGAAATATTCTTTTCTGTTTAATAAAATAATAGCAAACGTAAATATTGCATTTGATGGGTTTTGTTGCAGATTTATTTAAAATATTCGAAATTTGCTACTTACATTCCAAGATCATACAGAAATATTTAACCAATCTGTGATGCACACCAAAATGGAATTGTTAATTTTTCAAATTCTTCAAAATAAAATCGAAACTAAAATGATAAAGATTTTCTGAATGTTATTTAAAATATCAAACTATTTGTTCTTCAAATGCCGCTAAATGTCAAATAAGCGTACGACAATGACACTGCTATGCATGTTAATCAGAATTGAAGCTGAAATGTGTTGGTGTGAGAATGAGGCTTGAGAATGTGTGCGAAAGCATGTTTGCTTCGATTGCTGTTTCAGTATTCATAAACAGTGATTAAAAATTACAGCCGACAATTAGCGACATCTGAATTGATTTGAACGTGAACAAGTCGCTCTTATGCATGGGATATTCGCAACAATGTCACATTTATATTATTTATCCTATTTTTTTCAACATTTTACTTCAGAATTCAGTCAAATAAAAAAGCATAAAAACCAAATCCAAAAATATTTATTGACAAAATCATATTTATTAGGTGATTGAATGTTGTGAATGTAACAAAGAAAATAATTGGAAAATTCCTTTCACGAATTGGCAACTAATGCTTTTGTTGGTAGCAATTTTTCTAAATTTTAACCGATGAACCATTGAAAATGATAGTGACTTTCGAAAAAAGTACATGTGCAACATAAATAACGTTTTTAAGCTTTGAATTTATTTCCTGGAAAAATGGTACGAGAAACAGAGTGTACGATTGTCAGCAAAGTTGTGGACTGTATCAAATACTAACTATTTGCAGAACATACAAATGAGCCATATCAGCCACCAAATTCGATCTTTTACCATTAACGTATGGTATTATGAATAAGTATTCTTCCGACGATCCTTTATGGAAAATGTTAGCAGATAGAGCTATAATTTGTTTTAAAAAAGTTTAGAATTTGATATTGGCTAAAACATTGCTGAACATTACATGCTCAGTATCTCTCACCATTTTCTCGGAAAATGTATTCATAGCTAAACACGTATTTTATGATGCATTTTCATAAAGCGTTCGGAAATGAATCGTACATTAGACCGACACGATTATCCTCAGCAGTTAATTTTTCATTTTATACGTGTTATTTTTGCTTAGCCAATATAAAATCGTTGACCATCATGAGTGAACAATGCGTCATCGGAGTCCAAATCTGAATAATTATAATCGTAGTCGACACCATCGGCCCATGAATCGTCTTCAGTATCGAAAAACTCGTTGGAATCATTCCAGCTGAATATTTCATTGTTATCCACAATAACTTGTTCATCAATGTAAAAAGTGCTGCGATTTTCTGCCAATGTTGTTTCGAGAACCTCGACTTTACCACCATCGCTTTTTATTTGAATCAAAAGTTGAACTTTTTCTGGCCGATTCTGAACTGTGCTCAACATCGCTTTGTAGTCATCTTCGTCGATGACAATATTATCAAATGAGTGCAATTTTAAAAGAGATAGATGATTTGCATATCGGATCATTTTCTTTAGACCAATGGTGCTGAGCAAGCACTCAGCTGAAAATGAATGTTCCAAATGAATCTCTTGAAGTTGGGGTAGATCTTTGGCCAATGTAATCAGATGGTCATCTGTTAAGCCCTTAACATTAATTAGGCCCAAAATCTTCATTTGTTTTAACTGCGACACACTTTCAATTGCATCAACATCAACACTGCCATGACTGATCAATAGATGTTCGAGTGGTACATTGTTTTTAGCAAGTGCACGCATTAGCGATGCAATCGGTTCAGAATTGAAATGGAGTTGCAATACCTTCAACGAATGTAAACGGCTCAATTGTTGAATGTCATTATGGAAATTGCTTAAATTCTCAATACTGCTGTCGAATGACAATTCATGCAAGTGACTCAACTTTTGACCAATCAAACGAATTACATTTGATGAGCGTAGATAGTTGTCTTTGTCGTTGTCGTTTACTATCGACAGCTTGACTAACTGTGGATTTAAATTAATGAAGCTTTCAAGAGTTTCATCACCATCTACAGCTACACTATTTGATTCGAAACGGACCTCTTCGAGCTTCACAATTGTTTGTTTGATGGACACGTTATCTGCGAAGGAGCATCTATCAAAATGTATAAATTTTAATTCCGTGCAACTTTGTAACACTTCAAGATCATCGAATTGGCAGTATTGTAGCACCAAATATTCAACTGCTTTGAACAATGATTTGAGTTCATCCATGAAATATAGGAGATCAAACGATATAAGGCGTAGCTTCTTCAACTCTGAAGTACAATGCTGTGCTATTGTCTGAAAAGTCAATGTGTCCGATGCAAAAATGTCAGCGTCAATGGTCAATGATTGAATTGATGAGCCGAAATTTCGAAACAAGCTATTAAATGCTGTTGGCTGATAGCAAAACTTCGAATCATCGTTGAGATCCAAATGTGTGTGTTTGGCGGCAAACACCTCTTTTGCGTGGATATTGAAACGGATGCAAACTTCAGCGACAATCGCGAGATCAAATGAAGTGAGGCGCTTGAATACTTCTTGTAAACAGTCATCATTTAGAGCAATGAGAATATGCGATGCAGAATCCTGTTCCGGTGGCACCAATCGCGGATCAATTGGCTTTCCTTCATAATCTGGTTGTTGCCAAAAATCAACTGCTGTAATCTTTACAGCACAGTTTGCAATCGAATGATTAGTATTTAATAAAACATCATTAGCATCATCTGCATCATTGAACTGCACAAAACCATCTTCAAAATTTTCACGCACTTCAAACGATTCTACCTCTCCGCATCGTTCAAAATAATCTTTGATTTGGTCGCTTGTCTGGAAATGTTTTGATTTATTTTCAATTTATTTCAAAGTTGTGCACAATTGCAAGAAGTGTAGTACAGTATACAAAATATGATTTCAAACACTTACGTGTGGTTTGATTGGAGCAACATATAATCTACGAATGGGGGGATGATTGGTGCTGGTTGTGCTGCAATCGCCGTTGTCATTATCCTTGCATTTTCCATAATCATCGAACTTTAGATCTTCTGGATTTTTCTGAATATCCATTTCGAGTTATATATTTCTGTTTAGAAAAAAACAACGAACATAAACATGAACATTACTTACAGCATTGCGAATTGCGACAAAAAAAAATCTATGCAACAAATTATGCATAATTTTGTTGAAACAATATAACGATTATCGATACTTACATTTGATCGTGTATGAATGATAGATCAAAATTTATTTTGCCAATTATTGATCGCTATTTTTTAGATTAAAATCGCTTTGAATCAGGCTTTGAATTAATAATGTCATAGGACCCGAATTGCTTGGTGGTTTTTTATAGAATGGATGACATTTGGCGCGCAATAAGCAAGTGTCAGAAAATGATAGCTGAATACGGTATTTATATTCAAATGTGTTGGTGTGATAGCGTTAGCCCATAAGAATGCAGCAAATGCGATGTTCCGTATCGTATTCTGTTCGTTAAATGCGTAATTCTGTATCGACGCAGCATCTACGCTGATTCTTTTTATGTGTGCATCATATTGTGCTGTGTGTTTTCATATGACAGTTTTACTTCAATTGGAAATTTATATAATATCCAGAAATAATTCCAAATGTTGATTTAATATTTTATCGTTTTAAGGTTAAAATTATTTATTTTTCCGACAATTTTCAAAAATTTGATGACGATTTCTAATTAAGCCATTTTTTATCAGCATCTTATCGACAGAGCACCAAGTGTTCTCTTGATTACAAGGCTGAATTTAACATTCAGAATCGATGTGGTTTGAATTGATAGAAACCCAAACGATTTGAAAATGTTTTCAAAATAAAATATTCAAGTGCAACATCAAACAAACAAAATAGCTCAATATTTTTTTCAATCAAAAGCCATATTCGTTCAAAAGTGAATAATTATTGGGCATTTAGAAAGGAACATGGTGCAGTGGAAATCCTTTGAACTTGAAGGTAAATTGATGTCGATTTTATAAAAAATATGCCAATTAATTGTAAGTAATTATGTTTTATTGTGGATTTCCATACAATGAAATTATATTGGCTATGGCCAATAATAAAAGCGAATGCGTTTGATTGTAAATCACAGTTTGTAGCTGACATTTTCCAAGTTCAGGTGGTTTTTTTTTCAATAGATCCATTTGATCCTAATTTCTAGTAAAATCCATTTGATCCTATCATCAGAGATCATTAATACCAAAAAAATAATTTTATCATATTTTTTAAATGTAAAATTCCAAAAATTTTATGAAAAAAAGTTTAAATATTTTGATGAATTCAACTTAAACCGGAAAGTTTTGGTCAAACTGTAGAAATCTGTATACAAAATACTTTTTGTGAACATATTCGAAAAATTAATTCCGTTCAACATGATGAAGGAATCACCGAACATTTTTTATCGGATTTCTTATAAAAAAGTGCTTAACTTATCGATTTTGGCAATTGTTTTTGGGATTGGATTCGCAGGAATTTTGATGCCCAAAATTATAAGACAAGCGATGAGAATGGTTAGATTTTTTTTTATTGCGGCTACCGAGCATTTCTTTCAATGATTTGTAATCATATTTATATGAAAAATTAAAAGTCAAACAATTTCCTTTTCACTTCATAAAGCAACTCCGTGTAACGCCCGGAACAATGACACGTTCAATGTTCGAGAAAGTTCCGTTTCCAATTAATTTTCAAGTGTACATACTTAACATAACAAATCCGGATGAAGTTATGGCAGGAGGAAAACCAAAATTACAAGAGCTTGGACCTTACTATTTTGAGTGAGTCTTATTTCAATGAGGGTATTATATTCCACTCGAAATTGGCTTCAACACTTTAACTGAATTCACATTAAAGTAAAATTAATTTGAAAAATAATTAAATTTTTCTAGAAGTAAAAATGTGACGTGTTTTTTTTCCCTGAAACACACACTCAAAATTATGTTGCGTTGTTTTTTATTCAAAAATAATTTTTTTGTTTTTGTATAATTTTACTCGTCCTATTTTACTTGATTCTATTCAACATTTATTTCGAATATAATATTTGTATATGAAATTTTAAAAAATTTCTCCTTTTTCCAAATCAGAGAATACAAAGATAAAATAGATATTGTGGATGACAAAGAGGAGGACACAATGGAATACGACTATCGCAACACATATGTTTATGTGCCAGAAAAAAATGGTCCCGGTCTCACTGGCAATGAAATCGTAACACTTCCGCATCCCTTAATTTTGGCAATGGCATTGGCTATCAACGTTGATCGATCAGAGCTAATACCGTTCATCAGAACTGCTATTGATGGACTATTTCACAATCCAACCGACATTTTCTATCGTGGACGCTTATGGGATCTTCTCTATGACGGAATTGAACTTGATTGTTCGTCTGATAAATTTGAAGTGACTGCAGTTTGTTCAGAGTTTGGCGGTGGTGATTATGCTGAAATTAAGCCCATCAACGAAACAGCGTACAGCTTCTCCATGTTTGGCAATGTAAATTAATTATTTTTTTTTTGTAAAAACATTTCAATTGAAGTAAATATCAATTGAAAATTTGTTTTTCAGTCAAATGGTTCGAGTATTGGTCGTTTCAAAGTTCTTCGTGGCAAGAAAAATATCAGAGATCTGGGACGTGTATTGGAGTACAATGGTTTAACAGAAATGGATGCATGGTACGAGGATCACTGCAATCAAGTGACCGGCACTGATGGAACCATTTTCCCGCCGTTTTACGATAAAGACGAAGGATTCACTATATTTATTCCCCAAATGTGCAGAGCAATGACAGCCGAATATCAACATATTTCGGAATATGCAGGCATTAAAACGAATCGGTTTACAATGAGTTTTGATGTTACGCAATATGGCGATCCGAATTGCTATTGCCGTGAATATGAAAATTGTCCACCCAAAGGTATGCTTGATTTGTTTCCATGTGCCGGCACTCCAATAGCAATCTCTTTGCCACATTTCCTGGACGGTAATTACATAATTGCTTAATTGCATTTATTCTAAATTGGTTTTAATTCAATTTTGAGCACATCAATTACATTCCATTTGATAGTCGATCCAGAAATACTTGAAAAAGTCGAAGGTCTGAGCCCGAACAGAGAGAAGCATCAATTCGTACTAGACTTTTATCAGGTTGTTTTATGCCATTTTTTAACAATATTGTTCAACAATTTAGTTTAATTCATCCGTTCAATTGCAGTATGCTGGTGCCCCTATTTCAGCAATGGGCCGAGGTCAAGTCAATTTTGAAGTGGTTCCAATTGAAGATATTCCATATATGCAAAATTTACAATCAATGTACTTGCCTATATTATGGTTTGAGGATGGCGTAGATTTGGAGAAAAAATTTACCAACATGCTAAAATATCAACTCATCTTGTAAGTGTTTTTCTATATCGAAGAAATAATTGTCTGTATTAATCGCATTTGTCAAATCAAATGCTTTCTATCTTTGACAATATTATAAATTTTGTGAAAAAAGGGGATTGAAGCTACAAAAGCTATTGAAGTATGGTTGCACACTTGCTGGATTTGCAGGGCTCATTTTTGGTGCAATTGCATGTTACATGCAAATAGAAGCAGAAAAACAGAAAATGAGACCAATTTCCGTCCATTCTGATACAATGCTGACCAAACCGAAGGTGCAATCGATCGAGGTCATCAGCAATGAATAATTGAATTTTCAGCCTAAGCCAATATTCGAGCAATTTCTAATGAGTAAATTATTCAGATGATATGTATCATTGATATAGGAAAATATTTTGTGCTGTAGCTGCAAGTGAATATTTGTTTTTACCTTCTAGTTTACTCTTTGATTTGCACTTTACCTTGTTTTATGAACTTAATATACGTTTTATTCAAGGGAATTTTTTTCAATAATATTTCATGCAATCACCACATATTTGATATGTTTGAAGAATCGCTAAATTGCAGCACATCCAACATTTTATGTATTTTTTTTTAAATCTCTTTGAAATAAAACACGTTCGCTTCAATTCCTTTAGTGCTTTATATACATGAGTGACGACTTGCCACTGACAAAATCAAATGCGGAATCTCTTAAATATTGGGAAATTTAATTCTGCCATCAATTAGGAATCGATCGATTGGAAAATGATGGAAATATTTCAAAAATGTTCGTGAAATAAAATACTGGGATAAGTCAAATGGTATGGATGTTCCATGATTGTGGGATATGGTTAAAGGTCATTCTGAAATGGAAGCACATATTGCAAGTTAATTGGTTCCATATCGATTATATGAGCATATGCCAATTATTCGGATTATTTATTCAATTTTTAATTGCTCAATGTGTTATGATGCTCATAATAAAACGTTTCTGTTCTGGGCGCATTTTGGCAGTCAATAATATTTCGGAATAGATAAAAAAACACGTTTGAAATGTTCAGTTTTTAAATAGCATTCAAACAGCTCTGACGCAGTTTTTTAATAGCAGAAATAAATTAAACTTTCTAGATCATATTATTAGACCATCGATACTGAAAAATAATAGTTAGAACTCCAAACTCTTTATTTTTTGCAAGTATCATTCGAAAGTATACAATTTGATCAGTCTACTAGAACAGCAATATTCCATTGTTTAAGTGTGGATTTCTTTATCTAACGAAACATTTCGATATTCTCCATTCCACTTTGGAAAGAATAAAGAGTGAACATTCAACGTGATGATGGAACTGTCAAACATTTTTTATCGTTTTTCCTATAAAAAAGTGCTTGCTTTGTCGTTTTTAGCCATTGTATCTGGCATCATATTTGCAGGAATTTTGATGCCAAAAATTATACGACAAGTTTTGAGAATGGTAATTGTTTATTTGGCTGTCCAAAACATGCATGTTAATTAATATTGAGAGAATGCTATCCTTTACAATAATTTAAAAAAAAAATACAGTAAAATATTTTTATTGATGCAGCAACTTCGCGTAACACCAGGAACGCAGACACGTGCAATGTTTGAGAAAGTCCCATTTCCACTTCATTATCGTGTCTACGTACTCAATATAACCAATCCAGAGGAAGTGTTGGAAGGTGCAAAGCCAAAATTGCAAGAGATTGGACCGTACTATTTTGAGTGAGTTTTTATTTTTATAGGCAAATTGAAAAGTGAAGAAAATGTGAAAAATATGTTCGTAAAAAATATTTTTTGATAAATTGTTTTTTTTTTTTTTTGCTTAACAATGTGAGACCATCCAAAAGTGTGCATGTTTTCAACAAATTAAAAAAAATATATTTAAAATATTTTTCAAACACGTTCAAAATATCCAAAATTTATTATTTTTGTGTAAAATTTGGGAAATGATGTTCAAATTTTTTTAAATGTTTGAACATTTCGAGAATTTCAAAAAATAAAAAAAATAAAATAATAACGCCCAATTTTTCAATTCAGGGAATATAAAGATAAAATAGATGTTGTGGATGATAAAGAGGAGGATACGATGGAATACGATTATCGAAACACATATATTTATATGCCAGAAAAAAATGGTCCCGGTCTCACAGGCGATGAAATCGTTACGATCGCACATCCTTTGATATTGTCCATGGCAATGTCTTTTCATATTGAACGAGCGGAGCTTATACCGTTCATTACAGCTGCTATTAATGGGGTTTTGCACAATCCAACCGATTTTTTCTTTCGTGGACGCTTATGGGATCTTCTCTTTGATGGAATAGTACTTGATTGTTCGTCTGACAAATTTGAAGTGACTGCGGCTTGTTCAGAGTTTGGCAGTGGTGATTATCCTGAAATTAGGCCCATCAACGAAACAGCGTACAGCTTCTCCTTGTTTGGCAATGTAAATCAATTATTAATTGTGTAAACATTTTAAAATGAAGTAAATATCAAATTAAAATTGTTGTTTTTCAGTCAAATGGTTCGAGTATTGGTCGTTTCAAAGTTCTTCGTGGCAAGAAAAATATCAAAGATCTGGGACGTGTATTGGAATGCAATGGTTTATCAGAATTGGATGCATGGTACGAGGATCACTGCAATCAAGTGACCGGCACCGATGGAACCATTTTTCCACCTCTTGGTGTGAAAGAAGATGGCTTCACAATTTTTGTGCCACAAATGTGCCGAGCAATGCGAGCTGAATATCAACTCTCTACAAAGGTGAATGGTGTTAAAACGAACCGTTTCACAGTGAGTTTTGATGTTATGCGATACGGCAATCCAAACTGTTATTGCCGCGAAGGTGAAAATTGCCCACCCAAAGGTATGCTCGATTTGTTCCCATGCTCCGGTAATCCAGTAGCTCTCTCTTTGCCACACTTTCTTGACGGTAATTACTTAACATTTTTTGAATACCTGTAATTCTTATTTTAAATCATAATAACAATGAAATTCCATTTGATAGTCGATCCAGAAGTACTTGAAAAAGTTGAAGGACTGAGTCCGGACAGGGAGAAGCATGAATTCCACTTGGACATTTATCAGGTGGTTTATATTTTATTTTCCAAACCATGTGAACACTTTTTTAATAATCCATTCACTGTATTGCAGTATGCTGGTGTCCCTATTTCAGGGAAGGTTCGTGCCCAAATCAATTTCGAAGTGGCTCCAATTGAAGATATTTCATACATGCAAAATGTACAATCAATGTACTTGCCTTTACTCTGGTTCGAAGATGCCGTTGTTTTGGATAAAAAACTTGTTAATATGTTAAAATACCAACTCATCTTGTAAGTTTCCATCTGGTAGGAACTATTTTCAATTTTTATTTCACATACATGAAATTTAAAATTTTCTATCTGAATTTGTTTTATATCAAGGGGATTAAAACTACAAAAGCTATTGAAGTATGGTGGCATACTTGTTGGATTTTTAGGGCTTGTTTTTGGTTCAATTGCATGTTTCATGCAATTAGATGCAGAACAACAAAACGTAAGACCAATTTCAGTTCACTCCGAAACAATGCTGACCAAACCGACGGTGCAATCAATCGAGGTCACCAGCAATGAATAATGCATTTTAACCTCAGCCCATACCCTCCACAGTAACTATTTAGCAACATTTAGCACGTGAATATTAATTTGGTTTACCTTCTATTTTCCCCTTTGTACACATTACCTTGATTCACAGTTGTAGCATATGTTAACATATCAGAATATTTCCTATACAAGGGAACCGTTTTTAATACAACCTACGGTAATCACCCAAAACGCTTTCACAAACATGATTTGAGTATCCCCAAATTAAATCTATTTTAGAAATTATGAATGATTTTTAAAAGTTCTTTAAAATAAAACACTTAATAAATATCGTAATATCCGCATTTGTGTATGCTCTTTATTTATTTAAAATTCCAAATGTTTTACAATATATAAATTGAGATCTTGACTATAATTTTTGCTTATCAACTAGATAATATTTAACTGAATGTTTAAATTTGAATTGTACGTTTGACTTGTTTGTATGACTTGTTTAATCGACTTCTTCAACAGTTGGGCCATTATGATAGTTGCCAAAATTTCCAGCTTGTTGGCCACAGTTGTTTGATCCGGCTGCTCCAGAGTGAATTTTGGTCATGATTGGTGAGCAAATTTGGCTGACCTCCTTCATTTTGTGTTCAAATTCATCTTTTTCAGCCAATCCATTGCTGTCAAGCCATTTGATTGCTTCATCGCAGCAATTGCGTGCTTTTGATTTGTCCTCCTCACTCAATTTATCACCCGCTTGATCGATTGCCTGTTTCACATTGAACACATAGCTCTCGAGATTGTATCTGGCCGCAACCTTTTCACGTTGTTTCTCATCCTCTTCGCGATATCGTTCTGCTTCAGCCAACATTCGGTCGATTTCCGATTGTGATAAACGGCCTTTGTCATTTTTGATGGTGATATTCTTGGATTTACCAGTGCTCATCTCTTTGGCTGTCACATTCAAAATACCGTTAGCGTCCAAATCAAATGTGACATCAACTTTAGGAACACCACGAGGTGCTGGTGGGATTCCGCTCAGCTCAAATTGACCCAAAACATTGTTGTCCTTTGTCATGGCCCGTTCACCTTCAAACACTTGAATGCTAACGCCCGGTTGATTGTCAGCGTATGTTGTAAATGTTTTCGTATATTTGCATGGAATGCGAGTGTTTCGTTCAATGAGTTTGGTCATAACTCCGCCAGCAGTTTCGATACCTAGCGAGAGTGGGGCCACATCAACCAGAAGTACATCTTGAATTTTGCTATCTTTGCTGCCTGACAAAATAGCTGCCTGAATGGCCGCTCCATAAGCAACTGCTTCGTCTGGGTTAATTGACAAATTCAATTGTTTTCCGTTGAAGAAGTTTTGCAACAGCGATTGAATCTTTGGAATGCGAGTCGATCCTCCGACCAAAACGATTTCATCAATCTTTGCTTTGTCCAATTTAGCATCGGCCAAAGCTTTTTCGACCGGTTGCAATGTATTGCGGAACAAATCAGCACACAATTCCTCAAACCGAGCTCGTGATATCTTTGTATAGAAATCAACACCTTCGAACAATGCATCGATTTCAATGGAGGCTTCTGTGCTGGCTGAAAGTGTTCGTTTTGCTCGTTCGGCGGCCGTTCTCAATCGTCTCAATGCACGTGGATTTGTTGTCAAGTCTTTTTTGTATTTGCGTTTAAACTCTTCGGCAAAGTGTGTGACCAGACGATTATCAAAGTCTTCGCCGCCCAGATGCGTGTCACCAGCCGTTGATCGAACTTCAAACAGTGAGCCATCATCAATAGACAAAATTGATACATCAAATGTACCGCCACCCAAATCGAAGATCAATACATTCTTTTCGCTTTTCAAGTTCTTGTCAAGTCCATACGCTAATGCGGCGGCTGTTGGTTCGTTGATGATACGAAGAACATTCAAACCGGCAATTACACCGGCATCTTTTGTAGCTTCACGTTGTGCATTGTTGAAATAAGCAGGAACTGTGATGACTGCGTCGTGAATGGATTCACCCAAATATGCTTCGGCAATTTCCTTCATCTTTGTCAACACCATCGAACTGATTTCCTCTGGTGCAAAGCATTTACGTTCACCTTTGAATTCGGCCACAATTTTCGGTTTTCCACTTTCATTGACAACGGTGAATGGCCAGTGTTTCATATCGTCTTGTATTTTTGGATCATCGTATTTACGGCCAATCAATCGTTTTGCATCGAAGACGGTATTTTTTGGATTCATGGCGACTTGATTTTTGGCCGCATCACCAATCAAACGTTCGGTATCGGTGAACGCAACATAGCTCGGTGTTGTTCGATTGCCTTGATCGTTTGCAATAATTTCCACTTTACCATGTTGAAATACTCCAACACACGAATACGTGGTTCCCAAATCAATTCCAATTGCAGGCATTTTTTATTTGATTTATTTTTTCACTTTTTCTCACTTGTATTAAATTCAATAAATTTATCACTTTGATTTTGTAAACTTCTTTAAACTTGTGCTTTGAAATTCACTTTGTTTAAAATTCTCCTTTTTCTTTCTCTTGCTTTTGATGTGTTTACTTCAATGTATATTTCAATACTAATTACGCAGCGAACGCTGCACCGTATTTATACTGTTTTCATACTTTCTAGAAATTTACGCGTAGAAAACATTCAAACGTTATAGAGTTTCTTGAGCATTCTCGAATGATCTGTTGTTTGTGTTTGAACGTTATAGAGTTTCTCGTATATTCTGATTGAACAATCTCGATGCATTTGGTACATATGACTGATTCGAGAATCATCTTGAAACCTTTCAAATGTGCTTTTGTTAATGAACCAACTAAAGATATAGAACACACGAGTATGTTCTAGAAATTCTATGACGTTACAGCATTTTCTACGGTCAACTTCTCGAAATCCAAGTCTTAATAGCTGAAACGAACGAATCAAATGGCGAATTGCTCGACGCCGATGGATTGGCCGAGAAAAATTGAAAATGGATTTGAAATCAAATGTTTTATGCAACACCATCTAGTGAAAATGTGACAATAAGAGGTACTGTTTTCTTCATCTAAATGTCAAAGATGCAAATGTCAAGCGCAAAAAAATGTAAACAATACACATTTCACATTTCGATTCAATACATATTTTATTCAATTCAAGTTCAAAGCATAAAATCTTTCTGATTTCTAAAGAAATGGAGCATCGTAATGCCTCTGCTCAATATCAAGCATCGATGGCTAATAAAATTCAGTCATTATTACGATTATGTAGAGTTTGTTTAGGTAAAACTGGTAATAATTTTATTTTAATGCGTTCGACATATTTTTGGAGTGAAACTGAAGCGGAAACAACCGAAAAAATGATTGAGATGCTACTAAATCTGAAGGTAATTGCCTATTTATTTCCATGGATGTGAGCCATTTCTTAAACTAAACGACTCCTTCTAGTTGGATTGTCAAGGAGAGCGGCCGCAGCGTATCTGTTCAAAATGTATAAATAGAGTGCGTTTGATATTTGCATTTCGAAATCAATGCGAAGAAACCAATAAGAAGCTGCTAAAGTTTCAAAGCCAAATAATCAATCGATCAAATATTGATGGAAGTGCACAGAGCTGTGTGAAACTTGAAGCAAAAATTCCAGCTGTAGAAAATGCATCGACAAGTAAAACTGACCAATGTGTGAGCTTATTGAGAACAATTAGCGCTACTAAAAGTGAAATGGATAGACACCATGAGCTGAGTACGGATCATTCAACTGTGAAAAAATTTGATAAAAATGCCGATTGGAAATCGAACAACAATATGCAATTAACTTGCGCAAATGAAGCAAACCACTCAGGATTCAATGGTCAAAATGGTCAAAATACAAATGTGATAAGCTTGACTGAATCTGATTGTTCCAGTCAATTCAGTGATAATTTTGATTCTCATGAGGATGGACCAGAAAAACCATCAATAACTAACAGTAATGACGAATGCAACGAAACCATTTCTGATTTGTGTGCACACTGTGGGATATCATTTGAAAATTCCGTTGATTATTCTCGCCATATGCGGTCAAAGCATGAAGAAGGTATGAACAGGTTGTTGCATTTCTTACAGTTCGCTTTAAATTTGAACTATTTTCGTCTATATTCAGGTATTGAAAAGAAGTTTGCCTGTCAATTTTGTGAAAAACGGTTCAAGACTCGAGCTGGCCGAGATTTACACCATAATTTACACACACAAGAAGAACAGTTTATCTGTGATTTATGTGGAAAAGTCTTCCTCACGAGAATCAGTATCATTCTACATTTCAAGTATCATCTGGGCATTAAGAAGCACACATGCAACGAGTGTGGCTATCGATTTGTAACTCTGCGTGAATTAAAAGTGCACATCAAATGTAAACATTCGATCAAATCCATCGTGTGTACATATTCAAATTGCACAAAAACATTTAGCAGTGAGCATTTTCTCAATATACATTTGAGAGTGCATGACACAAACCATGCATTTGTGTGTAACATTTGTGGCGTAGCAACTGTTAATAAATTTCGTCTCATTGAACATAAACGAATTCATACGGGTGCTGATAAAAGACAATGTCCAGTTTGTTTCAAGGTGTTGGCTAGAAAAAGGAATGTAACACGTCATATAAAAACCAGGCACAAAGATTTCAAAATGTTTTGAAATTAATAATTTTCAAATTATGCAGCATTAGACAAATCATACACATGTTTGGTTTACAGACAATTTTTATTTGCCAACAAAAAAAAAAGAAATGATTTAATGGAAAAAAAATGTGTCGTCTTTATTTTTGTTTTCAATAATTTCAATAATATTGTTATGATTGTATCAATTTTTTTTGTCTGCCCATGCTCTAATATGAGATGAAAATGTGTGTCCACTTTTTGTACTATAATTCAACAAAAATCCATTAATTTCGATTAAAAATGATGGTTTTTTCTTTCTGACATGTGAAGTAATTTAAAACATTTCAATGAATCAATGAACTGTGTCAAAAAATGTCTATTATTAACTTCCAATAAACATATCGATGATTTCAAATTACGTGAATTTGATGAACAAATTATCAAATTTATTTGAAAATTCAGGTTTAACGATTCACGGACACAATAAAAATGATATAAACATGATTTGAGTGGTTCATCATAATTGGTGCTATTTGTTTCATTGAGTCGACTGCTTATTTCGAAATACATTGTTTTTTTTTGTGTTTTGTTTTGTTTTGTTCATCTCGTAGTTTATGTGCAAAAAGTCTATTATGACAATTGTTTTGTTGTTGTGGTCTTGCTTGTTATAAGTGCTCTATTAAAATTCTGTTAATGTTATTTAATATATTAAAGATTTGCTCATTTTGGGATGTCGTTAATTTAAAAGAAAAAATTTCAAAGACTGGATTTGATCTAACAATGTGATAAAACAAATTCTCCATAAAATGTCACAGTGATTTATATATCTGGTTTTGACAGGCTTTAGCAAAAGGTACAAGTCTTGATTATTTTCACATTCCATTTTATGTCTAAAACATAGTCTACTAATTTGCTATGTGCGATTCCTGAAATTTGCTTGGTAAATTTTATTTTTTTTGTTGGTTTTTGTTTTCTTTGTTTAAATTTGTATATTTCTGTTTTATAATATAAAATTCTAACATTCCGCCTAAAATGTCTAAAACTTATGACAGACTCTTGCGACGTAAAAACAAAACAGTGTATGGAAAAAAATGAGCCTCAGTTCGAAACTAAAAAGTCAGTACAGTCAGTTTCTCGCTAGCAGCGTACGCAGTGAATACAGCCCGGCATAGTGAATACACAGCGATGTGCTATGAAGGGGAAGTGAACGAGCTCTGTGTGACATTCATGCACTTTCCCTTCATAGCACATCACTGTGTATTCAGTATGGCGAGGAATCACTGCGTACGCTATTTGCGTGAACTGGCTGAACTGACTTTTCAGTAAAGAGCTGAGAGTCAGTTTTTTTTCCATACACTGAGAAAAAAAAACGAAGAAAAAAACAAAACATAACGTGGAAACGTTGAATGTACGTTTCAAGCAATGGCAATTATGAATTAAAATTTCATAGTATGTTTTGGTTTTGTTTCATATGTTTGCTTTTGTTGAACATTAATTCGTATTGATGTGTGTAATTGCAGCATTTTGGAATTGACATGATAACAAGCGGAAAATATATGAATGAAGAAATCTATGTATATGAGCTTTGAATTTATTTGATGATTTACTCTGTCTTCTATGTTTCACTTTCATATAAGCTAAAAGCACACCATTATTAAATCTTTATGTTGATTGTGAACAACAGCAATATATTTGTTGAATATGTTTTGTCTGACAAATTGTGAACAAGTGGGTGTTATTTTGTGGTGTTTGTGTGTATGCGAGTGAAATGTTCACGAGAGATTGAATTGAATAAAAAAATGCAAAGTTTTTCCTCTATCAGTTGAAATGAAATTTGATTGGCAACACTCCAAATTATTATCATTTGGGTCTGCATATAAGTCTAAAAGCCAAAGCTATGAAGCGTACAAATCGATATTAATATTTGTATTTTGTGGAGAGAAAAAAAAAACAGAACTTTTGAAGAAATGTTGCGATTTCATTGTGAATTACATGGAACTACAGTTAAATACATTGTAATAATCCACTTAGCTGTCTGATGTCTAAAAAATAAAACTAGTTCAAAATCATGTTGTTTTCAGTTGAGCTAAAATACATTCATCTAAAATATTTTATAATACAATTTTCAAACGAAAGATCACTGCTTTTGGTAGTTTTGAACAACTAAAATGTATCAAATGAGCAATATTTGTCTCTTTTTTTGTTATTGATTAATTGAGCTAAGTTTTGTTTGATAAACTAAATTTTATTTTGTTTGAGCATGAAAAACAAAGTAATGTATTTTTGCATCAAATTTTTGTCTCACAATTGTTCCAAATCGAATTGAACTAAAACGTTGTCAACTAAGCTCCCTAAAGAATAGCTTCACTAGTTTTATACTACTTTGGCTAAAAAATGTAAACCAATTACAATTTTAGCATTTTTAAATCGGAAACACAAGAATAAAAAAAAACAACAGATTCTGTCATAAAACTGGTTAAATTTGTCTAGTTTTTCCTATGTCGTGGATATATTCGGGTGAAAATATTACGTAATTAGATTTATTTTTTTTTTTTGTTTATTCACAGACGTGTTGTTCGATTGTAGCAGCTAAAATGTAAGAAAAACAAGTCAAAATATCAAAATATATTTGAATTGAAATGTTAAAAATTAAACGGTCAACTAATGGGCTACAGCTTGGTGTACGGGTGCGATATGTGAACTAGAAATGGTTCAACTAAAGAATATAATACTGAAAATAAGAATGAAGCAGACATTTGAGAAAGTAAAAGAAAAAATGTTAAAGTTCATAAAAATGTGACCCAGTAAAGGTCAAATTCTCTGGAAATTTCCTCTCAGAGGAATGCTCTCAATAGTCAACTTTTCCAAATGTCTATTTCATGCATTTAAATTAAACAACAATGAATAAAATATACAGATGATAGGATAGGAATCAATTGTACAAAAATATTAGTTAGAAAATTGTCATAATCAGCAGAAAAATCGAGTATATGAAGAATTACATGCTCAATTCAGTCAAATAAATAGAAGATTAGGTAAGAAAATAAAATCCGCGAAATGGAAGAATAAATGAACACAGGCACATTATGAAGTTGTGAAAGTGAACACAATCAAGAAAATAGTTAAGAGAAAAACAGAATTTAGTCGTGAAAATCTTTTTTCAATAGCATTAAATAGATTTCTCGACCGTACCTTTCGAGCAAACGCCGTTTCAATTCCGGCGGATACGTTACATAAATGTAATGTTCGCTTTGGCTGAGCTCATTAAAATCAGGGGCCGTATAAAATTCATCTGGATAGCCACCGGCTGGTGTTGTTGAACGTGATGTTGGCATCGGGTTGACGCTCACAGACGGGATATTGGACATTGACGCTGATGGATTATGGCCCATCAAATGTGATTGTGGATGCGTTGGATGCATTGAATGCAATAACGGTGTTATTGTGCCACTAGAATAGTGCGATGGATGATGGTATGCTTGCTGATTATGTATGTGATGAGTCGGGCTCATATGAACACCACTTTGCATGTAATTACTGGTTGGCATTGTTGGCGGAGGACTCATGTGATCGTCCGAGCTACCAATTTTTATTTTTTTGTTTTATGTATTTTTGGCAGGTTTTTTGTTGTGTGTGTTTAACGGGTGCATGAGTGTTTACGTGTGTGTATGTATGTGTGTGTGGACACAAAAGGTGCAACGAAAATTTCATTTTGAAGGATTGACGATCATCACACGATTGATTTGATTTTGTTTTTTTTTTTGAAAGCATAAAAAGAATACAAACGAACAATTAATACTATTTTATTGCAATTTTTAGAGAATTTTTATACAATTTAGTCTATATCTTTTAGCCAATTATTTTGTTTTATTATGGACTGCGCATTATTTTGTTTCAAATTGTTACACCAATTTTTTTTAAAATTTATAGCCAATTTCACAAAGGAATTTTGATCAACACAATTAATTCAAAATAGGAGAATTATATTTGCATTAGAAAATCTACAAATCAAAGACGAAACTTTGTGAATTTACACACTGGACAAACATTTGTTTTGTTGATCAAATTAAATATGGATTTGTTACGATGTTCAACACTTACTCGAATAAAATCCAAATTACGTAATAACAAAAACAAACACCAAATGATAGTAGTAGAACTAAAATGAACACTAATGCCCATGGGAAAGCTCGTTGCTCATTTGGACTGTCTTCCCAATATCTGTCGCATGTCAAATACCAGCAAACAGCTCGATTCAATTCATCTAAAATACATTTCAAGAATTCCAATATAAACGCACTGAACACACATGTCAATGTGGTCAAAATGTTTTCTCACCTTCCATTGCTTTAAAATCATCATTGGATAATTGCACAAGCAAACCAGCAATACAGTCTCGAACAAGAATTTCACATTTCACTTTTAAATGTTCAAGTTCATCCGGTTTACAATTGGCTTTCATTCGCTGAAATTCGGTGATTCGTTGTTTTTTCTTATCAACTGGAGGTAGTGATGAATCGACTAAAGTCTCGTCACCCGAGCTAGTGGTATTACAATCATTCTCCTCGGTATTTTCGTTTACATCGTGTTTAGCTGTTTTTTCTTGTTGCTCGGCTAAAAATCAGAAAAGACCATGCAATAAAACATCAAAATAAATTATTCACGATAGAGTCATGTATGAATAATACAAAATGTTACCGTTCGCTTTGCCATCGTTAGCTTCATTTTTTTCATCTCTTTCACATCCATTCGAACCATCACAATGTTTTGAACATTGAGTTGGATTTTCTGCGCTACAATCGTTACCGTTGCGATCGGCATCGTTGGCATTTTGTCGTAATAGAGAAGGTAAAAAATGTCTATGTGGTAATTTGGCTAGAGATCTTGGTCCAGATGCACTTAATGCGGTACGATATGCGGTTGCTTCGCTCCAAATTTCAATATCCGTTGATATTGTCGATTCACCAAATGATAGTGTTGAATCTTTTGATAGCAACACTTTGCAACGCATTATATCGCAATAGTTGGCTAAACAAATGGCATCTTCAGCTGAATTAATAATCGTGTTATGTCGTGCATCGAAATGCATATCCAAGAATTTCTCCTCGAAAAAACTCTTTCCACACAAATTGCATGTCCATTGATTTCGACGATTTTGTGTTTTGGCCGCTTGTTGTGGCGCAAAAATTTCGCGCAACGGATGGAATGGACATTCCAACGGCAATTTCACCTATGTTTTAAACAGAAAACAGATGTTAAAATCATAAACTCATCGTTTCATACAGCATAGCTGAAATCTTAAATTGTTAATAGATGCATTTACCTGATACTTTTCTAAGATTGGAAGCCATCGAGATTGTACAATCTTTCGCACAACACGCGCACTTTCGCGTGAACATGATATTTTGAATACGCTCGGTGCTGGCCACGGTATCAGGGATAAAAAACAAATGAGTATCACCTAATTGAATGAAATAAATGTCACATAACATTAATTCAACTTAATTTTTTCTTTGTAGAAAATACTTTTGATTATCGATTTTAATTGTCACATCATGTGCCAAATCTCTCATTATTGAATTTTCATTAATTACATTAGGAAAAACTAATATTGTGTGTGTGTGTGTGTGGGAAAACTAATATGTTACTTTTTCCATCAACCCCAAACAGCCAATGAAATAAATAACAAAGTTGGCCAATTCCCAACTAATCAAAAATAAATGTTTTCACATTGTTGATATTGTTAACATTGTTTGGTTGTCTTCGTAGGCACATGACTTCATTGCACTCGTGCTCTACATTTGTGCCTTTATCGGCCTACTCATTTGAAGTCCAAATATCGATTTTACACGTTCAACGTCTGAGTTTGGAATTCTTTGACCCCGTTGTATCGATTTTTATCCGATTCACATCCAGCGAATTTTTTTTAATGGATTTACACACATTTTAATGCAGATGCTCAAATTTAACTTTGATTAGTTTTGAAATATTTTCAATGTTACGGAAGAGGAAGTGAAATATCCAAATTCCCAGGTCATTTATACCGATATACAAAGCGCATTCAATTTTTTTTTTCGAAGTAAAATTCAATTGATGTCTTACCTCAAGATTAATAGATTTAGTCCACATTCATAAATCATAATATTTATCGCTAAAAAGTAGTAAATTTGTTTTGGGTTTTTCAGTCGAGTTCACTTTGAAACAGAAAGAAAAAAAATAATGATGTTTTTTCTTTCTCCTTTGCCCAGCAAAAAGGTTCACGCAATTTAATTTGTTCAACGCCTGAATGTATACTGTCAAACCAATTTTACAGCTCATGCCATTTTCAATGAATAAATGCAAACCGTTCAGATGCTGTCACTTTTCTACTGTTTAGTTTGTCAAACTTGTTTGATTGTTATTTTTTGTGGATTGTGAAATTTCTTGTATGTTTGACGATATCGTTTTTTACATTAGGTTTCATGGGAATTTAGACTCTTTTGAATTATAAAAATCATGTTCAGTCATAATTGCGTGTTTTATTCATTAAAATTTATTAAAAATAAACAAACCAGAGGCTCGAAACAGATAAAACGAGAAAAAAAAACTGTGTTAAATGGAATTGAACGAACACATTTCTCCTGCGGCTGCAATGCTGACACTGACATATGTTTGAACAGCCAATCAGCGAGGACCACCACATCGTTTGTGATATCTGCTCTCTTCTAACTAACGAGTGTGCGCTTTGAATGTGCGATGTGTAACTTTGACAGGTCGGCATAATACATTCGATGCAGCGACACAGTCAACGTTTTGATATTTCACCACAAAAATATATCGCAAATCAATTGAAGCATTATGAATTATTAAAGTGAAAAAGTGCAAGTGATTTCAAGTCAGTTCAGTTAGAATATCACTGAACTTTATTCGAAAGCTAATTTGAAATTGTAATTGTGTGAAAACGCTGCGAATTCCATTCAACAACAACAACAACAAAATTAATCGATTCAAATTTTGGTAACCAACCAAAATGTATATTCAGTCTAGTATTTTAGTTAGTTTATTACTTGCGTTATCACAATGTGTAGCCGAAGATGATTTGTATGACATTTTGGGCGTTAGTCGATCGGCCTCTTCATATGAAATTAAAAAAGCATATCGAAGAAAGGCACTAAAAGAGCATCCAGACACAAATCGTGACGATCCGGATGCCACTGAACGATTTCAACGGGTCAACAAGGCATATGAAGTGCTGTCTGATGAAGACAAACGAAAAGCATATGATAAATGCGGCATGAAATGTGTTGAACGTGAAGGTTCAATGGATCATACAGATCCATTTGCCAGTTTCTTTGGTGATTTTGGTTTTTCATTTGGTAACGAAGATCGTGGGCCACGTGAAACACCCAAAGGTGGTACTATTACAATGGATCTCTTTGTTTCGCTTGAAGAGCTCTACAATGGAAATTTTGTTGAGGTATGCATTGAATATGAAATCATCGATTTTTGAATGATACCAAACAGAATTTTAGCTACAAAATGAATTTAATTCAATTGAATTTCCATTTGATTCCAATAGATTACAAGGAACAAACCAGTTATGAAACCTGCTTCCGGTACAAGGAAGTGCAACTGTCGCCAAGAGATGGTCACACGGAATCTAGGACCAGGCCGTTTTCAAATGATGCAACAAACTGTAAGTGAAACACATCAAACCGATTTGGAATTCCAATAAATTGAAACAAAATATTGATTTTGCAATTGATTTCGAAAATATTTAAATGTTTAATCAGGTGTGTGATGAATGTCCAAATGTGAAAATGGTCAATGAAGAGCGTTTGTTGGAAGTTGAGGTTGAAGTTGGTATGGTTGATGGTCAAGAGACTACATTCTTTGCTGAAGGTGAACCACATTTAGATGGAGAGCCCGGAGACTTGAAACTTCGAATTCGTACAATGCCACATCCAGTATTTGAACGACGTGGCGATGATCTCTACACAAATATTACAATTAGCTTACAAGTAGGTTAAATGAGCATTCCTTCCGGCTGTATCATTTGAATTCAATCAACATATGTCAAACATCTAAAACTAATCAATTCACAAATGTCTTAATTACAGGATGCACTGACTGGATTCACAACAGAGATTCCACATTTGGATGGCCATAAAGTTCTCGTTACACGAGAAAAAGTCACATGGCCAGGTGCTCGCATTCGCAAGAAGGGTGAAGGAATGCCAAACTATGAAAACAACAACCAAAAAGGTGTTTTATATATCACCTTCGATGTCGAATTCCCAAAACAAGAATTCACCGACGAAGAGAAAGAAAATTTGCGAAAATTGTTAAACCAAAACCCAAACAATAGAATATATAACGGTCTGAATGGATCATAAGCACATTGATTGCCGTCATGGTTTCTTTTAAAACTATATTTTGTAATGTAGGAATACATCTTTGTAAAACTTTGATCAATTTTCATTAAAAAAAAACGAAATTGTATAACATCGCTTTAGCAAATGAATCCATTTTGTTTGATTCCAAGCCAATGAATTCTGATAATTTTGAATTAGATTCATTAACAAATGATGTAAATAATAGAAAAAAAACAATTAAGAGAAAAAAACACATTTGAAAAATATAAATTATGTCTTTGAAAGCATCAAAAGTATTTTTCATTGAATTTTTGGTATCTAGTTGATATATTTTCCACATCACAACGTTCTGCATAAATGACAATTTCAATGTGCGGATGTACGTCTTTACAGTGTACAATGTACATTCAAATCGAATGCAAGTCTAATTTATGAGATATTAAAGGAACCTAATGCCATCCGCTCACTGTTTGCCGGCTTTTTTGTACAACACCAGACACTGGGCTGACCATACAAATATTATCGATACACACTATAATACGCACACTATAATATAGACCATTCCAGAGAATATTTCATATTGCAAAGCAGAGACGAAGGATATGGTTACTTAGTTTTATAATTTTATTTCAAAAGAAGGAGAAAATCATTACCATTACACGTGGGATCTTATTATTCAATTCTCTGCAGTGATGCGGATTCAAGTGGTCAATATCATTTCTACTTTGGTTAATTCCTTTTTTGTCTAAAAAAGTTGCAAAACTGTCTAAAATTTTACATGTTTTCGTCTACATTTTTTTTAAAAAACTGTCCAAAAAATGTGGGAAAAATGTCTAAAATTCCCCAAATTATTCATTTTCAAATATAAAATTCATCAAAAATTTGGGAAATATCATCTAATTTTTAAAAAAACGAACGTCTTAAAATGTGAAGAAATTGTCTAAAATTCAAAAAATCCAAGAGAAATTGTTTCAAATTTGAAAGAAACGTCCAAAAATGGGAGAGAAATTTATCCAAAAATTTTAAAGAATTTGTCGATCAATTTGAGACAAATCAATTCATGTAAAATGTCTAAAAATTTGAACTTTTTCATTTATAAAACGAGAGTGAAAAATGTGAACTAGAGTGCGCCAGTCACAGGGCGCGCTCGGTTCCATAAGAGACTGTGTAAATGACGTCACATTTTGCATAAGTGGCGCCATCCAAGGTTTGATGGGAAACCACTTATGTTTGCAATGCAGTGATTCTGTACACGAACCGTGGTTGGTGCATTAGAAATCAATGCTTCATATTCATTCATAGCTAGTTTCCCACTAAACCTAAGATGGCGTTTTTGCATGGCTTTGACAGTCCTTACTGGCCTGTGGCGCCAGTGCGAGCGAGGCGTTTTTCTATCAACTCAATGTGCGGATGTACGTCTGCAATGTACATTCTAATCGAATGCAAGTCTATTTAAATAGCATCGCAAATAAGAAGCACAGCATCACTGGAATGCGTATATTCGGCAATGATGAGAATGTTTCTATGGCAACAAGTGCGCAGTCTCTGAATCGACACCTACACATCCTCTGTATCAGGTTATAGTGCATACACTAATACACTGTCACAACATCAGCATCATTCATCCTGTATTGATAAAAGAAGAGCGAGAGAAAAAAAAACAACCTCAGCACCAAATAATCTAATTCACTCATTTCAAACAATTTCATTAGTTGCATTCATGGTGCAGATTATATATGAGCATTTTTTTGTCAAAAGAAACAATTTCAAAGTGTTGTGTGTTTTCACAAAAAAAACAGAAACAATGCTGTTCCAGTCTTCAATAAATTATGTGAAAGTTAAAATGGTAAACGTTTTGTTGTGTACAGAGAATATAAATTAATTTCCGTGTTTTGGATTTGATAAATTCAAAAGGTGCTCGAGTTGAATGAATTTCCATATGAAAAGACTGGACTCATAAAAGGCTGCTTTCGAAGCACTATGCAAATAATCGGATAGTAAATTATGTCATCAAGCAAAATGATGCATTAAACTACAAATTTAAGCATCTAAATATAGGGAGCGTTACGTCAAAACTATAGTTTATTATCACAAACTGTAGGAAATGCAATTATTATTACATAGAAATCATGCAATTCAAATAACATAATACATATTCATAGATAAAAAGTCTATGATCTTGGATATTTTATATAAAAAAATCTGGATCATTTGGAGTCGAGTTAATTTCAGGTAATTTGAGAGTTTTTTTAAACTATAACGTAAGAAATAGTTTAGGATTAAAATCCCTCATTATTTGTACAAGAAGTTTGTCCACAGTTTGAATATTCAAATCAGAGATTGAAACCGGTTTGACATGTTTCTATACAAACCGATTTTTGAGAGGTTCCATTGTTTTACCCCGGGAGTGCATCCAACGAAACGGAACAAGTGAAACGTTTCAATATGTTCAATGTAATGGATTCATACTCAGCGCTGATAAATGTACACAAAATGTACGTGAACTTGTGCGTGCAGTGCAGTACACTCAAGTCCACGTACACTGATTCATTGAAATACGTGCATCAGCATGAAGGGTGAACTAATTATTGTAACAAACGTATGCCGAATACTATGATTAAACATTAAAATAGTTTTTAAACCCGTGTTCGTCCCTATTTTTCCACTTCAGAAGTCTGAGTAACATTTTATTTACTGTGTTCTGTATTAAAGCTTACGATCCAATACATTTACTAGTTTGAATAGAGCATAGAAAACAACAGAATTTCACGGAATTCAATTCATGTCAATACATTATCCAATGAATACTCGTTCATTAAAACTGGAAAACAATGAAAATAATCGATAGAATTGCTCGTATGCATGAAGGATGGTCAAATTTAAAGGGAATAGAGATTCAAATGCAGTCAACGCATTCAAATACGCATCGTATTTAATTTCATTGAATTTGAAATTGTTTACATTGTACAATGCACACGTTGTAACGCTTTCTTTCTTTTGAAATTAGAACGATGTTCAGAATGTGTTGATATGATTTGAATCGGATAAGCACAATGCATGAATCGTAACAATGAATCAACTGTTTGTAATTTTATCATTTCTTTTGTTTTATCAATTTTCTTTGCAGAAATGTTAAGCTTGCCATCGATAAAACTGTACTCAATCATTGCTGCGCTTACAAGCAAACTGACGGTAATAAAACTGTTGATTATATTGATAATTGGATTCGGGGTGTTGCTGTATATCATAGACTTATCTACGTTACATCTATCTCAATTAAAATTCGCACTAACATTCAGTGACATTGATGAGGTTGAACGGAAATGGGACTGGAAATTTATGGAAGACATGGATCAAGCGAATCGAATCCAGCATCAATCATATTTTATCGACACAGAAGGATGCCGTATGCCAAGTTTTCAGGTGGTTGATGCGGATGTAGAAAAGTTTTTGTTTGGAGTGCGGCCGATTCGTTGTGGCAAGCCCCTAACTCGATCGAACAACAACTACATATGGATCGATTTAAACGAGACTGAAATCGAAAGTGCTTATGGAATCAAACACGTTGATAAATTACAATGTGAATATTTGCCAATTCAACGGAAGACTGACTTTCAGAACGATTACGCAAAATTGAGTCAAAAGATTACATTCCGTTTTGGGGATGTAGTGAGAGTGGCAGACGAATTTATACGTGTTGCTTGTCGACTGAACGGTAAAAATAAGGAAATTTATCAAGATTATCATTTTTTTGTGAAGGATAAAAAATCAATAAATCAATCAAAAAATAATAAATACATTTTAAGTATGCATAGTCGTGACGCTTATCAACAAAAAAATCAACAGTCCAATAAACCAATGAGTGTTATGGTTATTGGAATTGATAGCGTGTCTCGTTTAAATTTTCATCGTCGAATGAATGAAAGTGTTGACGTGTTATTGAATGAATTGAAAGCAATCGAACTGTTCGGATTTAATAAGGTCGGCGACAATACGTATCCGAATTTGATTCCCACGTTAACTGGGCTAGACGAAAATGAGCTGATCACGGCATGCATTCCAACCAAAAATGACACATTCGATCAATGCAATTTCATTTGGAAGACGTTTAAAGAACACAATTTCACAACAGCTTACGTGGAAGATATGGCATCACTGGGTCTTTTTCAGTATTTGAGACGTGGATTCCAAAATCAACCGACTGATTATAGTTTGCGTCCGATTCTCATTGAAATGGAGCATCACATAGCAAAGCAAAAAAATGTCAATACATTTCTTTGTATGGGCAAACGACGAACGTTCGATATCCTTATGGAGTATGTACAGAAATTCATCAATGTAATGACAGACCATTTGCATTTTTCATTCTTTTGGAGTGCATCATATACACATGATTATCTCAATTTCCCAACGCTGATCGATTCAGACTTAGTCGACTTCCTTCGAGCAACACAATTGTCGGGAGCGTTAGACAACCTATTTTTGATTTTGATGAGTGATCATGGCATTCGATGGGGATCATTTCGTAATACGTATCAAGGAATGATGGAAGAACGACAACCATTCGTATTCTTCGTGCCGCCAAAACGATTTTCGGAACAATATCCAGAGGCAATGCGGAATTTGGTTAGGAATCGGCGTCGATTGACCACACATTTCGATTTATACGAAACAATGCGCGATTTAGCCGAATTGTCATCGCTTGAATCGTTGACAATAAAAGAACGTGCCAAAGAATTGCAAGAAACTGAGCCAATGCCACGCGGAATAAGTTTATTTTTGCCGATTCCTGAATCAAGATCGTGTTACAATGCGGCTATTGCACCACATTGGTGCACTTGCCATGAGAGAACTGAACTAGCTGCAACCGATCCTCGTGTCACAGAAGTGGCACGCATTACGGTTGATCGTCTGAATGCAATGATCAAACCATATCCACAGTGCCAACGTCTACGATTGAATGCCGTATTTAGTGCAAATTTAGGAACATCAAATAACAACTTTCGCAATGTTACAAACCATTTTGTTGATATTGCGGTTAGACTGCAAACAAAACCGGGCCTAGGTGAATTTGAAGCAACAGCTCGTATTCATGATACTAACAATTATGAGCTGACCGGCACCATTAGCCGTACTAATTTGTATGGCAAACAAAGCTATTGTATTGATGATTACAAACTCAAATTGTACTGCTTTTGTGATAATCGAATGTAAGAATATTATAGAATCACGTAATCCACAAGAATATGTTGACAATACCATTTGCTTTGTTATTGATTTGACAATTTCACGAAATCACCAAGTGACACGTTGGATTAATGTACGTATAAGTTATACAGTTTAACCAAAGTTTTTTTTTCGTTGTTGTCAATGACTTTGTATCAGTTAGCTTGAGCGCTTTCGCAAACAGCATCACTACGTACATTGCTATATATTCTCAATGTATAAACTCGATCGCAAACTCAAGTTGTTAGCTTTATTTACATTTTACTTTGTATGAATAAATAATGAAGTACTATTTAAAACCAGATTGATTTTGTTTCACCTTAAAACAGACTTAGAAGTGAGTGGAGTCAACCCGACTCAGTCAGTCGATTTTCTATGGGTCGGTTACTTGGCTCTCTCCACACACTTTGTCGATTATATTTATAATTGTTGGAAATGAATGTACACTGGGTTGAATTATACATTGCTGATAGTGAATTTGGACTGAAGACTGGAGACTTCGCCTAGTACATTTTAATAAGCAGCGCCACTGAAAATTCATACATTTCATATTTAACACGGTAGCCATGAGAGCTGCCAATAATAAAAAAAAGCAACAATAATTTCTATGGATACGCGCGCAGCCTTCGATTTGGACCATACGGGATCGTTTCGAATTGTAGGTATAATGAAGAAATTGGCTATGCACTAAATTGAAATGTTAAGAAATAATTCTTATCTTATTGCACACAGTTGATGTTGCACTAGAAAAAGGTATGAATCGTAGTAATGGAATAAGGTTATAACTTTATAAGAGGATTGTGCTCCTCTTAATGCCGGCTTCTCACCCCATGCATATGCTGATACTTCTCATTGGAAATCATAATATTACTTTGTACTAAAACAAAAACTTTAATCTCTATAGAAACCATATCGATAAATATTTGTACGTTCGAAATCGAAATGAATATTGTGCTTAGTAGGCTTTGTATGAACTAAACCTCTCCATATGTTCGAACGTAAGAATTTCTATTGATGTTATTTCCATAGTGAATCCGATTTCTGCTCGAAACTTCACTAACTGCCTCATTTGGTCTGTACTTTTGAACACGTCCTACACTATCGACAAACAGTTTGGACTCACCTATAACATTTTATTTTTCAGTGATGTGATGCATTTTTCAGCAAAAGTTGAAAGTACTTGTAAATTTGGTTCTAATGCATTTTTCAAAACTCAATTTCGACGGCCCTTGGCCAAAATAAGGCCATTCGAAAAATCGGCCAATATTTCAATTCTATTTATTTGACTCAATACCTCATTTTGAAACTTGTTGAATGTAGATGCGATCAACGTAAAACAAATTCAAATTGGCCAAAATCTTGCTAAGATTTCCCTACGTTGATCGATTCAGAATTAGCAGACTTCCTTTGGGCAACACAATGGTCGGGGGCGTGTTGTTGTTATTGTGGTTGGACTGCAAATAAAGCAAGCCGGGCTTTGGCGAATTTGAAGCATCGTATTCATGATACTAATAACTATGAGCTGACCAGTACGATTAGCCATACTAATTTGTATGGCAAACAATGCTATTGTAAGAATGTAGAATTTCGTAGTCCACAAAAATATGTTGAAAATGCCATTTGCTTTGTTATTGACAATTTCATGAAATCTTCGGGTGACACGTTGGACTAATCTATAAAATCAGGGGTTTCCACAGAGAGCTGTTGCAAACTCAAGCTCTTAGCTTTATATTTTACTCGTTAATAGAGTGTTATTTAAAACCAGATAGAATCGTTTTTTTTTATTATCACCTTAAAGCTGTAAACTTCACACGAGCAAACTGATTCAGATTATAGTTGCTCCGTTGCTCACAATATAATCGAATGAATCAACTGAATTCGCACCCAGTGTACATCTTCTGCATATTTCTCTCATTCATTATTAATTTCGCTCTAAATTCTGTTCTCATCTAGAATTCATGATTCAAATCATATATTCAAGCTTACCGCATTTCATATATGTCACATCCATTTAACTTGTGACAAGATTGTAATTAGTTGCTAATCAAATATTTCTTCAGTAATTCCGCAACGACACGATAAAGCAACGAATAATTACCATTTGGAACTGGCCAGTCATGTGCAAACTGGAAAATTAGTACTTACCAACTTAGTGGCGAATTTCGTTATCAAAGTGAAGGCGCGTGTTGTTGCCAAAGCCAATATATTATAACGAAAACTCATTGCAAAAGTGAGAAACATTGATGCATTTAACTTATTGCGCAGTATGTTGTGACTAAGTAACGAACAAGTTTTTCTCTGTTTATAAATTTTGTTCTGCTATCATATGTCTACAAGCTGACATGCATATGCATCATTTAAAAGCTGTAATTTAGCTGATGTTCCAAGCTCATTCAATTCACAGAAGCTACAAATCAGCAGTTTTAGCCAGTTCTATAGGTCCACACAGGCAATGTCAAGTTCAAAACGCTCAACATCTTCGCAGAATCAACAATGCAGTTTACTCAACCAAATAATTCGCATATATTTCCATATTTCATCCATTTTAGCCAGCAATGTTTGACGACAGAATCTTGCTGCAAAATTCTAGCGCGTGTGGCTAAAAATCAATGTCTGCAATCCTGTGATAACGGAACTACCGGTTTTACCTTCCTTTTCTCATCCACAAAATCAAGTTCTTGTTTATTGTTTAGCATGCTTCACAATTACGATGCTCATTCAGCAAAATCATTTCTGATGACGTTGTCATTTGAATTCACGCAAAAATGAACGTCAAAAGAAAATGCAAATTCATGGCATCAATGTAGCAATTAGCAAGTGGCTTTAATCATAGTCATTTAAATAAAGTGGCCATTCACTGCACATTACAGCGACATACGTTAATCTTTTCATTCTCAATTCTCATCATAATCAGTGCATGCGAAGTGTTCAGAGCAGAATGATATGAATATAAAAAAAAAAAAAAAAAAAAAAAATCGAAACCCATTTTTTTCACTTTGATTTGACATCGTGCAATCACCTAGTGAAGGTCGATTCTATAGCAGAATGACAATATTCAAAATGTTGTGGTAGGATGTTAGTTTTTCGCATTCGCTTTCACAGTGTAATTGAAATAGAGAGTTTTTAAGATGCATTTACACGTGCGCCAAATTATTATCAACTGAATATACCTACCATGATTCGTTCGAATTTCTAGCTAGTACCTAGCACGTACACAACTAATTTCATATGCAGTATTCTCTGGAAAAAAAGGAAGTTACTAGATGGAAAAAAAATAGAAAAACATCTATTTTGGTGGGGCAAAATGATGAATCGCATCAATCGCAATGAAACAGGCTCATTTTAACTGTATCTTATTTATACGGTTTGTCCTTCAATTTATTGATCAAATTAAAATAATAATCGGTCATATTGAAATCATCGTGTCAATTGACATAAAAACACCAACACAGAGATCTCAATATTACGCATTTCAATGTTTGCACAGCCTTATTGAGTGTGTTATGTTATAAAATATGAATACTACACACCTCATCCCTATGCATATAGACGTCAACGAGTAAAAGGAATACGCAGTAGGCACGAAATAATCAAATGAAAAATACCCTTTTGTGTACATGTTCTATTAGAGGAACGAATTCTATTTGTATTTTACGAAGAGTCAATCTGAGCTTGTTGGTGACTAAATTAAGTATTTAAATATTTGAATATTTTGTTTTTATCTATTTAAAAAAAAACAACATTGGTTTTTATTTTTGTTTCCATAAATACATCAGCAAATGTACTAGATGGAATGAATGTGTAAAACTGAAAATACGATTTGTGTTGCGTCATATATTCCAAATTATCGATTCCATTGCACAGAATTCTTGCGGCGGTCAGGAATGAATCGCAAACCCTGTTTTGAATACGAAATATTCATATCGTCCCAACGATGAATAATCTACATAATTTTGTAACTATTATATATTAATAAAGTGAAATATAGTATATTATCAGTTGAGTGTTGCGTGGTTGGTTTGAAATCGACGTAGACAGGCTTTGAGGAAAACAAAAAAAAAAAAAATTGATCAGAGGCTCAACGCCGCAAATTAATGACTCTTAAATTTGGAAATTGAATTTGTATCGTTTAACTAGACAAAGCGAGTCTTAACAATGATTGATGAAGTGCTCAACTAGAACAGTCAAAAACAAGAATAATGCATAACAGAGGCGCGTGTTTTTTTTCGCAATCTATTTATATTTTACAGATTGTAGAATCTCTGTTATGATATTGATTGAATAGAATATTCAATGTAAGCATATTCATTTCATGACTTTATTACGCGTTTTTTTTACTATCTATATTTCCAATTCAAATGATATCTTTTTTTTTGTGATAAGTCGAAAACACATGGAAAAAACACAAGTCTAAGAATACATAATGTATAATACATTCATTCAAAATTCTCGATTGCGCTTGTATACTCGAACTTGACGCGCAAATTGTAGCTGATTTATTACATATCAACCTATTTCTGGTATCTTATTCCAACCAATGACTAGTCTCTCGAGGTATGAAGCTCATAAAAACGCGAACAGACTCATTCAGTTGTCTCTGATGTTTTTATTATCAAAATGTTATTTAGGCACGATTCGTTTAAGGCGCTCTCAAATATGACACAATTCAGTTTAATTCAATAACTTTTGATAAAATTCACACAGTTAACATTATTGTGTTTAATTCAAGGTTCATATTGGTTCAATTTAACAAAAAAAAATGTCCATTAGCAAGCTTACTATACACTTCAGAGTATTTGCGCATCTATTTACAGTGGAACAGAGAGCAACGGTCAACAAGATTTGAGTTTGAATTCATTTATACATTCAGTCAATCATTGACCTTTTTTTTATCGAATGCAAATGCGAAAACAACAACTCAAGCATTTCAATGATTCAGACCAAAAACACAACAAATTTCTTTTTTGACAAAGTCACACAAGTTTGTGCGGGTATTTTCAGAGTTCACCATTTGTTATCACAAGACTTAAAATAACATTAATACAAGTGTTCTGTTGTGAAGCGGTTGAGTTGTTGTGTTGTTTTTTTCATTTGCATAAGAAAAAAATGGCCCTATTCTCTGCATTTTATTTGTATTCATTTGGATTCTATATTTATAGAAAACAATGCCACAACATCCTTTGCGGAAAAACAATTGTGTTATCGGAAATAGAAATGCAAATATAAACGCAATTAGGGTCAAAATTATCAGCTTTCAGTCCAATACATTTCACTTTCTGTTCGTGCTGTTGTGCCGATGTAAGGCTTGACGACGTAATTACGATATTGGTGGAAATGAGAAATTTAATCAGTATTTGAGATAATGCATTATGAATCATGGAATTAATGTTATAAGTAATAACTTATTACTCATTGCTTGGAACTTGCGCTTAATTTCACCACAATTTACAGGCGGGAAATTCAACGAAACGTCGAAACCAAGTCATATGACGTTAAAGTGCAGACAAAAATGACTTTTTGGTGACCATATGTATAACTGTTTTCCTATTGAGCACCGTCTACTAGATATTTACAGACATTTTAGTTATTTGCATAAAAAGCTAACAATTATAACCAAATGCAAATAGGTGCATACATAAAATAGAAAAAAAATAAATGTGAAATGTAGCACAACCAACAATGCGCATACAAATGTTATATGAACAGTGAATACGTGAAATGCAAAAATTTTCCATTCGCTGTTGTGCGGCCTCAATCGGGTGATCTGTTGTCGGCTTTCGGCTTTCAACGTATCTAAAGCTGTTGCTGTAAACAATTTTTGTTATTAGCAACATTTTTTTTCAAACATTTATCGAGAGTGAGAATGAATATGCCATGTTGAAAATGAAATGATTTAATGAGTGTGAGCGTTATTTTGGGCTCACTGTGGTGCGGATACGCGTTTTTATAGTGAGATGAGATGTATGAATAAAAAAGCAACATCTTAGTGCAGTATTTGCAAACAGTGCATTTTTCAATAAGATCGAATCAATTCGCAGTTCAAGCTAAATTACATAAAAGCCATATAAATTTGGGTGAACTGCTTCGATCTGGAAATGTTAAGTTATGGCCAGTACTTAGTGTATCTACAGTTTAAATGATTACCAGAAATCAACACAGCTTAGAATTGTGTGATTATTTCTTGAAGGTTCTTTTTTCAATGACATCTTTTTTAAAAGCTCTCAAAATAATAAACACCTGTTACGCAATTCAGGGCAAAATACAATGGATTTGTATAACCAAATAACCAAACTCAAACACATACACAAACACATTTTTTAAACAAGTAGAGATAAATACAATTTTTTTAAGAAAATGTGTTAATTTTATCTCCCAAAGTATTGACGCAAAAATGTGTTTATTTGTTCCTGCTAATGTCATGTTAACATTTTATAGATTGGAAGTTGATCAGGGGTGCTCAGTGCTCACATTTGACTCTAACAGAATTTGAAATAGTTTGAAAATTATCGGTTCAGTTTCTGAAAGACAAAAACTAAAGTGATCAGCAAAACGGCCGGATGGTTTTATTTTTGGCCGTCCGAAAATTCATTTCGTTCGGAAGAAATTCGATCTAGACACCCCTAACTTAGATGATCCAAATCATAATAACGTTCCAAACACATTTTTTTGTCAGTCTTATCTTTAGCCAAAACAAAGTTCATGTTGAACAAATTTTCCATTTCTAGCATTACTCGAAATACATTGATAAAATTCAAATGACAAATGGGTACAGGTTATCACTGCAACATCGAGTTGATAAAATAAATTCAACAATCATTGCAAATTACATAAGAAACCAACCGAGTGTTTACTGTTGGAACATAGAAAATTGAATCCACGCTATATTCTATCCAAATTTTTGAGGAAAACAATTCAACAAAAATATCAAATGACAAATGATTGAATCATTGATAAATTCTGAATTCTGTTTACCGCAAACGATCAGAATTGAGCAAAGGCCACTCTCAATTTCGTTAAGTCATTTGTTTGATAGGAACAACGTTTGGGAATTATGATTATGACGAAAAGAACATGTGCGAAATAATAAGCGATCACGCTCTCAGACAGTGATTGTTGTGGCTGAATCAGCATTCTTAACAACAAGTGTGAGTGGAATTGTGTTGTACAAATTGAAATGTGATACATTGATTGCTTTTAGGTAGCCTAGTAAGTGTGTGGCTCAACCATTGGAGAAAACACGGAATGACAAACCAAACAAATGCGATCAAAACATTTACTAACGAAAATGCTAGGGGAATTTATCAAAATGAATATTTTGCAAATATATGAAATCTGATTATGGACATTTACATGCTAATTTGCAAATATTTCCGAATCATGCGAATCAAATACAACAACAACAACTGCCACTTTCAGTAGATATTTAGCAAATCTGGAAAATATTGTGTGAATCTCAGGAATAATTCGCAAATATTGCAAATATGTAATATGTGTGGCAATCTGTCAAAATGTGTATAATGTATATCTATCACTTTTCCTCACATTGAAAATTGCATTTAATTTTGACGTTTGTGATGTTGTATTCAACATTTGCCACAAGTCTTTTGATAAATCCCCCTAGCGAAAATGTGTCGACGAAATGTATACAATGAATATCATTCTGCTACGACTTTTTTTTCCATTGAAAACACCAATACCGATTAAAGCACGTCGAAAACAGATCACGATATAACGTTTTTGTTGTGAAGCGCATAGAAAACACGGAATGTGAATGGAATGTTTTCGACCAGAGAATTACCCAATTTGTTGCAATTTTACATAAGAAAATGGCAAACGAATAGTATTGATTGCAGTGTACGTGGTCATTTAACTGGTTGTAGAAGCCGATACGGTATTGTTATGTCTAAATGTGTATTTTCTTATCTCGTTTCCTTCGTTAAACTAAAACATTTTCTCAAAACAATGAGTGAGACTATAAATAAGCATTTTGAACTATTTTTACTTTTTTTCGCGCTCACTGCTTTTCCAAATTTACGTGAATGTTGTTTTTAGCTGGCGCTAGAATTCGTATGTTTTTAAATGGCGGTAGAAAGTATGTTAGTTACTGAAAACATGGCAATTGTGACAACAAAGCAAATGCTATATTTTATGTATGAACACGGTACAAGCAACAACAAAAGCAGTTTTAGTAAGCATTTTTGAATTATATCAGGGTTATGCTGGTCAAAAACAAACGATTATTCGAAAAAAACTGATGGATTGAATTAAATTTTTACTTTATATTCAGTTTGTAATGTTGAATCCATTTAACCTCAATTGCAGTACTTTATTTATTTAACTCTGAACTTCATGACCACGATGTACGTGGCTAGTACAAGTGCACCAGTGATAGCACATGAACTCTATGATCTACACTAGCTTCTCAAAAGAGCGAAACGGAAATTTGCTAGGAAATGTTGAACATTTGTTCGATGAAACCTCATTCTAATAAAAGAGCAACGGAAATGCGTGGTCAAGATTTAAATCCAGATACCCACTACGGGATATCGTCATTTGATATTCGAGCGTCACTTTATGATTCACGAGAATAGCAATTTCAACATAGCGGTTTGCAGTCGACAGAATAGCGAAACTCTAAAAATACCCACAAAACATTACATCGAATCGAGAATTCAAGATAAATGAATCCGGGGAGGAGGAAAAGAGATGTAGTCAAATAACAACACAACCATGATTTATTTTATTGTATAAGATGTGATAAATATATTTCGATAAAATTGAATCTTGTACAAGAAAAAAAAGAACGAAATAAAAATTCCATCGATTTGATAAAAATGTTTTAACGAAATCGTTTATTAAACCTAAATATTGATTTTGATAATAATAAAACAAATGAATTAAGTTAATTGTTATTTTAATGTTAAATTTAAGTATTACGATAAAAAAATTATCGTCATAATCGTCGTCGTCGTCGTCGTCAATTTCGATGTTAAGTTTTTGAATCGATAATCTATCAGCATTGATGGAATGAATTACTGTAAATTTGTTCGAATCAATCGAAACGTCGATGAATTTGACGTTGCGCTTACGCCGTTCTATAGCAAAATGTTTGTTACATTCAAAATTATTATCGATCGTTTTAAATTGCGTGTCCAATGAGAATGGTTTTAACATTTTATTTGATGACGCAGAATCTTTTTTGTGGGGGGAGGTTTACTTCAAAAACAAAAAACGTAAATTTGAACGTGGGAATTCGAGACTTATGACTAACGAGCTGATATACTCGTTAAGTAGCTAGAGGGTGGAAAAGATTCTTAATACTTTCTATGAAATACAATATGGATACGAGCTCTTTTGGGTTTTTGTTTTTTAATTTTCTATCAAAATTCGAATTTATTTTATTCAGTTCGGAAATTAGTAATAATCTAAATATGTGATTTTGATTACAATTTAAGAAGAAACTTGATCCAAGTAACATAAAAACGGTGATAATGTCTGAATTGTTTGCTCTTCAACAGAGCAAAATCAGTAATTGGAATTGAATATTGAATGCGTGGATCTTCAAATACCAGTTGGATTGAAGTTTGGTATCGTATTGATTTGATTTTATTTGTAATGCATTCATTTATACAAAGAAACGCTCGAATAAAATTAAAACAATATCGAAATTCCGTTACAACTATACATACTAAAACTAAATGATAAATTTTACGAGAATGTCGAACAGTTGCCAGTACAAGTATTTTATCAAGTGTTATTACCGTTTGTTACTACAGAGCAATTGGTCGAACGAATGTCGATAATAACTTAAATGGAACACTTGCACACATGCACTTGTCGAATGTAGTTGTTTTCAATATTTTCACATAAAAATTGTCATTTTTTTACGGTTTAAGTGCATTTTTTTTTCAAAAATTCTTTTAATCAGTTCATATCGCACTTAATGGGGGGAAAAAAATAGGCGGTAATCAATACCATTTATTCAATTGTTCAAAAGTATTTGAACACAAAAGAAATCACTGGCACATCAACACTTGTAACATTGATTTATTGTAAACTTTCAAACTATTTTTGTTGCCACTTATTCCTTGTTTGGTGTGTTTGTGTCGTATGGTCGGCCGAATGATGATATATTCGTTTTGTTGATAAATCAATTTGATGTGATATTGCAGAGTCGCTGAACGATTTATTATAATGGTAGTTATCACAGCTTCATGGAATCAAGGTTTGATTGGCACCTGCGATGAACTCATCCGATAACGAATAACGCTTCCGTTCGTCGGTTTCCGTAGAAATCGCTTCACATGCAGCTATCAACGTTCACAATCCGAGAGAAATGTTTTTTTTTGTTTTTGTTTTTTTATCTTATGTCTCTGAACAATGAATACACACTTTCGTTTGTTTGGATTGCAATCAAATTTACACAACATTTTTCTTCATCTAAACACTGTTTTAATCGTTTATTGCCTCCATAAACAGACCAACAAATCATGAACACATGCACGAACTCATTTTCTATCTCACCAACAGTTTTGCTTCCAATTTTGGCAATCAGTATTTAAGCACTGAACTACAAAAATGGGATGCTTTACACTAAATTAATGAAAAATTTGAAGAAAAAAAAAACAAGAACTCGTTGACCCATTTTGTGGTGATTGATGCTGATTTTTGTTTGTTTGTTTGTATTATTTGAGCAGAACGACGGATGGATGATATTTCAGCACCATTCACATCATCAGCCTGAGAAATCAGTTAAATCAGCTCACGCACACGCAACCATTAGTTCAATGAATTGTGTGACTGATTAAATTCACGGATTTTATCTTCGATTTGTGGCGTCAATGCATTTGCCATATCCCGAAAGTAGGCGTCATGCGTTTGTACGTACTTGTTCATGATTGCACTACGGAAACGCACTAGATCATGAATTTCAGGCGAATTTTTATATTGCATCCATGGTGACACACTTCGTACGGGATGTTGACCACCATTTGTCGCTGACTGTTTTGTGTGTGTGTGTGTGTGTGTGTTTTGTTTGTTTACAAAATCGCGAGCACAGATTTGATATTTACATCATCAGATTGGCGTCGAACAGAAGAATATGAGAAAAGAGAAAAAAAATAGAACTGATTAGTTTCGATTTTTTGTGTGTGTGTGGATATATGAAAACGATGACAACAAATATGTTAGTTAATATGCATGTGAATGTGATGATGATCGTCACTAAGTGTTGTGAACAATATTCGCTGTTAATGCAAGAAATTAATGATTTTTTTTCGTATTCCATTCATCAATTGCTCATGAATAAAAAAAACACAATCGAAATTCTATAAACTTTATCTTGTTTCCACTAAATTAAATTGCTAACCGCAAACTAATTCAATTAAAATCCATTAAGCGATTTGAGCGAATAACATCAATGAGTATGCATCAAACGGACCAACAATAGCAAATGAAATAATGACGAAAACAAAAAAAAAACCTCAAATCAAATATTTACACGTACATTATTTTTAAGCGACATTTCACTGAATTTCATTTGAGCTTTCGATAAATTCTTCGAACTCATTTTATTGGCTTGTAAATTTCAATTCTCGCACTGAATTTTTTTTCTCGTTCGCTCGTGAACTGCACGAATTGATCATAGGAATTTTCCACTGTGTCTTTTTTTACTTCGTGCGCTTTGCAATGTGTGGTTTGTGTGATGTTTTTTTTTTCTTCGGTACTCTCAAGTCTTTGCAAGCGTACAATATGCTGAAATCGATGTATGTGCGGGCAAGACCAGTCAGTAGCAGTAAAACGACAGAAAAAAAACAAATAAATAGCTGTACGTGTAGACAGACCGAAGGAAAAGACGAAGCAATATAATAATGGTGTCTATTTGAAACAAAAATGTGTTTATGGCTTTTGAAGTAATTTTGTTTTTTCACAACTGTATTTTTTTCAATTTCCGATCAAATATGGGGAATTTGACAATTGTTTTTGCTTTCAAAATTCGCAGCAATAATAAAATTCGATTTTTTTTCGTGTTCAAATGCAATGAAATTAATGCTTCAATTGAATTTTCTTTGTTCAATATTTTAGAATTGATTTTTCGTGAAATTCAATTGACCGAACTGTATGCGTTTACGACTCGAACGTTCCAGAGAAACTGAATACGATTCGGTTGCCGATCATGGCTTATATGTTTCAACGATACGAGACTCGTTTTGCTGTGCGCTCCGCTATGAAATCCGCTTACAAATGTGTTGAACGCAAGCGATACGTTTACGTTTTAAATGCGAATGAAAGAGAAGTGCATGAATATCACAAAAAGGTGAAACAAATCAAACAAGCAAACATGAGCTAATAGCATGAAGTAGTATGTTTTTGATGCGTCGACTCACATCGACGGTTTTACGACTTGCAACGCAATGTCCTTCCATTCCGAGCGATGCAGCATGCGCATCGTTTTGTGCGTTGCGACTCTAACAATCACTTCTATGCACTGCATGCCTTCAAAGACACATTCACTTTAGCTCAATACTTTTATCCGACTTGATTATTTTACCAATTGCAAATAATGTGCAAAAATAAAACTACACCAACTGGTATTTGTGGGTCATTTGAGCATTCTGAGTCAAAACACGCATCTCCAGCTAACGTTTGCTAGCTTCAAGCGAATCAATTCTATTTTTATTTTTTTTATTTGACTATACAATGTTTCGGAAGTCACACTCAGTTCGCTGTGCGTATCGAAATGCGTAGTTTTTTTTTACAAATCGTAATCTTTCAACCGGTCCTTAACCTATTCCAAGGTTCACATTCGGCCAATGCTATTCGTCAATTGTTTAAACCAAATCAACAGCTTTCAATATTTTGTATTCGACATTTGTGACGTAGTTGCTTGTGACAAGTGTGATAGAGGAGTCTAGAATGGTTTTTTTGTGTGTGTGTTGGATTGTACAATCAATTTTGTTTAATCTTTAAAATAATAAGATAATAGTTATTATTCGTCTTCGTCAGATGCATATGATGTCACTTCCCAACACTCTCTTAGCACTCAAATGAATGTTTCCACTTGAAAAATGCCCTACAAAACTGAATTCAATTGGTCTTTGAAATTCCACTTCAAAAACATAACACCGCAATTCGATTTTACCGCTCTCAAAAAAAAAAATTAGCAAAATGCAGCGAAAATTCGCCGTTCGAAGATGAGCGCGGTTGCGTGCGGCGAATTACGAAATGTCAAACATATCCAATTGTTTTTTATGATGCCAATAAAAAAAAACACGGCGTTTGTTGTTCTTCACACCAACAAAAATCGAATAGAAGAATTTATTTTTTGCAATAAAATTCAATTTTTAGTCAATAAATTAGCGTAAATTTAAGTTGGTTCCCGTATTTAAGTGTGATTGAGTGAAAATCACATGAAATTGGTTGCATATGTGAATTGAGGAAGAGTATTTTTTTGTTTATATTTGAGAATTCATTGACGCTCATACGCACACATACAAAGGAACAAGAGTGAGAAAAGAAAAGAGTGTTTCAATATGGAACAATCGGAAAACTCAGATGCCATCGAGGCGGTTGAGGATCTTAGTGTTAAAAAAGTTGTGGATGAAATAAAAACAGATGAAAAGGAATTGTGTTCTGATGTCGAAGAGATATGTGACGAAAAAATGGAAGTCGATCAACAGGAGAATGAGCCAAAGGAAGAGATAGAAAAAGAAGAAGAACAACAAGACAAAATAGAGAAGCAAGACAAAGCAGAACCGGAGAACAAAGAGAGTGAAACGAAAATAGAGCAAAATGTGTCGAATGAGGAAAAAGTAGAGGATAAAAAACCTGAAAAAGATGAAGAGATTCCTTCAACTACTACGGAAAATGCTGACAAAGAGCATGAGAGTGACGATGACGATGATGAGGTTTGTATGAGAAACTCTCGTTCAAATCAAATTGAAATTATTTCATACGTGTAAATTGATATAGGACGATGATTCACCGAGTTTGCAATTCCAAGTCGGCCGAACTGTCACACTGCAAATGTTATTGGCTGCCAAACTATTGGAACCGGGACCATCAGCAATGACAATTGAGTATTTGGTAAGAAATCACTGAATTTCTCAACATTCAAGCAGCTGTTAAATATTTTGTTTTGATTTTTAAAGGGACAAAAATTTGTGGGCGATTTACTTCCCGATGGTAAAATCAAATCACAAGAAACAGAGACAATATTTTGCTCACCAAGTGCATGGGCAATGCACTGTAAAAGAATTATTAATCCGGAGAAAAAATCCGGCTGTGGATGGGCATCAATTCGATACAAAAATAAAAAATTGGATGCAATCAAAACGACTTATTTGAGAAAATGCCAACTGCAGAAAGAAGAAAGCGATGAAGGTAAGAAGCAACATATATTAATTAAAGAAGAAAATTGTTGTTTATTTTCATTTTTTTTGTTTTGTTATAAAAAAGCTGATCCCGATGTTGAATCCAAGCCCGGTTTCACCGAACTCGAAATCAAACGCATCGTATTACCCTTTAACACGATTAACAATCGGAACATTGTGCAGTAAGTTACTAACTCGCAAAAAGATGCTTTGTTGTAATACAAAGTGTTTGTAAACACACAAATTTCATGAGTCATCATAACATTTTGATTTCCACAAATTGTGATTTTTTTCTATTTTAGCGATCCAAATACATTGGTGGAGACTGTTTCATTTGTATCGCAAAATAAGTTGCAACCATTTATGGTATCAATCACAACATCATCAGTCCTATTGATGGACTTCCATTGTCATTTGACAAAGCAGGAGGTTTGCGGTTATTTGGGTGGAAGTTGGGATAATAATACTCAAAGTAAGTAAAATGACCAACATCAATGAGTTTTTCAAATTGTTTATACCTTAAACTGAAATTGAATGCAAATTGGTTTTCTAGCTTTGGCAATAACACATGCATTTCCTGTGCGAAACACTCGTCATGATCGCCATTATGCGATTGAGGTAGAACAACAAATCCAACGCAATATGCTGAAGAAAAATTTGATTTTGGTTGGTTGGTATCACAGCCATCCTCGTATCGCAGCACAGCCAACCTTGCGCGATTGTGACGCTCAGCTTGAATATCAAATCAAAATGTGTGGAATATCTGATGAAACGTACACACCTTGCGTTGGATTAATCTGTGCTCCGTATTATGCAGAAAATCCAAATTTGGAGTCGAGTATCACTGCTTTTTGGGTGCTTCCACCGCTTGAAAATCGTCCCATGGAATATGGACGACCTATGTCCATGCAATTTTCGGTATCACAAGATCTCGAAATGTCTGAACATATAAAAACTGAAATGGTGCTGGCTATCAATTACTATCGTCTATTTGACAATGAAATGGTCAATTTCGAGGCAAAATACGATGATGATGTTACATTCATTGAAAAATTGAAAACTACTTTGTACTCCAAATTTCCACGCGAACAAAATGATTTTGAATTTTGGAATTGGTTGCGACAAAATCTAGGCTTGCCACCAGAGAGTGAATTTACACCACCAAAACTGTTGCACAACAATGACATCGAAGAAATTGTGAAAAATGAACGAAATATTGAAGCGAATAAAATGCAAATGATTGGAAAAATTGAGCCGATTGGTGTGCATTTTAAAAAGGAAGAGATGATCAGCAAATTACCAATAGGAACCAGTATCAAAACCATTGACATTACAGATGACATCGTTGAAATTAAGGACGATGACAAACCGGAAACCGAACAATGTTCAATGAACGCTGTATCATATGACATGAAAGACATCAAGGATGAAAAATTGTCAATTCGATCGCTTCAAGAACAATTAAAACTTCCATCCGGTTTGAATATGAATCCATCGCCGATTTCAACCATTTCACTGTTGCAAACAACAAAAGCCCCTTCTGGCCCAAGTACCACTTCGAACAATCAAGTGCCGCTGGTTTCACCACGTGACAGTCCAATTTCGACGGCATCTAATTCGGCCAGTCCAGCAACTAAATTTGATATTCGTCCACCAGCTACGCCATCACCGGCTAAATCTGATGCATCATCATCGCGGAACCGCAACTCACCACTTCCGGCTAATTTGAGCAAATACCCAGCCTATCATAACACACCGACATCCACAAAATCAGGTAAATAACTTCATTTTAAACTTATCATGCACATCAAATTTATACAAACGTCAATTCTTTCAGGTTCCGTTTCCGCTGATCCAACATTAGCTGCAACTAAAGCAATGGAAGAGCTCTTGGCTGCTAGTTTTCCGGGTGGAAAATTCCCTGGCTATTCACCTGCTGAATATGCAGCACTTTTACAACAAGCATCAAGTAAGGATTTGGCTGCGGCTGCTAGCCTCTTGGCCACAAATCCGACCACAGACAAGCATGCATCAGCTTTAGCAGCTGCCGCATTGGATCCATCAACAAATATGAAAGATTTCTTATCACAATTGGAGAAAAGTACTGAGCTCAGCTATTTATTGCAGCAACAATATCAATATCCTGGCTTGACGAGTATGTCTCACATGAAACAAGGACAGAGTTCGTCATCGAATCAGCAAACAAGTACACCGAAATCAATGAAACAGTCAAAACGGAGTTCACGTTCATCATCGAATTCGTCGCAACAGAGAAACTTTGAGGATGATTTCAAAAATGAATCAAACAAAATGAATGACTATCAAGAGTATGCAAAACTGCTATTAAATCAAGCTGAAGCATTGAATGCAGCCGTTGCACATCAGAATTATGGTGAGATTTCGTCAATTGTCTCGGCAATAAATACATTGCCGACAAATACTTCAGTGAGTGCTATGCCATCGCGTAAATCTCGTAAGTCATCGACAACGACTCAATCAATTTCGCAGCAACCATCTTTGGCCGAGTTAAGCCAATTGCTGCACGGTCCTGGAACATCAAATTCGAAAATGCAAGAACTATTGCGTGAGATGGAAGGTTCAATATCTGGCATGAGCGTAAAGCAAAGCCAAAAACAACAACAACAGCACCAACAGCAGCAGCAGCAGCAGCAACAACAACAACAACAACAGCAACAGCAACATTTGAATTTGCTATCGTCCGTTCAGCAGCAATTGAATCAATCGTCGAAGTCATCAAGTAGTTCGTCGTCGAAGAGCAAACAACAAGCTCAAGCCCAGGCTCAAGCTCAAGCCCAAGCACAAGCACAGAACAATCAACTATCGGATTACATGTCATTGCTTTCGCAAGCCAAACTCCCCGATTTAGCATCTCTAATGGCTCAATCGTATGGTGCCAGCGATGGAAATTTACCATCCGCAGCCGATTTGTCGATGCTATTGCGTCCTCAGTATGATCAACATGGAATGGGCAAAAATTCCGATTTAGCTTCATTGAACGCCTCGATTGATATGCTTGGCAATCTATTTTCATCGGGCAAAAATAATGCCGATATCAATTCCCTTCTGTTTCCACAGAGTGGAAAAGGTGGACCATCACAAGCAGACATCACAAATTTCCTAGCTGCTGCCGGTCATCCACAGTCAATGAATCCACCGTCAACACAATCATTTTCCTCGAAAGGTTCGTCTCTATCGAATCCATACTATTCACAATCGGCAGCCGCTTTAGATAAAGCACAACAAGATTTGATTGCATTGTACAGTGCAAATCCAATTCCAGCCTCAATGGGCGGCGGTAACAGTGGTAAATACCCATCGATTCCGGATCCACTGTCCAAATCAACGTTGGCCGCTAACAATATGTTCATGAATCCATCATCAATTTATGCAAAACTTCAACAAGATGCAATCAATGCAATGATTATGAAACCACCATCAAAGGCTAGTTCAAAGAGTGAATCAAAATCACGTGAAACATCCGAATCGCCGGCATCACGAATAATGCCGTCACCAACATCAACGCCATCACCATCGTCGGCCAAGCATAATTTCAGTGTCGTTGATTTGGCTGTATCGAGTGTTAATCAGTCACGTCCATCCTCACGTTCGCCACACAAAAAACAATTTTCAATATCGGATTTAGTGTCGCAACCACCATCGAAAATGATGAAATTTTCGGAGAGTTTTGGCGATGACAAGGCAGAAATTTTAAATCTATCCGGAAACAGTTCCGATAAATGAATTTAGAATGATATTTCCCGCATAACATGGAAATCAATTAGTAATATTTCGCAAACAACAACAGCAAAAACAAACAATTTTTAACAATTTGATGAGTATTCAACATTCTAATGGTAGTGTGTAGATTTAGGCGTTTATTTCATCATTTTTCCAAACTATTATCAAAATTATTTCTCTCTTTTTTTTTCTTTAATTTATTTTAATCATTTAGTCTTAAATTTTATATTTGCATAAGATTTGTCGTCTGAAGTTCGTAAAGCAAAATTTAACTGTCGACATTTTATTTTCGGTTGGTGTTTACCAATAATGAAATCTCTATATAATTTGCATCATTCATTCTTTTGAGAGTTATTAATTGAGAGAAGGAAAAAAAAACAACGTTAAATTCCATAATGAAGTATTATTTGTATTCATGTACTCGTCTAAATATTGATAAATAAATTATCTTTAGTGAAAAATATTGAAATGTTTGTTTCTCTCTCAATATTATTAAAATTCTAATGAACGAGTACACATAAGCCGGTGTTAGCAGGCCATTTCGCTGCTATGTTCGAATTTCGCCCGGTTTTCGAATGTTCATTTCGCACATTCCATGCCATGGCGAAGTTCGTTGATTTTGACATTTCACAACTGGCATACAAATGTCAAACACAGCACTTTGATACACAAACGCTTCAGACTGATATTCAAATTGCGTTTTCATTGGAATAAAACGCCGCATTAAATCAATCTTAAGTTGTAATAGCTCGTAAGAAACATTATCTTCCGGTTGAAAAATGCTATCGTCAAAGATTGAGCAGCTCATTGCTGTGTTGGAGAATCAGGAACTTGATGTAAGTATCAAAATATCGAGAAAAATTCATTTAGATTATACAGACTCGTATAATGGCATTTTACATTGGCATTGATTGTCATTGTTTTCAACATTATCATTTTCATTCTATTATGAAGTCACCAAACGGAGTTACGCCACAGCTTTATGCAGAGCTACTGGCCGCTTATCTCTATAAAAACGATCTGTAAGTACCAATTTTCATTCCATTTTTTTTGTCAATTGAAATCGACAGCGATGAACAAATAAAACCGAACATTGAATATTGTTGTTGTTGCTATTTAATATGATTTCAATTTCATTGTCCATGCAGTTGCAGTGCCAGATTCTTATGGAAACGGATACCACTCAATATTAAAACGGGAAATGTGGAGCTTGAAAAGATTCACAGCGTTTACATTTGCCTGTGGAACAATGACATTGCCGGTTTCTTCAAAATCATCAACTACGAATGGTCAAACAACATTGCCGAACTGATGTTTGAGCTACGAGGTACGTAAATTTACTTGAAAAAAAAACAATCGTCATCAATTCAATATTTAATCCAAAATCATTCGTCACATTGTGTTTGGCCAATTTTGCAGAAAAAACATACAAAGAAACAGTCGAATTGATTGGCAAAGCATACACGTCACTGTTCGAGGATTTCCTATGCAACATGTTAAATCAGACGCCCGACGTCATAACCGAACTATGCAACAATTTAGGATGGCAAATACAAGACGGCAGCTATCCACGTTTGATTCAACCATGTCGTCCACCCGAAGTCAAAGTCAATACGGAATCCGCAGAAAATCTGTTGGCCAAATTAACTGATTTTGTATCATTTTTGGAAAATTAGCTGTGAAACGCAACGTATTCATTTGAGAAAAAAAACCATACGGTTAATCGGAATAAAATCAATTCGTTAATATGAAATAAATGAAACCACATTTAATGTTAAAAAAAAACACACACACACACAATCATTACTTAAGTGAAATCTAAATAAATATTTCTAACTTTAAAAAAACGAGCTACAATTGACTTTTTGACATTTGTTAATCAGCTGAGGTCGGATTTAAAGTCAGTTGAAGTGCCGAACAATTTGACTTTGAATTAAAAGAATATTAAAGTTTATTAACGGTATTTAACACAGGTAAAGTTCACGTGAGAAAAAATGTCAATGTTTAACCTAATGCATGTTATTTAACCGATATTATCGAAGCGACAGAACCAACAGCAAAGACAAGTTTTCTATTTCTTGTCGCTTCCCGGTTACATGAGTGTTAACATTAACACACAACTTTTCTACACTTTCCATACATTCACATCGTAAATGCATCTTTAAATGGCAAAACTTGGCTCTTTTGTAAACCATTCAAGACATTAACCGAAGAGATGGTTCTCGTTTGCACAGATAAGTTTTGGCACACTATTTGCCAAAGCAAAACGAATAAAAAAAAAAAAAAATTAACATTGTGTCGCCCGTCGTCTTGTTGCTGTGTATTTATTTGCCACACAAATTTTTAGTGTTTCTACTTATTTGTTGGCCAGCATTTTTCTGGTCGCTTACTTCAGCAATTTCTCAACAACACATTAATAGCAATGATCATTGAGCATTAACGAAGTGGCAACATCGACATTGTTATGCTGATGATAGCAAAGCTAATGACCGAATGATGAATACATTTAATTTCTGGTCGACGTTCTCAACACAATTCACCGAATGCAAAACGAAAATAATGCGCTGTTGAAATGTGTGCGAATTGTGTGTACTGTGATGTGAAAATATCATTGGAAAAGTTGTGGCCAAATGGATTTGGTTGGCTGCACAACCAAGCAGCAAAAAGTCAAAACGTGCCAAGACATAGAACAGAGAACATTCACTGACAAAACTGTTACGGGCTTTCTCTGTTTGTCGTTCATGACTTTGGCTTCAGCATCATATTTCCATGGAAGGCTTGAGTGCACTAAACAAATATAGCACCAAAAATGGTAATCATATTTCGCCAACTCAAATTACATTCGAAATGTTACGTCTCGTTGTTGGCCATATCGTTTTTTTCCCTCTCATGCGCTTGTTTGAAATGAATTAAGCATACAGAGGCTATTTCTTCGAAGAAAATGAGCGAGAAATAATACAACAAATATATGTATATCGAGAGCATCTTGCCAAACTTACGCACACACAAACCAAAACACCAAACTAGCAATGGAACGTAGACTTTTTACATTTTGTCGAACTGCCACAGCAAACAGAAACATATAAAATGGTTGCAGATGTAATCTTTGTATCTGTTTTTTTTGTTGTTCTCTCCGTTTTATTCCCATTCCATATTCCGTTCGATGGAATTGTTCAGGCGAAAAGTCATATGAAAATGGAAAATAAGCAAGTTTCTCGCAAGTTTGCAATAGTTTATCCCAATCGCAAATTATATAAGAAATGGATTTTCGAGGATTTTCATATGATGAAGACGAAAAGAATTTATTCCGCTATTGCCAAACAACAACAGCAACAAAAATTCGGCACAACTTATTTTCGCTTTGCTCGATTTTATTTGCAAAAATTTTCGAAGCGTCGACCAAAATCAAAGTATCGCAGTGGTGTTGAGTATGTGTAATGGTTTGATGGTGGTGGTGATAGTTGAAAATTCTGATTGAAAGGGCACGTAACCGAGCAACTGAGCACACACACACACACATCTCGGCAAAATTGAAGCTATTTTCATTTACTGCGGCAATTTTATTTTGAGAAAAGCTTATTTTAGCCGCTTTATATCTTTTCGGCGTTCACATCTTTTAGTACTATCATTGAATGCACATAAACCGAAGAGCACGAAATGTGAATACGTGCCGTCGTCACCTCTCTCATTAAGCGACATTCTCTCTCTCTCTCTCTCTCTTTCTCTTTCTCTCCATCTCATTCTGTCAGTCCCTCTGTTGCTCTCAATCTGGCTCAAAAGCAGGCAGCCCCTTTTGTCCGCACGTTTAAATGCTCAACACAAACCAATAGCGTGAAAAGTGATGGCAAGGGGATGCGACGATGAAGTGGCATGATGCGTTGTATTTCAAATGGTGATATGTGATCTGACCATCAAACCGTATTCAATTGATAAATTTTTATCACCCCGGCTTGAGCTTCGTAAAAAATTAATCCCGATGCATTTATTTGTATTGCCGGTTTGCTATTTGCCCAGATGCCTAATTCACAATGGATGCTAAACATATAATACCAAGGATTTTATAGATCTAATGCCTGAAAACATCGAAAACTACTGACGGCCATAAAAATTGCATGGCATTTTGCGTTTTGCTGTTGCTATATTGCCCATGTTAAGCTATCGAATTCGCAAGTCATGTCAATTTGGCCGCTGGGCATACGGCATCAAACACACATTCGAACAAACACAACAACAACACACATAATGGGTATTCGGTTATACCAAAATATGGTACTCCGACCAGCACACAAACAGAGCACACAGAGCACACAATGGAAAATCAAGTCAAAATCATTTGCAAACAGATCGAATTGGAGAGATAGTGCCACTGACATTCCAATGTTGTATGGCATGGGCCATTGTGTATGGAACGCACACATACACACACACACTTTGCTTGAATTTATCCTCTCGTCGTTTACAATCTGAATATGTCTGTGAAATGGTCAACGGTATTTTTCACATTCGGAACATTTTACAGCAGTAGCCGTGGTTGTCGGTCGGAAGAAGGAGCAACAACAACACACAAAAAAAGATTGCCAACGATTCGGTCAGACCACTGTGCATGGAGCATTGTGCCATACTTTTCTTTGAATATCATCAATATTTCATTGGCGTATATATGTGTATGCTGTATGCATTTGTACATATGAAGCTTACTACACAGTACACATTACTCCACACATTCTAGAGCTCACATTCAAGTTGCTCTCACATCCGTACAGATATCTCGATGGCATGGAATGCTGAAGAATGCCTGTTATTTGCTCGGCACACAAAGAAAGAGCACACACACACACACACACACAAAAATGTGGAAAAAAAGCAGAAATAGAAAGAGAAATGGAGAAAGAGAGCAACAAAAAAAAGAATTAAATCAAACGGAAAAGATGGAACGAGCAGTAAATCGACTGAAGCATACACCATTCGCACATAAATTTGGAACGTAGTCACCAGTATAGTCACACATGTAATACAATTATATAAATATGAGCATGCATGCTGCAGTACAATCGGAGCTTCGGTAGCTTGTAAATCGTGCTACAAATGTTGGCCCACCGAAAATCGTTCATCTCACTCGATCTTTCCATGGGCAATGCAAAAGAATAACACCCCAAAGTCCTTATTCAGATCATGTATTTGTGCAAACATCATCAGATATGGAAGATGTTCATGGCATTTTGAATGGGATACCGGTTCGAAAATTGAGCGCCAGCACACCATCACCATCACCAGATGCAGGGCCTCGTTTCAATTGGGAGTAATTGTCGTGTTCCACATCGATTATCATTTACTTTCAAATTAAAACTCATTTTTGACATCGTCAATGAACATATTTGGCACTTGAGCGCGTTCACCACAATTTTTGCAACATCATGAAAATTTCGGAATCTGTGCTCATTTTTTTTCGGTACTGGTACTGTGTATATGGTTCGAACCAGAGCTGAATATGATATGATAATAAAAACATGCCCAGTAAAAATTCAAATGACCAAAGAGCATCGGTGGTATGAGCATTTTTAGCACACATATAAATGGTGCCATGAGCACAAGCAATAACTTGTGCCAGTCTTTCGGTGTCTCGCTTTTACCCTAAACACTTTCTCTCGCTCTCGCTCTTTGAACAAACACCCCGATTTGGTATTGCATGTATGAATATATTTATCTATGGTTATTTGCTCATACGATGTTTGCACCTAAACGTCGGTTCTGTTCAATGCATATATAGACGATGTAGAATGGGCAAATATCTTTCTGTAGAAAAGCCACTGACAAAGTCGTAGTCACACTTTATTTCGTTGATTTGGTCGACCAACCGACGGTCGGTCGGTCGATGCACACACAACGCAAAGATAGACTCAAATACCACATAAAATAGAAATGGTAAACTATTATAGATTCATCAAGGCATTGCCATGGGGTAGAGAGCTTTATAGCTGTGGTCGGGCTTGGAATTGGCAAATGTACAACTTTGGTACGGTGCTCTTGTTCTTTTTGTCTTTTTTTACCATTCGTGTTTTTTTTTCTTTTTCTCTTCATTTTTTGTTTTTTGTTTTGTTGCCTTATGTCCTTTCAAACTATTCCGTCGATTTGGTTGTACTTCTGCTCTTCTTTTATTTTCTCATACTCCTCTGTGTGTGTGTGTGTGCGGTGCAGATTTGTTGTTTTTAGTTTTCGAAATACCATTCCCATTTCAGAGTAAAAGTGTTTTGCAGTTGCAATCACTGTAGTTGCCGTATTTTCCAGATTTTGTCACATTTGACGACGACACACAAGAACAACAGTTTGGTCTTTGTTCTGTTCGCTCGTCTCTCTCTCACTCTCCGCTCCGTCTCGTCCACATTGTTGTCTATACATTTATTTATATCATTAGTACGACTTTTTGTGGAAATGCTTGACTATTGCATTCGAATCGAAGACAACTTTGGCCATGTACTTTGACCATATGCTGTTGTGCATTATTTTCGATAAGTTCAAGTATGTCACAGTTGCAAAGCATTCAAATCTCTCGTAGCATGTGCGCCCGTTGTCGTTGTATGTCGGGTTCTCAATGCAAGCACGCATATGCACAATGCATTCAGCATGTGCTCCGATTGTTCTGTAGCTTAATAACCGGCAACATGAAAATAACAAATGTACACACAGCACGTACTCTTATGCATTGTTTGCATTCAACATAGGAAAACGCAACATAACATAACACAACGCAAACCAAACCAAACCCCACACAAGATATTGCTAATTCCAATACATTGGCATGTATCTCTTTTATAAGCAAGCAACAGCGACAGCACCACCAATTGTAACAGTGGCAGTCGAGAGGAAAACAGTATAGAAATGGTAAAATTGGTTGAATGCAGCATTTTTGTCGATGAAGCGGAATTTTTGTTCGGGCGGTTTAATGTTTTTCAACAACAACAAAAAAAAAGAAAAGAATAGAAAATAGGGAAAAAAACGTGCCTTTGGTTGAGCAGCTTCTAAAATTCTCAATCGACCGGCTTCTGAATTGCATGATTATACATATTTTATGGACGAAACAAAAGCGGAACAGAGAAAACACACAAAAAGACGGTAAAACAACGAGCAAAGAGTTCAAGTAAAGTGGAAAATGGTAAGAAACAAAAAAAAAACAGCACACACCCCAAAAAGCACACTCTCTTTATAGAAGTTTGCCTTTTTTGGTTTGATTCTTTGGTTTCGTGTTTTTTTCTTTTCTTCATGTTTACTTTCCTACTTGGACATCCGATTGTATCTTCAAGATTCAAGATAGTATCTTTCATGACACCATATACTTTTCCGTTCGGTGCAAATAAGTGATTTTAATGCACCTTGCATCTTATATAGCACAGAGACTGTTTTATAGACGAGGATTTCACATCGAGGAAAGTTGAAAATAAACAAGATTCTTACGAAAAGCATTAAAATGCTTTGAAATAAAATTTTCTTCTTGGATCAAACTTTATCTGTGTGTTGGGCGTGCACGAAACGAATATGTTGAACAAGCATTCACTATGAATGTTGATGGTTTTGCAAAATAAACTAGAAAATATATATATATATATATACATACTGACTAACAACTGAAAAATGGAACGACGAGAAAAATAAAAGACGAAGAAATTGCCGGAACTCATATCTCAAGAACATCAAAAGAGCGACGGCTTTGCACATGAAGATTGTTGTTCGAAAACGAGTAAAACTATTGAAAATAATCCTCTCTATCATACAACGCTATGTGAACCGCGGTGCAGTATTCGTTTCATGCGTCGACATATTCGCGTTCGAGAGACGAGATACTTATATTTTTCGAAAGTTTTACTACTTAAAATACGAACGCTCAAGTTTGCAAACATTCAGCACACAACTCAAGAACTGTAAGCTCCTCTTAAAAAGTAATGGACTTGCTACCTTACCTCTCAAATTTAGTGGACTATAGTCTAATGACCGAATATTTTGACGATGAATGCATTCGCATTCTGCTTGCGAGAAAAATTCGACCAGATTTTTGTTCCCTTCATATGAGGGTATTAAGGGCCAATGTTCTCGTGAATAGACTCAATGCCCATTTTCTTTCCACAATTCTATTCTCTTCCATTCGTAAAAATAATCTTCGTATTTCCAAATGTTTTCTCATTTTCTATACCGTTTATTTTAGAGAACTTGAAAAAGGATTTTTTTGTTGTTGTTGTATGTAGAGACAAATACATCGCGATAAAATATAAAATATAGTGGAATCTGCCGTTCAATAGGGTATATTAGGGTATATCATACTTAAATTTGTAATGATCCTCATAATTATAGCTCTTTAGGTTTTTAATAATTAAATCCAAAGTGTCGACTCAACACTGTCGAAGTGAGGAATTTCAATTTTAGAAGCTTGAAAAATGCATCAATTTAACATGTTTTTGGCATATTTTACCACAGCATTCCCATTTCGAGCCCATGTTAACTAGCAAAAAGCTGGAAAACGAGTTGCTCGTTTCTCGTGGTTTTCCAAAATCCATTTCCTATAAATGGACTTTTGTCTTTTTTTTCCTTCTCACCTCCAGTATGCCATCGGCGATGTAGTAGCAGTGTGCCATACTGTACAAATCGGATCGCCAATGTTAGCTTATGTATGGCAAAAATTCCGTTTTTTTTTCTCGTCTATGTGTGCTTAGTATGTTGTGGCTTCTTAACTCGAAGTTTTGTGCAAAAATGTGGGAGAATCAGTGGAAGAGACTCCGACGAGAGCGCAAATATGCAGTTTATTTTGTAACGTTGTTTGATAGTCACGGCAAAGCTTATATATATACATTTAATATTCAAAGCTTATGCTTCGAGCTGCAAACGATTTGTAAAGTAGAAGATGAAAGTTCATGGTGTTTGGTCGACATAGCCCGAGCTCTCTGAAAATGTTGTCGAAAAAAAACAACAAGGAATTCCGGGTGAGCTTTTCCGCATATTCTTTTTTCGTTGCAATTTTCGCTTGCAGAACGTGCATCATCACATGGTGCACCATTCCTAGCTTAGTTTAAATATTTTCTTATGGAAAAAACAACCACAAAATCGATCGCCACGGAGAAGAAAAAAAAAACGACAGCGCTGATTTCGGCTTCAGTATGAGCGTATCATGTTGAAAGCGTTTATTACATTACATTCCCTGGCGCCTTGGTATTTTATTTATATTAAAATAGTTTTTTACAGCAAACCTATTGAAATATTCACACCGATACAAAAAATGAAAATTGACAGCTGCATTTTAATAATTTACATATAATTTTTGTAATACGGAATAATTTGACTCTTGATGAATAAAAAATGGGTCTTTTTTAATTTATTGCGGTTTTATTTACACAGAGGTGTAAGCAATCTGAGAATGTTGAATTGACGGCAAATTTTTGAGTAATCATTTGTCTAATGCCAGCTGAACAGCAAATAGTGAAAAGCTGCCGCTCTGTGTGCATTTCAAAAGTTTTCGTTGCTTCTTGTTGAAAATCGCTTCTCCACCTTCGTGCTCTTATCTTTTGCCGTGTTTCTGGCAACAGCAGTGACTTTCATAAAATTGGTATGAGCTGTTGGTTTGTGTACCGACGTGAGTTTTTGTTCGCAGCTCTTCATGCTTAAAGTTTGCATTCATTAATGCGAAACTATCAAGCACACAAATACGTTATGCACTGTTGCTACTATCACGACCTGGTGGTGGTGTTGATATTCGTTCCACTCGAAATGCGTCCATCTATTCGCCATGAATGCGGATGTTTGAACGTAAAATTTACCGACTGAAATAATGAGCAAGGCAAAGAATGGATTCGTATGTAAGTGCACTAGCAATAGCTGCCATGTCATTCAAATCGGCGAACGTAAAAATCCCACCCGGATCACATATACGGAATTGCGCACACTTTGACCGTGCATACATTTCGAGCACATATTTCGAGCACACAATTCGAGCTAAGTCAGTGATTGTGAGCAATGACTTTGACATTTATTCTGAGAATGGAACGATGCAAACTCATGCCACTACTCAACTTTGATTGTTCCATTTATTTGCTTTTGCAGAAATATTTCGATTTCATATGGATTCGAAGTAGAGAAGATTTTGGTTCTTCAATGTTTCGAACAGCATGCCAAATGGTCGAAAAATGCAATAAACGAAGAATTTTTACGAAGCAAAGCTAAGCTCAAGCAAAGCAAAGCAAAGCAAAACACAATACGAAAAGAATAAAAACAACAACTCTGAAATAATTTGCTGTGTTTATTTTATACGTTCCTAATTCTATTGCCAAGCGAGAGCAAAGAGACCGTAATAGTGTTGTTGGCTGCTAGCAAATTTGAACTTGTCGTTGTTGTACTCAAATGTACACGTTCGGTCGTTCATTCGCTTGCCCGCTTCTTCTCTATCATTTGTTGCCGTGGATTTTGGTTGATTTTCTTTATTTTTCCCTAATTTCACCTTCTTCTTTCCACATAATTTTCTGTTTATTTCGAACCGTAGTTAGTGTCTCGTGCAAAACTTACCCGTCGACTACATGTTTGCATTATGATTGTTATTCCAATGTGGAATAGACGACAAGCGTGCCAAAAACACCAACTTTTACTCGGCTCAACTAGGAAACAGCGCGAACGAGCGCGTGCTTTCATTTTTCGCTCTCTCTTTCTCTTTCTCTCTTGTTTGATGCTCTCTTTCTCTCATACAGTGCGCCGTTTATTGTTGCTCTTTACATCCCGAGCAACGAAAATTGAGCATGCACCACCCGACCGTAATAATCTAAGTATGTAACGATACAAACGCGCTCCTTCCACTAATCCGAATCTTGTATCACGAACATGTGCCGTGCATAAATGTGAATAGATTCCATAGCATTTGCTTGTATTCATGTTTGCCTGCTTGCAAACGCTTTAGTTGCTTGCTCGTTCATTTGCTCATTCGCTCGCGAACGAGAGAGTGAGCGATAACCAAATTCAAGTCATTCAATCGTATGTCGACGAAAAACGTAGAAGCACAAAAACAAAAATACAACCACATCAACATCCCATCCGAACGGTTTTGCTGTTATGCTCGGCTTGGATTCTTCACCATCTCTGCCATTGCCACTGCTACTGCCACCACCATTGCCACTGTTTCAGTGTTATTCCTGTAATTATTATTGTTATTCGGTTGATGTGCACCGAACGATCTTGCTTTATAGACGACACAGTCTCGTTCACCGAGAGGAATACACACGCTAGCTATATTTATGTATACGTGCTTCGCTTTAACTTTACTCTCGCGCTTTTAGCATAAATTCTTGCCAAATCGTTCGGCAAGTAACACGGACCCAACAATGGTATCAGACCAGAATTCACGATTTTCACTAGATGAAAAGACGGCAAAGAAAACACTGCTACACTGAAAATATACCGAAATGCATTACCGAACATTCTGCAATATATTTATATTTATATTTGGTTTGAATGTTTTTCGCATGAGATTTTTTGAAAAACGGCATTTGGAGTATTTTAGTCTGTTTCATACCAAAAAATTGGTAAAATGACTCCAATTTTTTCAAACCATTTTGAACCAAAATTGTGTCGTGATTCAGAAGCATGGTCGAAATTGTCTGAATGATTTTTTTCTAAAAAATTGTCTAAAATTGTGCAAAAAATGTCTAAAATTGCATTATGTTATAAAATTCTTTTGAAAAGTTTTGCAGAAAAACAAAATTAATTTTTTCAAAAATGTTAGACGAAAACTGAATCAACCTATATTTTTGCTGTATGCTCTGTGCTCCGGTGTACGGGTATCTGTATACATTTGTGTCTTTCGATAACAATAGAGCTATAGCAAATGGCAAAACTTTCTATCCATTTCGTATCTGAACACGAACCCAAGAGTTTTAACAATTGGGATGTGCTTTGGCAATTCTCGGTTGCTTGGTGGTTCTCTTGGTGCACGGGTGTTCAGTATTCGGTGTTTGGTGTTCAGTGTGTGTGTGTGCCCAAGCAATTGATGTACACTTTTGGCACATATATAATACCGTCGCTTCGTTGGGTGGCAGGCGCGACGAAATCGTATGGCGTGCACAGCATATACAATATTCTCTCTATCTATCTATGCTCGTGTGTATATGCTGTTCGAGAGATATAGACAAGAAGGCGAACAAACGAATAAACGAATAAACGAACGAGCCCGAGCGAGCATTGTAATTCAACCAGATACGATGACATGACATGGCACATTGCCATACCGTAGGTGGATATGGTGTTAAAGTCATCGAAAGAGTATGAGATATGCTTTTGTTTCGTTCGCCTGATCGATTGCCAGGACTTAACAGTTCCACACGTACGTTGTGTGTTCCATGTTTCATGTTCAACACTTACTCGCTCTCTTCCACCCGGTTTCTTCCTCTGTCTGCTTGTCTCATACTCTTCCACACTCACTCACTCTCTCTCTCTCTCCCCAATTTCTCTTTCTTGCACTCACTCATTTTCCCACCCTTTGTCCTTCAGTGCATGAGAAAATGATACCGCGTACCATCGAGGCTTTGGGTGCAGAAATTCATCGGACCGACTCATCCACACATTTGTGTGTTTTCATTCAATGTACATGACGGCGGTCACACTTCAGCATTATATTCGAGGCATACACGAAGATATTGCTGCATACACAAACTCTCTCTCTCTCTCTCTCTCTCGTTCTCTCCGTATCGAAAGCGTACGGGTCTGCATAATAATGAATCTTGAGCATTTTATTTGCTTTGTAAAAGTGATTTCATCCGCCATAAATGCTGCCTTAATGCAGCACCCCAACGTCAATGTTTGTTTTGTACAGAGCGGCCCCGTAATACCATCGTAAATATGCGGCAATATTTCCACAAATATACTATTTGGCATCAACTTGATACCATTCCAATACCAAATTTCGATCCCATGCAAAACACACTCGACATGCCGACAATTCTGCCAAACACTCGCACACACAAACACACGTACGCATAAAATAACAAATACTAAGAGCCATGTGCGCGCTCTTTAGCTCAGCAATATTGTGCTGTTGCTGTTTTTGTCCAAGCATGTTGAGGCGACGTTCGATGAACGAGACAGTGGCAAAAACAATGACACGAAAACAGCAAAAACAAAACAAACAAAAAACGACAACAAAAACAACAGCAGCCCGAAAAAAAATAATGCATAGATTTCAGAACATGTACGCACAGAGGTAGCTATAAACATACAAGTTTCATATAGCAAATATCATATAGCACATTACACCACCGATCCAACAATATGCGAACGGAAAATGTGTGTGTACGAACTATGCGAACGCGTGATAATGTTTCGATTTAAGCACGAAGATGAACAGACAAAACGACATGCTGAGCGCTTTTTGCGAATGCATGCTATTTGAAAGTTTCAAAACCCGTACAAAACCAAAAACTCAACGGAGGTCTGATTATATGTGTGAATGTGAGTGTGTGTTTGGGGTGGAGGGCGGTAGGAAGAGGTGTGTGGATGTGCGCCATATAAAACCGAATGGGAATGAAAAACATCGCATAATATCAAAAGTTTGAATCCTCGATATGCTTTTGCCCGATAGTATACGGGCAGTATTGTGGGTGCATGCAAAATATTTATGGTTGAGCATTTTGTGGCGCATTTTTGCTTTTTTGCAAGTATTTTTTTTGTGCTGTGAGAGAATTTTGTGTTTGTATGTGTGTGTGTGTGTGTGTGTGTGTGTGTGTGTGCGTCTAATGTGGAGCCGAGACATGGGAAAAATCATCGATTCAGTGCACACATTTTAAAAAAAAGGGAAAAAAATTACAAAGGAAAAGAGAGAAGAAAGAAAAAAAAAGGGATTCGCAGAAAGCACTTAGAGTTTTGATGCTTAGTGCTTGCTGCTTACTGCTTGATAATTTTCATTCTCTTTCGCTTTGCCTTGGCTTTTTGTTTTGCCGCAGTTTCAGTGTGTTTTGTTTCGTCGCCACAGCTTTTTTCTCATTCTCATTCTTAACAAATGCTATTATCCGCTGTTGCTAACACAGCTCAATGTTTTTTGATGTGCTAGACGTTCGTCGGTTTGCCTTATTATTTTCCTTTTTGTTCATCATTTCTTAAGATCGGTGACTGTACGTGTGGGTATGTGTGCGGGCGCTTTTCTTTCTTGCTCCCTCCCCCCTTCTCTCTCTTTCTCTCATTTACTTTATTTTGTTTATTGTTTCTTTCAGTGTGGATAATTTTAACTGTTAGCTGGTGGCGTTGTCAGACTATTGAAACATCATGGCAGCATGAGATCGAAGCCCGACACAATGTGCTGTGCGTGCATCAATGCCCTACCATTTACTCTATTGGCTTCGTGTAGCTATTGTTGATGCTGGCGTTGTTGTTGTTGTTTCTATTAAACGGTTGTGTTCGGTAGCTTTTCATTTTGTCGGTCGATGTTGTTCGAATGTTCTATACTCTCCAATTTGATCCGATATAGCCGAATATTAGCGCTGTTGGCGTATATTTTCACCCCGGCATACCAAGCCAGCACATACACACAGCGAGCATAATGTACAGGATGTATACGCTGATTATAATCAAACCAACCTGCTATATTATTACAGCTATAGAATCTATTATGTGTGTGTATATATATATATATTGATGTAGAGGTGAATGGTGAACTGAGTGCAGTTCGCGCAAAGGATGAGAGGAGAGTTTGCGAGAGGAATGAGTTGAATGAGTGAGAGATCCACTTGTGAATGGCGCACAACAGTCAAAGTGTGGAGTGTGTACGAGAGCTTCATTTAAACACAGTTATCGCATTGCATTCAACTGTGTGCTCCATATCAAATCGCATGCCAGTGGCATGCACTGTGTGTGTTCGGATGTAGAATGTACATTCGTTTTTGGTTCATTCGCATTATTCGTTCGCTTGGCTCATTCGAGTGGCTGTGTGTGTGTGTGAGATGGGAAACTTTGTAATAAAATTCTTTGGTTGAATGGTTTGCGGTGGAAATGTCGGCGAATTGGTAAAATTTTCTGGTGTATTATCAAGCCAAGTGCTGATGATTTTGATGATTCTGTTTTCATGAATACGCTGATACCACCGCCGCTGTAAAACATCGTACTTTTGGGATAGTATCTTGCTACTTAAAACGAACGTGGCGCACATAGTGCGTTGAACGATGTACGTATTTCGCATTATTGGGAATTTCAAGCAATGCTACTCACTACAATTATTGTAGTTAAATCCATAAACAATAGACAATTTAAAAACTGATTTTGGCCACTTGTAAAACCGATTCCGAATTGATCAATACCAGCGGAAACGTTGATTGATCGACACAATCCAAAATGCGAACCAAATTCACTGCCATTATACGAGGCACTCTCACAATAAATGCGTAAAAACTCGAGTCATTTGTTGTGCATTTGTTTGGGTTTGTTTCATACGATTTCATTGGCTCTCTGCAACAACAACAACAAAAAACACCGGAGAGTTTTCAATTCAATCAAATTTTTTTCTGATGCCTGAAAATGAATCATTCTCATTTTCCACGGGATTCACTTGTGCGTTTTTTTTTTAATAAACGTGCATGAGGTCCAATTTTTTTCCCCATATTTTATATAGAAATCGCCATTCAACAATCGCACATTGAAAATACAATTTTAAATGGTCAATGCAAACCAAAACATCTTAGTCATCAAGGTGAATGTTGCATCATTAGGTAAATAAATTGTAAGCTTTTGCTCATCAGGCAAATGATAAAATGTGATGCAGCAATAATCCGTTGACGAGTATATGGATTCTCATGAATACGCATGTGATAACGGAGTGGAAATAATTTGTATTCATCCGCAATTACTGCGAATCGATTGTGACGTCCACAATTTGTCCAATATTCAGAATTGCTGAAATGACTTTGCAATGCACACAAACACACTCGGACATTCGGACACGCACGCACACACATTCAGCTATTATTCAAATTTATCACATGGAACATCGATATGGCGACACACCATTGTATACAAACAAATATGTCTGCCCGTGAGGTGTTATATCAGATAGCCACCCCGTTGTAAATAAACGAGGTGGTGTAATGGACATTACCAGCATTGTCAATATTGTTAACTAACTAATTTATCGTCATTTCATGATCTTAAAGCTGTTTGATGGTGAATCAGCAGTGGCTGCCCCAATGAAATTGAACCAATGAATGGATAGAAAGTTGGTGTTTGTGCTGGGATTGAGAATATTGAATGCTTTATTACAGCTTTTGCAAATATATTGAAACTGTATGAATGTTATTATTCTAAAATTATCATCTAAGACTATGCCGCAGCAGCCTACAGCAAATCATCGTTAGTATCTTGGTTTGGATGATTGTGGTTTCTTCACTGAGTTGAAAAAATACTGAAAACCGTCAGTAGATTTGCAATTTCTGAAAAGCTCGTGGTAAGATCCCGTGGTTTAGTTACATTTTCACAGCCAATTGGCAAATTCTCCCTTAGTAAACCATGCAAATTCTTCTATTCTATTCAGCAAAACCCCCATTATTCCGATGGACGCATTTGGATCGTACCGGGGCTTCAAGAATAACAAAAAAAAAATATACATACAAAAAGAATTCATTTTTCAATACCTCATCGAAAGTTGTGTACCGAAAAAAAATCGGTGCATGAACGAATTTATTTTTCCAACGCTTGTCGAATCCTCTTTTTCGTCGATGGGCCATTCTTTTTTTTAAAACATATTCATTCAATGATAAAAAAAAAAATCAAACATATAATCCAAGCTGCCACACTTCGAAGCTGGAAAAATGCTTTGTGTGCTTTGGCATCAGTGGGGGTGAACGTGGTTGGGCGACGAAGCCCATTACATTGTTCATCACAGCGAATAACTCTCTTGCATTTTTTTTTTATTGTTGTTGTTGCCTCCATTCGCGCTTTCGCTTTTTGTATGTGTATTTTTTTTCTGTGTTCCTTTTTTGTCTCCCTCTCTCTTTCTCTCTCTTCCTCTGTTCGTCCTTTTTTTTGCCTCACACTCTTGCCAAATCGGCATCAATTCGAATTTACATTTGCTCCACAGCAGTAAAATTTCAACGTTCCATCAAGCAAATCCGCGTGTGCCATATCGGTTCACTGTGGAAAAACGACAAACGTTCTGTGAAACGACATCACAGTTGCTTCGTTATGCATGCGCTGGTAAATGGCAAATCGCACCCACAGCGAAACACCAAGCAGCAAAAGAGCCGAGTGAAAGAGTGTGTACACAGCAGCAGCAGCAGCAGCAACAACAATATAACAAACGAAAAAATGGGCAAAAAACGAAAAGTAGAGAAACGGTTTTGGGATAATGGCTAAGGTTATGTTTGCACCACACGACTATATCCTCACACTCTCGACCAGCTGGTGCGCTGAGCGCGCTAACTCCAAATAAATGCAAAAAAAATTGGTTGAAGCAGAAAAAAAATGCGCGCTCTCTGCCAATGAAGAAAAACCCATGAAAATGGATAGAGGATGGGAGTGAGAGAAGGAGGAAAAGTAGAAAAAAAAAGGTAACGACAACGATAGCGAGGAGCTGTGAGATGGGAGCAAACAACATGGAAATGGTAAAATAAAAATGTGAACGAACCGAAAGCGAAAAAGCGTAAAGACTGAAATGAAATGAGAACACGCAGCAGCAGCAGCAGCAGCATCAGTAACAACAACAAAAAAAAACTTCTGCACAATTCATCCGAGCATTTACATTTACAGTCATGATCATCAGAGCATTCGATGCCGAAACAGTAAACGTATATTCGTTATCCTTTTGGGTGCCTTTTTCACTGGCAGTCATCGTATGTAGTAGCATTACAAGAGCACACACCAAGTAACAGCAGCAGCAACAACAACAACAACAACAACAGCAGCAGCAGCGCAGAAAGATGATGATAATAACAATCACAAACGATGTTATGGTGTTACGCCCGATAGAAAAGCGTAGATAAAGTTCACACACTCAACCGTCATCATCTCTTTGGTGCACATCACTCAAGCCATACACACACACAAACTGTAAGCAATGGCACATTGTACAACACCATTCAATATAATGTAGTATCGCATCAGATCACATATAGCATCAACAACGTACGATTCGTATAAAATATGTGCGTCGAGCACACATGAGGATACGAAGAAATAAAAAAAAACACACACAAAATGTGTGGAATAAATTCATCAGGCAAAAAAAGCCAACACACACACACACACACATGAACAGTGTCTCTCTCTATCCCCCCATTTGGCATATACTTTGCTTCAGCAAATGCCAAAACGAACAATCTGATGTGCCATCGCATATACATAATGATAATAAAATAACACATTCATCCATTTCTATCGTTCAGACGTCGACATCTCTATTTGTGTACATATGATAGCGAGAGAACAGAGCCGAAAATACCGAGTCGCATATTGTGCGCCTAGCCAACTAGCAATTGCTTCCATACACACATCATCGGCATCACAATGTGGGAGTGAGTGAGAGTGAGAGTGAACGTGAGTGTGGGCCGCAGATAGAATGAGACGAACGAAAGAAAGAACAGGGAGAGTGAGAGATCCCATAATATGGCTGTGATGTACGTTTTGCCACTTTCGATCGGCTTACCAACTCGCACAGCACGCGCGCGTTCACGAATCAAATCTAGTGAAACGATTGTGCTAAAATATATGATAAACATCGCTGTGGTATTCAACTATACCTAATATAGAGTGCGAGGGAGAGTGAGTGAGTGTGAGCGTCAGAGAACTTTGTGCTTTCGGGTAACATCAGGCTCTTCACTCAGACAGCGACCAAAACATTTTCGATATGCTGTGTTGTCGTAACACCAAACCAAAAACCCACAGATAAAATATTCAGCGCTCAGAAGCAGATTTCAACATGTTCAAAATCTGAGCCGTCTTTTTGCTCCGGCAAATTGTCATTATTTTGACATTTTGTCGCAAAATGCAGAGAGAAAACACAATTTTCCACAATAAAACAAAAAACAAAAACCCTCCGATTAACATCAATGTTAATTAGTCATCTCACTCTACTTTGTCACACCTTTAAATACCTATTCGCCGGTATAAATATCATGAATCGAACAAAAAATATCCACAAATCAATCTCCGATGTGCGAATTAATGTGGAATATTCTAACTCACATTCATTCAAACGATATTGCATTAATTTTTCTCTCGTAACTGAAGCTTAAAACGCTATTCGCAGTTGTATGCAACAACAACAAAACAATGTGAAGCATCACCAACCGATGGTAGCAAACATGAACGAGAACGAGGGCAAAAAAAGTCTGATGTGAGTGCAAAAAAAACGAGCACACTCACGAGCAACAACAACAACAACAACAACAAAAAACAACGACCGACGAGAAAACATCATTCGCATAATACCCAAACGATTTCAGTGTGGCCTGAGAGTTTTTCACAGTATTCTCGAATGTAATCATAGTCTAGCTTCGGTTGCTACTGTCCTTTTTTGCCGCTGTTCGAGAGATGCTCTTCGTGTGTGTATGTGTTTGCTGCTTTTGCTTTTCTGCATGACACTCGAGCTGCCATCAGTCTGTGAACAGCACACTGAACACTCTTCGTACGTGTGTTCAGTTTGGCGTGTATTTTGTATTCGTTAAAAAGTTTTCTTCTTTCTTCTTTTTTTTCTCTCTCTCTCTCTCTATCTCTGTTCGTTGTTGTTTTTGTTGGTGGTGCTGCTGTTCCACGATTTTCTCGATTTGCTGATATACCTTTCGGTTGTTTCCTCTTTCCCATTTTGGCTTGCTCTGTGTGTATATTGCTCCAACTCAAACCTCCACACACCATTTCAAACCCATTCCATCTGTGTGCTGACATGCATCTATATAAATGCGCTCGTTTGCGCCGGTATTATAAAATAGCGTATACATTATGTCTTCGTTCGTAACCCGTCACACGCGCGCACAGTTAACAACGGAAAATGTGGTGTTTGATAAAGTTCTATTGTTATTAGTGTTGTTCGGTTCGGAGGATGCGGAGAGAGATCGGGTGGCATTGCCATTTTTTTCCCTACCCATTGTTGGGGCGCGCTCATTCGTTCGTTTGCCCGTTCTCTCGTTGCCGCTTTTCTCGTTTTTCTTGTTTTCCGTTTTTTATTGTTGCTTCGCCGTTTTGATCCTTCGCTTCTTTTTTTCGTTTTTCTCTCTACGCTCTCTCACTCACTCTCTGTCGTCGTCGTCGTCGTCGTCGTCGTTTTTTTTATTTACCCTCTTATGGTCTCATACCGAAACGCAAAAACGAATCACCAGATACGTGTGTATTTTATACGTATGTATAATGTGTTGGGTAGCGCAATCATCACGATTATTCAGTTGTGTGGTTTATGCCGTCTTTTTGTGCACAGCTATGCTACTGCTGTTGCTGTTGTTAGCATTGCATGGGCAAACATTCACCATCAACCCTCAAAGTTATGCCGCTATTTTTTTGTTGTTGTTGCTACTGTTGTTGGGTGCTACCGCTGCTGCTTCTGTCGTTGCTGTTGCTGCTGTTGATTCTTCGATTGTGTGTGCAGTTTTTTTTTGTTTCTTTTTCTCTCCTCTTTTTTATTTTATGTGTGCTTTTTTTCCCGTAAGCGTGCTTCATCTGCACGTTTATGGATGGGAGACGTTCGCTCTTTCTCGTATTTCGTGTGTTTGTTTGTGTGAGTGTGTGTACTTTTGTTGTTGATGTTGGCAGTGTGTCGGCGGCAATGTGATGGAATGTGAATTCAACTTGATTCACATCACAAAACGACCGTCACTTCTACATTTCAAATGCCACGGATGCTATGCACACATTCATCGTCTCTACCGCTATCCTCGTCTTCGCAGCTACTGCCACTGCTGCTCTCTTTCACTATCTCAATTGTGACCGTAAATGGCACAAGGCATCCACAACGCTGCATGATCAAGCTTGCACAAATTTTCATTCCATTTTCTCTTAATTTAATTGAAAATGACTTTTCCGAAAAATTTCAATGAAAACTTTCGACGCTCTTTACCGGACATTCAGCATTAGGTGCAAATTAAATTAAATGCACGCATTTGACAAATTTCCGAAAAAGAATTTTTCTTTTTTGAAATTCAAAATTACGGTACACTTTAACAACAGCAACAAAAATATACGGTGAACAAAGATGCAGATGAACTGATTGGCTTCTTAAAGTGGTGTCTGTCTTCATTCGTTCCGTTGCAAGTGCGTTCATTGCAAGTTTTCCGAGAAAAAAAAAACTGGGAATTTTTTCTTTAAATCCCGAAATATTGAACTTGTCTTGTTGAGAAAACATCGCGTAAAAAATGTGACAAAAAAACGCACAGTAAAATGGAGAAAAAAAACTCGACGAAAAAAAAGTTCCGAACGAAAAAGCAACGAAGAAAAATAGATCAAGCACGGAAAAAAGGCGCACGACTGTGGCGTCTTTTTGCTACCATTTTATTCTTTCTATTTGTCGTTTTTTTTTCTCTTCTCATTCCTTTTTCTCTCTCCATTTCATTCTTTTCCTCCTTGAATACTCATCCACACATATTCACAGTGGAATGAAAAACATCAACGACGGCAACAAAAAAAAGATGATAAAGAAAAAAAAGAAGAAGACGATGACGACGACAACGACGACAACGACGACAACGACGACAACGACGACAGCGACGAAGAATAAAAGCAACAGAACAAAAAAAAAACGAGCGAAATATCAGAAGAAGAGCGACACAAAGTGGGAAAAAATGAAAAAGAAAAGAGAAAACGAATTGAATTCTTACCGCAGTATGAGCATTGAGCATGTATACAGGGCGAAAATTTTTATAAAATAAGAGATAGCGAGTGGAGTCGAGTTGAAAAATACGAACGACGGCAACAATATCAAAAGTACCAGCAAAAGTGGAAGTAGCATTTGCACCAATAAAAAAAAGGACGAAAGCGCACAAGGAGGAAAAAAATGAAAAAGGAAAAACGAATAAAAAGAAAGTATAAGTAGGAAAGGAATCAAGCGAACGAACGAACGAATGAGCAAACGACTGAGACGTACTCGTTGGAAAATGAAGAACAAAGTCGAAACGGTAGAGAATGGATGTGTGTGTGCATGGGATTGGAGTGCTTTTTTCGAGCTGAAGACAGTGTGACATACAGCACATTGCCAGAAGCATTACACGCCATCCTTGAAGCATCAAAACAGAAGAAAAATAACACGAAAAAAAATATTGTAGAAGAATAAAAGCAAAGAAAAAGAGAATAGAGAAAAGTGAAGATAGAAGAGCGCAAAAAAAACAACCGTCAGACATTGTCGTTTGTATCAGATTGCCATTCCTCATGGTTCTCGTTCGCTTATAGATAGAGATATGCGGTGGTAATATTAATATATAAACACACCGAAACACAACAACACTAACGATATAACACATCGAAAAGGGCGGCCAGAGAGAAAAAGCTACGGCGAAAAAGGACGATGACGATGATGAAACGAGAAAATTGCAACAACAAAAAAGAAAAAAAAAACAGAAAGAAAAACCCAAAATCGAAGCGAGCAACAGCAGCAGTTGAGATCGACCGACCAAAAGCAAGTAGACATTTCAGCCAAACTATATGGCATGGCAAAAAAGTGATGCTTAAAAGGTAACATGTTTGCTGAAAATACGGTTCGGTCGTTCGTACTTTTCGCTAAATGAACACAGACACAAACACACAGAGAGAGAGAGAGAGAGCGAGAGTGAGAGTGAGAGACCCACACGTTGGGTGGCTGACTGAACTGGTGATGTTGGAATTTTTGCTACTCGTTTATGCGGAACAAACATACATCGACCGAAAGTTACGAGTTTCCACAAGTGTACATAAGGAGCAGGACGCATCAAATGAAATGTGTATGTGTGTATGTTTTGGCGTAATTTTATGTTTGAGATTTTTTGTTGTTGGTCGTTTTTCGCTTTTCTATCTGGTTTATTTTTTGTTCCAACATTGTGACTAGCATCGTTCAAACAACCGAATGGTGTAATGAAAATGCCATCATCTAAAAAGCGCTTGATACGAAAAACATTCGAACATTCCCTGAAATGGCAATAAATTGATGTTCCATCATCGGTATCTTTCTGTATCATTGTCTGTCAATACACAAAACGCACAGACACACACACACACACACACATTCGGTCGCAATCATCCAACACCACATCAATATACTCAGCCAAAATATAAATTTTATTCGATCTCTCAAACGGCAAAACATTTAAGTTTCTATCCCCACAACGAGAGACAATTTTCATCGTCAATATAGTATATGATGTTTCGCATATTGGCTTCTGGCACTCAGCAAAATATTTATTATTGCATCTTTTATCGTATGCATTAAGAATGTATAAGCGCCTCATTTTGTCACTGGCCTAGCCGATAGACGAAGAGAAGAGATTGAGCATATTATGGTACATCGATCGTTCGATCATTTAACCAACTATTCGAATGCACATGAAATATGGCTTTTGAACAGTTCAAATAGCTTAAACCCCTGAAACCAAAAATTGTCTTGCGGAATCAATGAAAATAATTGGCAAATGATTGGAAATGAAAAAGAATGTGAAACAGAAAATCGAAACTATCAAGAGATTTTGGTGTGACAACGCAATGCTTGCGATGAAAGATTCCCATGAATCTCATTCGAAATAGATTTGATATATATTTTATTGATTAATTTACCAATGATTTTCGTACAAGCTCTGATAGCTTCCGAGCCTCATCACATAGCTAGTTCAAAATACGTTGGATTTATCGTCTGTAAAATGTCCATGGAAAAAGGATGGCAAAAGTCAATATGGCTCCAAATGTATGGTGCACCTATCCAAATCATTATTATTTCATTCCCTCTCTCGCTCTCTCTCTCTCTTTCTCTCTGCCTGTGTGTGTGTTTTTGTGTGTGTATGAATTGTGTGTTATTTGCTTGGTGCTTTCGTATTGTTGTGCAGAATGGCTCAGAGTCGAACTGGATTGATGCGATAGTTAATGGTGATGCTCATCGAGTTTTGTGTGTAAAATGATAATGGCCCCATTGTAATGTGTGGCATTGTGAACTGAACGAGCAGGAGTGTGAGTGAAACGAATGAGCAAATGTGTTGCTGGGGATGCCAGGGATGTTGAATGTTGAATGGTGTGGTATGCGTGCAAGAGAGTGTGGCGAACGCTATTAAAAATGACTCGTATTTCGGTTCAAGAGGCGGCATGAATGTGACATACGCGTTACTCGTTTCACTCAGTTTTTTTTATTCATGTCGACGGTACAACATTATCCATTCAACAATTTTCAACTCCATCTCCCGTTCACTCTCTGTTCCGTTTGGCAAGCAGCAATAATACCAATAGCGAACAGTAGCAGTAGCATCAAGTTGATGTGTGTGTGTGTGTGGCTCGGCGCTCGTTCAGAGAGCTCGAGCTCGAGCTCTGCATCGTACCGTGAATGTCAACAATTCAATTTGGGCCAATAAACAAATCGAATTGTAAATTTCTGCAATTTATGTTTATTTAATTAGTTAGCGTGAAGAGCGCGTGCTACTTCTTCTCACGCGCAGCATCTCACAATCGACAAAAACATCGAAGGGGAAAGTATATTAGCAAAAGACTTTGAAGAAGACGACACTGTGTACATTGACGCTGAATGTACGGCAAATGCTTTTAGCGCATTTTAATAGTTTCATTTTAATGACGATATTCTTTTTTTCGCCCTTGTCGTTATTAAATTGGTTATGCAGACATCGAGAGAATTGAACGAATGCGCGAACGGGGTGGATCGACTTTCAAGTAAATTGAAACGATAGAGGCGAATTCTTTACTGCAACAAAGTCTCAAGCATTTTCATATTCCGATCGAATTTTCGATGGTTCTCATTGAACCAAGGAAAATGTAGCATATTTTAGAATATACCGTATGGTTTTGGTATTCGTTTCTTATTTGAGGACCGTTGGTTACTTGGTTGGATACCAATTCAAGACTGTTGAAGCGGTGATTTATTTCTCGAATTCGAGGAATCACACAATTAACTATATAACTTAACACAAATTGACTAGAGAGTTATCTTGGACTTTGAATAGATTTGGAATAAACAAAAAACCCACAGTCACACATTTCAATTATATAATTATTGTATTTTGAAATAAAGTCTTTTGATCTGGGCATGAATAGGATTTTGATTTTCGAGGCGGTCACATAGACGACTCTCACTATTAATCAACTTGCAATTTTGTTCTTTCTTTAGTAAAAATAGAATGGGACTTGCTGCCAATATTTCACACACACACACACACACATAAAATTCTCGCTGTCTCTTCAAACCATTTATTAGGCAGGTTTTTCTTCGAAAAGAAAAGTCGAACGAAATATTGGGGCAAAAAAAGGCGATGCATTTTTCGTAATTATGATCATTGCAACGAGCGAAAAATGGATTTTTCGCTGTGTCGAGGACAAAAAGCTAACCATTCTAGCTTAGCAGCCAACAAGCACGGCAGGAAGTAATCCTATTCAGTTGGGTTATACCGTTGCTTTTCAAAAGAGATAACCAAAATCCCAAATGGCAGCAGCAGTAGCACGGCAATGCTCGAAACGTGGTAAAAAAAAGTTGCGAATAAAATTCCGCTTGTATCAAAAAAAGAAGCTCTGACATTCCAACAACATCCACATGTGGTCGGGAGAAATGCGCACGAAATATATCCCGGCCAACAACAACAACAACAACAACAAAACTGTGAGCTTTTTCAAACAATTGTAATGGTGAAACCGTCTTTTTTCTTTGACTTTCAATGCTGTGCCGTGCACTTTTGTTCGCATCGTTCCACACATCGCCTTTTTAAATTCCACCACCATATATTCCCATCTCATTTTCAGTTGGTGTACATACAGACACAGTGCTTTTTTCTCAATCTCGTTCATTTGCCAAGTCAAAAAGTTGCTTCTTCGTTTATTTTTGGTCCTACTATTTGCTTTCCATTTTTACCGAGAATTTTCATTTGACTCTCGTTCTCTTTCATTCATTGCTATATTTTTCGTAATTCGAATGCACAAATTTTCACCGTTGAAAAGTGGAAAAATGTTGACGACGAGTAAGAGAGAGAGAGTGTGAGAAGAAGGGACCATGAAGAAAAATGAAACAAAAAAATTGCTTGCTTTATATTTCCACATGCTTTAGATCGCAAAGAGTCGAGCACATTTGAAATGGAATATTTGGTATAACGGTGGTCTATGAACATATATGTGTATATATTTCCTTCAATGCAATGGTTTCATTTCGACTTTTCTTTTTTTGTGTGTGTGTGTGTTGCCAACCCCAAACCCCCATCCGACTCTTCACTCATTCTCTGTGCCGTTTTTCTTCCATCATTTCCTTTTCCACATACAATATTGGTGTGTTTTACTTATTTTGCAGTCGTGTTTTGCCATTGGTTTGAAAACGTGTGAAAAAAGTTACGAGAAAAGAGCGAACGAAAGCTGAGTGTGGGAAAAAAGAGCGCGCCATAAAAACTTCGGTCAAAGACGAGCAAAGAGACGACATCGACGCCAAGCATTGAAATGATTACACCAACATCGAAGTGTGGAGCATACAGAACGTCGTAGTATCGATATTCGGGGAGGAAATCACCAACAGGGTAAAAAAAAACACCAAGAAAAGCAGCAGCAACAGCAACAACAATAACAACAACAACTCACACAAGAGCGACAATACAAAAAGCAAAGCAAAAGTAAACGCTGAAGCTGAAAATAAAACAACCAAGCAACGAGAGCGAGAGCGTGCAGAATAAAAAAAAATTGTGTGTGTGTATGTATAAATACAAGAGAAAATGACAAATGGTAAGAGGTGATATGCGAGGTGCGGCAGCAATTTCATTCGTATGTACGTTGTACGGTATAGAACGGTGGTATTATTCAATTCAATCGATAGAAACTTGCTGCATAAAAATTGAAACAATAGATGGGCCAATATTCTTCAGTGCAGTATACAGAAAACCGGCAATTAGCATAAAATGTGAAGATCTATCTATGATAATCAATTCAAACAAAGACGCAAAATTTGTTATAGCCGGTGATTTCAACGCTCACTGCGCTATTTGGGGCAGCAGCAAAATGTGTACAAATGGAAGATCGATAAGTGAATGGTTCAACAATAACAAATCTAGATACAAAATGAAAATCGTGTCACCTGCCAAACCATCTTATTTCTCAAATGGAGTGCATTCATATATTGATTTCGATATAATGAGTGACAACATGCAATTATTAAACTGTGACATATATGGAAAATTGCCTTCTAGTGATATTTTCTCCGACCACTCTGTGATATACATGAACATTGCCTGTGATAAAATAATAATGCAAAAGCCAATTAGTATAAAAAATTTCAAGAAAACGAACTGGTCTGTTTTTAACAATTATGTTGACAAAAAAATAAATAATCTAAATATTCCTGTGTGTCGTAACATGTCCCGTCATGAAATTGACAATATTTGTCTCAATATCGAAAACATTTTTAAAAGTGCGATAAAATCCTTTGTGCCTGAAGTTAAAATTCCGAGTGGAAAAGTCGTATTGTCAACAAAATCAGTTAAATTAATAAAAGAGAAAAAGCGTTTAATGAGAAAAAGATTCAGAAATCGTAATACTGAAAACTTTGTCCCTATCAATTCGCAACTTAGATTAGTGAATCAGTTAATGGTGCAATCTATTAGTAATGACCACAGAAAATGGTGGAAAACAAAACTAAAAAATATTCGACCAGATAATAATCTTTTCAAAAACATCAAACAAATAAGTAAATATAAATGCATGAGTGAAATTCCATCGACCATGTTCAATGCAGACAAAAGTAGTGTTTTTGAAACTGAAAAAGAAAAGTGCGATGCCTTTTCTGACCAGTTTGCAGAGGCACAAGTTTTAACACACCAAAATACGTCGACAGTGGAAAATGAAGTTCATAGAACAAATGAGCTGTATGAAAATCCGGAACCAATTATAAATTTCTCAACATCCTTGCCAGCAAACTTCAAAAACAATCAAACAGAAGTACAAACACAGTACAGCGAATTTTTCGTCAGCACAGCGGATGTGAAAAATATAATACATTCGAGAAACAACAAAAAATCGTCAGGCAATGACAGCATGCCTAACTACGCACTAAAAAGACTATCACCATCAACGCTCTATTGGCTAGCAGTTATTTTTAACCACATCACAAACATTCAATATATACCAACAAATTGGAAAATGGCATGTGTAACACCAGTACCGAAACCCAATAAAAACAGCGAATTCATAAGCAATTGGAGGCCAATTTCCCAACTGCCAACAATAAGTAAATGCTACGAAAAGATTATCGACAATTTACTAAGATCCGAATGCAACGAGAGGAGTTTACTTGATCCTTATCAGTTTGGTTTTCAATCGGGATGTAGTACGGTACACGCAATAGCAAAAATTGTCACTGACATTTCAACTGGTCTCAACAATGGCAGCCCAACAATGGCAATGCTGATTGACCTACAGTCAGCGTTTGATGTTATATGGCACAACGGAGTGATTTTTAAACTACATCAATTGAAAATAAAACCACCGATAATAGCACTAATAAAAAATTACTTGAAAAATAGACAGTTCTATGTGAAAATTAATGATGAAAAATCAGAGACCAAAGGCATAATTGCAGGTACACCCCAAGGTAGCATAATATCAGCCTTACTTTTTATATTATACTTGAATGATTTACCAAAACCATCGAATTATTTCTGCAAAATAACTAGACTACTATTTGCTGATGACATAATAATATACACAACAACAAAAAATGTACAATTTTCGCGATTAGCCATGAACAAATATTTAAACGAAATTTATGTATTTCTTAATAAATGGAAATTAAAAATGAATGTAACCAAATGTGAGAGCATTTCATTCGTTGGCCATTATAAGGATTTACATAAAAAAGTAAGAAAAGAGGCACTGGATTGTAAATTCACGCTGAATGGAATAAATGTAGTCAAATCATCTCAAGTCAAATATTTAGGTGTTATATTATCACAAAATTTTCAATTCACGAACCATGTAAAACATATTCTAATGAAAGTAAATGCAGCTCAAGCCATGTTGAATTGTTTATTTAAGAATAGATTTATCAACAAAACTGTCAAAGTAATTATGTATAAACAGTTAGTCAGACCATTAATCATATATGCGTCTCCTTGTTGGCTTATCATGAATTTAATTAGCTCACATCAAGTCGAACAAATCCGAAAAAAAGAAAGATCGCTTCTTAGAAAGTGTTGTAGCATAAGCAGAGATCCAATAACAAAAAAATATGTGAACAGTCGAAGATTATATAAAGAAGCAAGAATCAATCGCATTGATCGTGAGTTAGTAAAGTGCAACATTAAATTTGTTGAGAAATCAAAACTGCACAATAAACAAGTTGTAAGAGAATTGTTTAATACAAATGCTAGCAACACGGATGAAATCAAATACAAACAGATTGACCATTTTAATACGCTAATGAATGAAAACAGACTGCACGAAAACGAACTATTTCTTATCTTCAACAAAAAAAAATACAAGCCTAACGAATATGTATATGTACAGGCACAAAATGTAGAGGACATCTAAAATTTCTGTCAAACAAACCACAAAAAGAAAACAAATCACCAAATCACTATTGTTGTTTACCCAGTAACTTAGCAATAGGGTTTTGCAAATCTATTCAGAACCAAAATGTATTTATGCCGGTTTTGTGTCACTATGAAGTAAGAAATCAATAATGTATATTTTAGAACAATAGTATTTACAAAACAAACTACAAATTTTAGATAAAGGTATGGGGTGATACCTACTAAATTGTACACCAAACAAAAATTGTATAGTACCATTTCTTTGTACTTAGTATGGTAAGTGTTTTGGATCAATAAAGAAATTATTGAATGTAAAAAAAAATGAATGTATAGAACGGTGGATGTGGAAAATTCTCACATTTGGAAAAAATAAAAATGCGGCTCTGTTGTTTCGCAACAGCACATTGCAAATGTTTTATTTTCGCTTGCCGTTCTCTCTCTCTTTCCATTTATATATATATTTTTTTTTTGTATTCTGTTTCGGTTTTGTTTCTGCTTTTGCCTGTTCTGTTTTTGTTTTCATTTCACTTGAGAACGGCGCGTTTGCTCTGGCTCTCCTTCTCTTTCCCATTCACCATGTGAACAAATTCCAAAACGTGAGTGTGAGTTCTTGGTGGTGTGCTTTCGCTCACCGTCTGACAACATCGTGTGCAGATACATATTCCAGGGATTACTATGGGCTGACAATAGCAGCCCATCTGAAAATAGCAGCTGAAAATAGCTGATATCTCAAAAATTTCGACTGAAAATAGCAGATATTTTCCAAATAAAACAATGGATTTTATTGATAGTCACACTGAATCTCTTCGAGCCACAAATTTAAAGATGCATCCCACATGTGGGTCGAAGATTTATTTTCCAAATAAAACAATGGATTCCATTGATAGTCACACGAAATCTCTTCGGGCCACATCTTAAAATTTGTGGCTCGAAGAGATTCAGTGTGACATCAATAAAATCCATTGTTTTATTCGGAAAATATCTGCTATTTTCAGATAGGCTGCTATTGTCAGCCCATAGTAATCCCTGACATATTCATAAACATATTATTGTTTTGTTCGAGCAATTTGGGTATATGCTCAAAACTATGGAGAGTGCTATGCGTATAGAATTGAGTACGGAAAATATCGTCGACAGTAACATTGGCACCACCAACAATAACCAACGACAACAACAGCAACATCAGCAACAGCAACAGCAGCAGCAATAATAGCAACAACACGACGACAGGCACGCAAGCAGCAATCGGGCTGTATGTACTGTGTACTTTTGCCACAGCACCAAAGCTAAAAACATGTTAAGTTTTCTCTCTTGCAATATATCCACATATATGTACGTGTCAGCATACAAACAACACAGATGTTATTTTGTTCGCACGTACGTGTAGATTTTTGGTGCATGCTGACGAGCTTTGGGCGTAAATAAAGTTTGTGCATGGAATAAAAGCGAAAAAAAAGTGCACGCGACAGCATCAAAACGAGAATTGAGTTCAGTCAGACGTTGCATATTGCATGAGAGCGAAAATTGCGAACGAATCGCAGTCGATTGTATGGAAACAATGATAATGGTTGAATGGCAGACGATTTTGTATCCGTGTGCACTGTATTGTACAAGTACATCGTACATTGAGTGAGTGATTTCGGATGCATTGAAAATGTGCACAAAATGTATACTCTCGAAGAAAAATGATTGGTGAAATTGAAGCCGATGTATAACGTTTGTTAATTCCATGCAATCGAAACTAAATCGGCCAATAAATTCGTTTGCGTACGCATTATGTATCGGAGGCTGCTCAAACTTATGGCAATGCTGACATATCTATGTTCTCTTCGTTTTACAGCCCGCTCCAGTTCTCGCTTCCCCACCCCTCGTCCCCAAAAAAACCATTGCCACTGTCGTCGAAAATGTAGCCGGCGCGATAAATGTCTTAAATGTCTTTGTCACTCATGTAGATCCCATCCGTTTTCCCATAGCGACAAATTTCCCGAGCGTTACATTTCGACCGAGATATAGGAGAATGAGGATACGTACACTACATTCAACATTTGCCATTTGCCTGGCAATGCTACAGCTACAGCTACTGCTGTTGCTTCTTGTGGAAAATTTGTGCGCTCGCTCGTTCGCAATGTCGATAATCATAATGCAGACATTAAAGTCAAAGTCTTTTTTGTGCACAGCAAAAATAAATACACAAAAGTTAAATACGGCTGAACGAGCACACGCACTCCAAATTTTAACGATCTACTGCTCACTCTCGCCCATTTAGTCTGACGGGGCGACTCTCTCTCTCTCTCTTTCTTTCGCGCTATTGGAGCCGAAGCGAGGCGTGAGAAAGTACCTTAAATCGGTTGCCGCTATGACTGAATGTATACACTGAAATCTATTTAAGACGATGCGCGCTTCCAAAAGACCAAAACGAAAATTCCGACGAACAGAAAACAAAAGAATGAAAGTGAAGCAAGAGAAAGACGACGAACAAGCGAGAACGAGAGCAGCAACGACGAGAAGAGAAGAGAAGAGAAGAAAAAAATGAAAACGATTATGCGACGACCCAAGTGAGGGTGTCGAGCGATGACGATGATAACTTGGCTCATGCTGCTTTTTCTTTTAGCTTCGTTCGGTCGCTTACTCACACTCTCCCGCACTCTGATGGTTTTTTTTGTGCTCTCTCCGTTTTTGTTTGTTTGCACGATGGAATTACCGATGCTTTTAACCCTCACACGTACATTTTGCAAGCGAACTGACGAACAAACGAACGAACGAGCAAGCAAGCAGCCCATCAACTGTCAGCTTTTGTCGATTTGTTTTCGTATTTTCAAAGCCATTGTAATGTTTGTTTTCGTTCTTTGGTTCGCATTGCATCGTTTCGTCTCGTTGTGACTCGCATATCTCTTTCTCTCCTCTGGTTCTTTTTTTTTATCGCACAAATCATTCAAATGGAAAACTTAACTCCCCCACAATGTGTCAAAAAAGAAACACGCTGCTATCATCATCATCATCATACTAGCCGGCGACGATTTCAATAGCGCGAGAGAATACGCGGTGCGTGCAGATTTCAATGCCTGACGAAATGTGGTGATGCTCGCCTTTTCGCAATACCCATATTATTGGTGTTTTACGTTGTATCGGCACTTCAGCAGTAGGTTTGGTTGATACACTTCATTCCAATAGCCGGAAACATTCACAAAAGGTCTAGATGCTCCGAAAATTGCATGCTTTATCAAACAAAGGACAGAATAAAAAAATATGTATAATTTGTTCGTTTTCATGCATTCATTTTTATCTCCATAGCCTTGATGCATTGCTATTAGAATGTGTTTCATGTTCATGAATTCTGTGATTGAATTTACGCAATTTAATTTCGCACAAAAAGTGTCGACACTTTTGCGCGTTGCAAAAGATATAGCGAAGAAAGAATGGAGCAACAACGAAAACAACAACAACAACAATGCAAATAATTTGAGAGCCGATCGCATTCACCTTGTTATTTGCAATTACCCTACAATCGCTCCACCCTACGCGTCATAGCCGCGTATAATAATGCCAGTGATATATACACAGTATGATTGTACTGTCGGTACATCGTACACACCATAAAATACAATGGCATGCCATACACTTTTGCCATTTTTACGATACACACAACGCCACTAGTAGCAAGTGATTATGTGCGCTTCGTGTGCTTGCTGCCTTTTTGCTAATGCTACAACAACTCTGCTGGAATTGCTCGTTCATACGTTTCATGTAATATAATTCCACCACCAAACACACAGTGCGCGCATTTGTTTCGTCCAGGGATGGATGGCAGTAGCAGTAGCAGCAACAGCAACAACAGCAGCAGTGGCAGTGGCAGTGGCAAAAGTATAAAAAGCAAAAGCAAAAAAAAAAAAATATGCGAGACACGATATCTGTATAGAGCACACGCTCCAAAATAGATCCATCTATATTGCATAAAGCAGCACATTTCGGGCCACGATGGCAAAGCAGCCGGGACAAAACGGGGGATGAGTGAGTGAGTGAAAAAAAAACGTGTTGGCTCTAATACGGTATAAGTACTTTTGGTCTCGGTTGGCAAAAGCTATGAGTATAAAATTGCTTCAATACGACTGCACATGTATAAGCATAAGCATACATAAACCCCGAACGCGTTCAGTTGCTGCCTCTGCTTGTCGCTTCGTTTATTTTCCTTAGTCGTTCTCGTTTCTCGCTTCTCTCGTCTCTCACACTACCGTCTCGTCTCTCACTCTCCTCGCTTGCCTGACTCTCATTCATTCCGTTCATTCGTTCATTCGTCGACTGGTGTGTGTGTGTGTGTATGTGTTTTTTTTGTTGCTTCGTTTTTCCGCTTTAGTCGGATCGTTTTGGTGTGCGCCTGTGTTCAGTGTGTGTTCAATTTTCCCAACGCTCTGTGTGTCGGGCGTGCTATGAGTTTGCAGATAAATATGCATGTATACTTTGGTTTTGCCTCTTTTTTTTATTTGGCCAAAAGCAAGACCATTCGCATCTTTCCCATCCACCGTTCATTTGGAAATTGTTGACTCGTGCCAGAGAACATGAACAGCGAGTGGTGTGAGAACTAGAGGTAGAGAAAGAGTCTGTCGTTCTGTCGTTCTATCGTTCTGTCGTGTGCTCTGTGCACTCTATGCTTGGCTATGCTATGCTGTGCTGAGTGGTGTGTGCTGTGCTATGTGTACATTTCAAGCGCATATGGTATGTTAGGCGATTTTCCATCATCAGTCGTGCGAACGATGTCGAAGTGAACTGACTTGTTTTATGCTTCGAGCGAGTTTAGCGATTTTCAGTGTTTTGCGCCTCAACCAATTCACAGATTACGAGAAACGAGCGACAATTTTTCTTTCCGTCTTCAATCGCAATTCGTGACTTTGGGATTCAGCCGCCAATCTTGATATTTTGTTGTCGTTGTTGTTGTTGTTTTTTTTCTCTTCGAAAAATCATTTGGAATTTAAAGGAAGTCGAATTATTTGTGGAAGTAGTTTAATCGACACTGTGTATGTGTGTGATGGGCAAAACTGGTTATGGTTTTTGTTGCCGTTTTTTTTTTGGTGTGTTTTGAATTTAACGTTTAATGTGCGAGACTAACTCGACGACGAAATCGGTTTGTGTGTATATTGTGTGTATTTAAATGAACGAACATATTATGCGGTGACCGCATGAAGTGCGACAACCATTTATTACGGTATAATAAAATGCGTACCGAATAAATTTACTGTTTCATTTGTTTGCTTTGTGCTTACTCTTTCACTCACGAATGGTGTTATGTTGTGTTGTATGTGTGGTTGTTTGTCGGGGACTGTGCACTTTTGCTAAATGATTATCCATTTATTCAACACGCGACCCAATGGACGGAAGCTCAAAAATGTTGAACGGTGAAACACAACAGCACACACGATAAATTAAAAAAACTGCCGCGAGTCGCCAGTGAAAATCAAATATGAATAATTTGTTGAAAATTTATTAACTGAAATGGTCGACAGTCTTTGCCACAGCAGCACGCATCAGCAGCAGCAGCAAAAAAAGTGATTAACTAAAGTGAATAAAAGTAAATGGAACTTGGAAGTTTTAGCTTTAAAGCACTTATTAAACCCCCGTCGAAGAAAAGTTTTGTGTAGTTCATTTGTGATAAATTATATCCGATTGAAAGTTATGCGAGAAAAGAAGTAACTTTCAAACTGAGAAAAAAAAACATATTAACTGTGAATCGATTTGGACGCATTTCCAGTCATTTTCCGGTTTTTTACGCGTATAGACTTAAGTCCAAATTTGTGTCGAAGAGATCAACAAGATCGAACAAAGTGTTTTGGATCAAGATCATGTTAAATTTGTGATTTGTGTGGACATTTTTTTGTTTTATTGAACAATCTTTTTTGTGGTGATTGCCATATTTTGTTTTAATTTTTTTGTTGCTGAAAATGAAAGATGACAACAAAAAAAGATAGAGAATCAGCTAAGAATAAAGCATCTGCAACAGGTAATTTTAATGTTCCTCCAATGTTCACGCCCAGTTTTCACAAATCAATTATTCATGTCTTCGCAACATGATGTCTATCATCCGATTCGATTCGGGAAAAGCATAAAACCGAACACAACAACAAAAGAAATCTACATACGTTTTTCTTGTTCTTCGATTTTCTTTCTTTTTGCTTCTCTATGAAAAAAAAACACACAATAAATATAGATCAAAATTCAAATTCAACAACAAACAATACAAATACCGTGAATCCAGCGACACCCTCGTCACCATCGTCGTCGGCTACCTCGCCAGCCGGAAACACTTTAGAAACTAGCACAAACTCAACAACCAAACGAACAAACAAGCCATTGATGGAAAAACGCCGACGTGCTCGCATCAACCAAAGTTTGGCCATTTTAAAGGCACTCATTTTGGAATCGACAAAAGCAAATACCAATAAAACGGGCGATGTGCATCAACCAAAGCACACAAAATTGGAAAAAGCCGATATTTTAGAGCTAACGGTTCGCCATTTCCAAAAACACCGTCATATTGACAATGAGGGTATGCTTCTTTACCTGTTCTGATACATTTCAATGAATATGCTTTGCTTTTGTACACGTTTTTTTTTTCATTCATATTTTTTTTCTATTCTGTCTATTCAATGAAATGTCTGCTTTTTTTGGTTTCTAAAAAAAAAACATGTAGCAACCGATAAATATAAGGCAGGATATGCTGATTGTGCAAGAGAGGTTGCTAGGTATTTGTCAACGCCCGAACCACCTCCATTACCGTCGGTTCCGAGCCTTGCGGATAACGGTTGCAAAACTCGATTGTTACGACATTTAGATCAATGTATTGCCGAGATTGAAACTGAAATTTGCCCACGTCTTGATCCAGCCACCTCAGTAGCTAATGCCACCAAAAGCACAATTTCCGATAAAGCCGGGTATGTGTAGGAATAAACCAAACCAAACCAAACAACAACAAAAAAAAACACGAAAAATAAGAATATAATAATGAAAAAAGGGCCCATGAAAAAAAAGGGAGCGGGCGAGATGAACAAAAAAATCACGCAATTTTTTTTCTCACTCTCCATTTCGTAGTTTCGAGGACGTTTCAATGGAAGGTAATCAAAATTCAAACCCTTTGGATTACAGTCAAAGTGGCGTCGTATACAAGGATCACAACGGAAACGGTACAGCTGCATCAAATATTAAATCCAATGAATTTGTTGATCAGAATGGCATTAAATCACCATCAGCTTCTTTGGGCCAGGTAAAATATTTTACACCATCTTATTTTTCTCATTCGACTTCAATTCACACGCCCCAAAAACCTAAAACCTAATACAAAAAAAGAATCCAATATCGCGGATAAAAGAAAATTAATGTTGGGTCATTGTGTTGTTTAGCATGCTCAAGTGTTGGCTCATGCATCGCCGGTAGCATCAACCGGTGAATATTTGTCGGATCAAGAGTCAAAGCCATCTGAATTCGGTTCGGAAAAATCACTATCTTCGGTGAAATCAACAGTTGGTCTAGTCACACCAAAAATTGAACCATTAACATACTATCCGAATCCAGCAGGAGCCGCCGTTCAACACATTAAAGACGTCAAACCGGCTGTAAGTAATACTTTCGCTCTGTGTGAAAAATGTGTTTTTCATTCCGTTTTTTTTTATCGTTGCTGGTGTTGTTGTTGTCGTTGTGTATTTTATTTAAAATAACCTTTTCACGCGTTTAGGATATGACACAGTTGCTTGAATACGGTGAAATCAAATTGATTGATGCAAGTGCGGCACCGTTTCGTGTGCCACCGCATTACGTTCAGTTGGTAACATCATCATCATCGCTTGAATCAATTGATAGCTCACAATTGAATTGTAGCTCTCCGATAAAACCTTCGCCAATAAAAACCGAGCCGACAACACTAATTAAGCCACAACCAACGCCGACCGATTTTGAGAATTTAATTGAACTGAATTCGCGAAAGCAAAATCTCGATTCGACCGCAGAAATTGCAGCCGCGACAGCAACAGCAAATAAAATGATTAAATTTGAACCAAAGACGATTGCAAACACAGCGGTCGTTTCATCATCGCCGGGAAATATGGTGATTTCATCCACATCAGCATCTCCATTCTCAAGTATCAAAGGACCAAATGGTGCATTAAAAGTGAAAGCATGCAATGGTGTACAGCAAATGGACGTTGATGAAACATCAATGATTAGCCCAAATCCAAATCACTTGCCCACACCGAAATACGCGCTTGGCATGGATAATAAGCTAATTAACAAAGTGAAAATCGTTGTGGATAATATGAACGGTGGCACCGGTTTAACCAATAAGCATCGCCTTGATTTAGATGCAAGTGGATATCACTTGATGCCACATCCGCATGCATCATTGATGGCAGCCGCTGCTGCTGCACAACAGGCCGCATTTCCCGGTTATAATTTTCACAGCAGCTTCCATTTGTACGAATATAGTCAAAACAATCAAAACTTTTTGAATCAGCATCGTGTCGATGCTGAGCATCCACTCGACGATAGCATGTGGCGTCCTTGGTAAAAAAAACATAATAAGAGGAAGAATGATTGAATTACACACGCGCACATTGAAATTGAGCTTTTGCTTAAGAGATAACAAAGAAACAAAATAAAAATTGTTTATTGCAAATCACCTAAAAATCCTGCTGAGATGTAGATAGTGGACAAAAATTTATCAGTGACAATATGTATGATTGTTTAGTGAATGTGGATAGATCAGCGCTTAAATTGCTGTTTTACCCAAAACAAATGAAAAGAATACCATCCAAACGCTAGTCACTCTCTCTAAATCTTAAAATCCAAACCAAAAAAATGTTTTATTTTAGTGCAAATTCGCCAGAAATGGGCAACCCAAAAATGTTGAACGTAATAATGTTTTAGTTTTTATTTATCATCAATTGATGCATATGATAACGTATTTATTATATATTTATGTATAAATAAATGGATGGATGTTTTCATTAATAAAAAATTATTGTATAAATGAAGTGGGCATACAAGTTAAAAGCCCTCTGATTGCACCGGAATTTAAAATGAAAACTGTAATGTGAATGGGGGAGTAAAATAAGGCACTTACAATTGTAAAGAAACAAACACAAAAAACACGTTGCTCTAAAAATTAAAATTCCAATCCGAAACATATTACAATAAACATGAAACATGAATGACTACTTAAAATTATCAACAATTGAGTTTTATTTTTCAATCAATTTTTTTGTTATTGTTGTTGTTGTTGTTGTTGCCCACTGTATAGATTCATTTTTAAAATGTATTCGCGTGGATTGGCGCTACACAAGTTGTCCGTCTATGACACTTACCTGTTGACAGAAGACTTATTTGTGTTTTTACATTCGACATTTGACATAAGCCGTTCAAAATAGGAATGTCGAGTCAAATATTTGTCATATGAGTATTTTGTGTGTGCCCGCAAGGGTTGTAAAGGGACAATCTGTGTTTTCCATTACAAAACAGAAAATAGACGAATACTATGTCAAATGTCGAATGTAAAACATTAGCCAAAAAAAAAAAATATGTCAAATGTAAAGGACCCTGTACTTTTTGTACTGTTGGATATATCGCCCGTTATTCACCTACAAAAATGTGCTCCAGTACAAAATATTCAATATGACAAATGAAAATGGAAAGAAAAATCGTGAAAATTTATCGATATACAATGCAGTAGCTCGGCCATTGCAGAATGTGTCATACTGTGGAGCCAAAGATGGTCGATGGTCGATGGATTTGCGCTAGAAACAGGTAAATAGAGTGAAATAGAGAGGAAAATTGTTATACATAAATCTAACATGGATGTTTTATGTAAAATAAATCGCATATACCTTTGAGCCCCTTTCATTTGTTTGACTCGCATCCGGATCTATCGGATCTTCTGAAAATCCTTTCATCATTTTTGTTGCTACCGGCCCCATATAGTTGTTCACCACCGCAAATTCCATCAACGACATAAACACGAACACCGAACATGATGACATCCAAATGTCGACAGCTTTAACGTATGATACAGGTGGCAACGATTGTTGTGACTGCGTATTTTGTGTGGCTTTGAAAATGAGAAATAGAGAAAAAAAACATTTAATAAATTCGTATCAGAATATAAACAGTCAATGAAGCGCGTTTACACGGTCCAACCAACCCAAAGTCAATAGTGAGGTGACTCCAAGCGTGATGCGAGCTGGAATTGCTTCGGGTTTTATCCAAAATGATATCCATGACATCACTACAATCAATGCTGACGGTATATAGGTGTGAAATAGATGATAGCCGAGACGACGTCGTAGCTCGAATACCACAGCCAAACACGTAAAATTGCCCGTTGAATATTCGATGGTGCAATCGGTGGTATAAATTTTTGATATATCTTGTTGTGGTAACTCTATATCATCGTTTATGACCAATGGATCGGTCATATTCCATATGAACACTAAATCTTGCACCGTGTGCGATACTACCATCGATGAATGGAGAGAGAGAGAGAGAGAGAGAGAACAAAGGCAGCTTATTTACATTTGACTCAAAGAGTAACTCCACAAAGTTTTATAATTGAGATAAATGATTGAGCTTACGGCTTTCAATTAACATAGAACACACTTGCGTATCATGTGGATACGATTCGAATTTCATGGCACACGAAAGAACCAACGTCAATCTAAAAAGCCATTTTAAAAGCAACACACACACACAAAACATTTTATCAAATTAAACGACGACGGATAATGGTTTGGTGATATTATGGAAGAAGGAAAACAATGTGAAAATTGTATTACACATACTTAGCCATGTAAAGTAGCGTTTTATCACGGTATAACCAAAGATAGTGATTTGGAATGCTCATTTCATGGAACGTGACTTTTTTTGCGTTTTTAAAAAAACTATCGGGTCGCCAGATGTTGTGCAGCCAGTCAACGTCAAGTATTCGATAATCTTCCATCATATTGGAGGGCAACCGAAGACGTGGATCTCTCCAACTTTGCGCTAAAAAGATATCCGTCACATATGTCATCGATTCTTCATTGACAGAATCAAGGCTAAGCACTAATCACACCAAAAGAAATATAGTCGCTCATTATAAATTCAACAAATAAAGTTGGATTTGTACGCGATCGAGAACGGGGATGTTTTACCTGTAACATGAAAATAGGCAACAGTCGGTTGGCCAAGTAGTTTTGGTGCACGGTTCTTATCATAAGAACGTTGTGGCTTTGGCATTATATCAGACAACGACAATGTTGATTCCATCGCAGGGTCGTAACTGCTAGTATTACTGAAATGATTCATATTGATGATGCTCATCATGTGCGTGTATGAAATGACGTTATAGCAAATGTATCTCAATGGTAAATGTTTGCAAAATTACCTGTATTGGTTCGAGGCAACTTCAAAACATGTGCTCATTTGTTCGAAACAAACGAATAGAATTACAAAAATGGAAAATCCATGCAACGAATTTCTCAAACTCATTATACAGTCAAATTATACAGAATATTATCACTTCCAAGTTCATTCACACATACACCACAATTGCTTTTCTTCTCCGGTTCGTTTTTTTTTTGTGTTGTTGTTGAAAGTTTTATTTGAATTTCATAAATTTTCGCTCGAACTCAACCAACGCAGTTAGTCCCATAAAACCATCCATATTCGATATTTTCAACAAACAAAACTTTTCACATTACTTACTTGCGCGATTCGCAAAGCATAAAAATGAAACAACAACGAAAAAAAAACAGAACACATACAGGCACGTAGACGAACACATACACACCAGCCACCATACAATCGCTTATTTCCACATTCGCACTTTTACAGAAACCCATTAATAATAATGAATGCACATAAATTCGCAAGTCGAACACTTTACTTTTCATTAGATGTAATAAAATATTATGGAATCGACAGGACACATTGTAATAGTAGCAAGTTTATGACCCCTTTTTTTGTTTATATCAAATGCAATGGGCTCGTTTTTTTTTCTTCTTTTCTCTCTAATGCACTAATTAAATTAGATGACCGCTGATATCAATGCACCATGAAATCACAACGCATCACCAAAATGAAGAGAAAAAAAAATATCCACGGAAAATATATTTTATCGATACTTTTGACACGAAACCGAATTACTATTATGAAAATACCGAATTTTCGGCTATATTTTTGAAATTTCCATATCGTTTTGATTAGAATAACAAAGAATAACAGAAGAAAGAAAAAAAAAACAGTTATTGGCTCAAAGCGTTTAATTGGACCAACGTTTTAACTACACTAAACCCGTCTGATTGACGGTGAAAAGCGAAAACAATGTCAGGCAAACGTGCCAAATAAATCGCTATGCAATATTTTACTGTTGCATTGAATGCCGTATTATGGACAGCGCGCTTATTCAAAACATTCAAACGGTTTCACTGACTGGCCACATGTATCCATTCAAGACGGTCACAACGCATGACATGCAACACACAACATGTTGCATTTTGATGCGCTATCAGTACAACGTATGTATACACACACATACACATACATAACTTTCGCCCGATGTTGACATTTCACACTGTGCTGTGGATACGTTTGTATTTGTCAGTGTAGTTGTCAACGTCGTCATAATAAAACAATGTCAAAGTTTTGCATAGAACAAAAGTAAAATTAAGTAGATAAAAAATTGTGTGTTTATTTTTATTTTTCCAGTGTAAACCTGGACATGTTAACGAATTAGAATGCAAATTTAGTCACAAAACGATATTTAGTGCGTGAAGAACATCCGAATTGATTGTATAAATTGTTGCGAAAACATTGGAAACGAAGAAAAAAAAAGAAAAACAAATTAAATTCAACATGGAAACAAGCCGAGAAGAAATGTGTAAGAGTTTGAGTGATTGGTTTTCAGTTTTCTATAATGAAAATTGCAGAGATGAAAAAGAGAAGCGATACTTGAATGATTTAACGGATGGTGTGGCAATGGCAGTTGCCTTGAAAACATTAGCACCCGAATATTTTACAGGTAAACAAATATGTGATCAAAATCCATACACTCAATTGTCATTTAATTGATGTGAAAGTGAAATCTGATGCAATGAATTCCTTTCAGAAACATGGTATTCCAAGTTAAAACCTGATGTGGGCTATAATTGGCGTCTCAAAGGTATGGCAATTACTCAAAACATCTAAAATATAGACAGATTTTGAACTGTTTGACTTTGTTTACAGCCAGTAATTTGAAGAAGGTCATAGAGACTGTCACTGAGTACTATAGTGAAGTGCTGAATATCACACTAAATGAGTTTATTAGCCCAAATGTAATGAGAATCGCTGAGAATGGTGACCAATCGGAATTGGGACGATTTTTACAATTAATTTTAGGTAAATTTCACACTTCCATCTCGAACAATCGATTCAATTTATTCGAAGGTATTTTATGAAAATGTCTTTCTTTTACAGGCTGTGCAGTAAATTGTTCGGCAAAAATGAATCACATCAGTCAGATTATGCTACTGGAAGAATCACTGCAACGTAATATAATGCAAGCAATTCAAGAGCTTGAATCATCATATCAAGGTTCAATGGCCTCCAAAGCATCATCGATAAGCAATTTTGAAACAAAATCCATCCAAGATGATCGAGATCGTTTAGCACAAAAGTGTCACGAAGCCGAACGCCAAATTGCCTTGCTAATGGAAGAGAAGTCTTTAATGCAACAAGAAATAAATAAGTTGCAACATGAGGTGGAAGGGTATGAAAATCCAAAGGGTAATTTAATTGGAGATGATGGAACATCGTTAGGGCCAATGCTGCCCGGTTCAAATCGTCACAATGATTTGCGTCGTCAAATTGAAACACTCAAAGAGGAGCTAATGCAAACAGAAGCTCAACGTGACGATTTCAAAATAAAATCCATGCAACTTGAAGAAGATCTTGTTGTTTTACGACTCAAGTTGGATGAATCAAGTGTAAGTGAAAAAAAAAATAAAACATTCTTAAGTGAAATCAAATGAAAAATCTAATATTGAAATTGTACTTGCAGCAAGCACAAAGTGAATTGTCTCAATTAAAAGATGAATTGGATGCATTGCGTGAAGCAAATGACAAGCTAAAAGTTAGCGAAGCGTTGATATTAACATACAAGAAAAAACTCGAAGATTATTCCGATTTGAAGCGTCAAGTGAAACAGCTTGAAGAACGAAATGCAGATTTGACACAGCAAACCATGCATAAAGAGGAGAATGTTAAGAAATTGTCGGCTGTGAAAGGTCAAGTTGAGTTATACAAAAAGGAAATTCAGGAACTGCACATCAGACTCGACACTGAAATCAATAAATGTGTGAAAATTGAATTTGATTTAAATAATTCCAATGCAAAATTGACGGGGCTGCAACGAGAGTATGAAAATTTACTAGTTGAACGTGATACACTGTTGGAGCAGTGCGATCAATTACGTTGTGCTGAAGGAATGACGACACCTATTGATGGTGCCAAAAATGCAATATCCAATGAATTAACATTGCCAGCACAAAGAGAAAAGATTCGATTGCTTGAGGAGGAAAATAAGGCACTGCGTGAAGGTCAAGGTGGACAAACAGCACTCGCTCAAATGCTTGAAGATGCTAATCAACGTTCGGAAAAATTACGTGAACAATTGAAACAAGCCAATCAAAAAATACTCGCTTTAACCGCTCAAACGGGCGCTGATGGCAATGAAGCTGCAAAATCAGCCCAGCAAAAAGAATCTCTGGAAAATAGTGATCAGAAAGGTATTAAATCATTGTTGAACATATTTAGACTGTATTTTGTTTTAACATGAAAATTTATTCAGGCCTTCAAAATGAAAATGGGCGATTGCAAAGCAAATGCTCTCAATTAGAGGCAGCATTGAATGCACGTGAACAGGAAATTATCCTCCTTGAAGCGAAGTACCGAAAATGTGTCGAGAAGGCCAAGGATGTAATCAAGTGCTATGAACCGCGTTTAATCACAGGTTTGATCAAGACTCAAATTAGTATACGAATGTTGTGATTGAAATTGGTTTACTCGATCATTTCAGATTCACCTCAAATGACTGAAAAGAATACCGACAGTGAAAATGAATTGCTTGTGGCTACATCACAGACACAGCCTACAATGAGTCCACTCGAAGAACGATTGATGGCAACCGCTTTTCACAAGTACGACCCCAATTCTTTGGTAATCAATTACCATTTAATTAACAACAATATTATTTCATTCACAGTTTGGCCGTTTCATGTCAGAGAGATGTAGTTGATGCTCGCTTGGCTCTTATTAATGGTGGTGGTCAGAGTTTTCTATCGCGACAACGTCAGCCACCAACTAGAAAGACATCATTAAATAAACGAGCTAAATGACTGTAGTTGCAACATTTCTGTTATACAATTTTCCATCCACACTGAATGAGTTTTCCCTCGCTTTTGAAAAATCACAATGTTTGAAAGAGAGCTTCACACCAATGAACTGTCACAATATCTTATTAAGATGATTTTACATATATCATTATGTATTATAACACATTTAACTTTTTTTTCAAAAATTGTTCATATTTTTCTTATGATTTAACACCATTTTAATGTAAAAGTACTATTCACAAGTATTCAATTAGGACTAAATCAGCACAGTCAGACGTAATCCCACAAAACTGTTGAGATCGAACAAAAGTTTATTTTTCTATAACAACAATGTTAAAATGAACATTTTCAATTAGAAATAAAAGACAACAAATTTTTTCACAAAAACTCTAATCATTTGTTTATTGAGTTTATCTAGAATAGCTCCTGCATGCAGAAAATTTCATCATGAATTCTACGACAAATTGACAATCTGACGAATTCATCTTGAACGCAGCTTCTTGAAACCGAAACTAATTCAAACTTTTAAAAGTAAGTGTGATGTTGCATATCTGAGAAACAATTGGAATCAACACTAATCTGGGATAGCAACGTCAACAACTTCGGCATATTTTGAAGTGAAAGTTACTTCCACTGAACAAAATACCCATCGATTTTCGACATTGCCGACCCAGACACAAATAAAAATGCCACAAAATTTTGTGGTACCCGTAGATGTTATTTACTAGCAAATGAAGATTTTCCAAAGCAAAATATGACATAATTTAAATTCAACATTATAATTAACTCATAGGTTGGTCAGCGTATGCAATTGCTTTAAAACTTTCTGCAATATTCGAGGACTGTATCAAATTTTTAGTAATTTGTTTCTTTTGATCGACTTCACCGATTCGGTCCAACGGTGTCCAAGTTTGATCATGCTCAAGACGATATCCACCCAAAAATTTATGCGATAAACTCATTCCCCATTCCTAAGAGAAATTCAATTTTTAAAAATGAAATTAAGTTTTATTCATAAATAATCAAAGAATGCTGAATGTTCTGCATATAAGCGTACCTGAGGTGAAAGCATGCTAAAGTAACACTGTCCCGATTCACGCTGATATAAATAGTACGTTTTACCGGGAATTTTCTTAAAATTGCATGCAGCTTGATGTAAATTCACATCAGTTTTAATGTCACGTAGTATTTGATGGGCTTGAGATTGCAGAAATCGAATCTAAAGAGTTCACAGATTCCATTAAAATTCAATGAAATTTTTCAAATGATTAGGTAATTGCTGCTTACTTGGTCTAAAATGAGAGATAACTTTCCACTGTGATTATTCACAGCCACATCAGCATTTTGAATTTCAGTGGCTAGTGTAATCAAATCAAATGCATCGTGCTTCCCAACGTAGTTTGGATTGAGTAATTGGTAACCATTTGGTGCTGGGTTACGTTCAACCAAATTCGCTGTAATGAACAAATCAAGGTAAGTAAATTAACGATAAAAATGTTAATTTTACTTAAAAATGTATCAGAATCAACCTTGTTTTGAATTTATTCCAATGCTATCTTCAATCGAAGATGTTTTCACTAATGCTCGCTTCATTCCGTTATATGTACAAAATGTAAATTTGATAAAAAAACAAAATTCGCTTATCCAAACCAAACAATACCAAAACGGCACACTGTCACAACGATATTTGACACCCTTTTATTGTGAATTTATTTATTTGGATGTATCGCAAACATGTGTTTAGTTGCATATATAGTAACACAGATACAATGTATACGTAATGCGGATGACAGTTTGTTCACAACAGTATATAACGCGTTTGACGTACAGCATCACAACTGTGTCGCTAGTAGCGACTCCATACATACATTTACAGCAACTGAAAGACGTTGTGCACCCACAAAATAACCAAAAATATTGTCAATTTCCAAACAATTCGAACAATATTTTACACAACAGCAATGAATTACATGAACAAATTTTGAAAAAAAATCTGAATGTTGCAATTATTTCACCGAGAATTGTACATTTTTCACAAAAAATTGTGCAGCTGTCACACGACCCAAATTGGCAACACTGAAGATATATATCAAAATGAAATACATGAATGTGTTTGTTCGATCATCTTTTGAGCTTTAGTTCTATTTTCATTGAGTTGCTGTCGTGTTGTGCACTTCAATCCATCTCACTAAAGGGAAGAGAGAAAAAAAATTATTTTCTCTGCAATAAATTGTGTGTGTTGTTTTTTATTTTCTTCTGTACAAGAGGAATTTAGATCAATAAAAAAAAAATCTATATGGAAAATTTGTTCACAGAAAACTCGACTCGAAAATGCTGAAACAAATGTTAGAATGAAACGGGAACTCGTTGAGTGTAAGTGAGTGCTAATTTGCTATCTATCGTAGAGTAAATATATATGAAGATAGCACAAAAATAGTCGAACCGAGAAAAAAAAACACACACAAAACGTATTGTCAGTCCATTCATGGGCACACAAAAGTCCGAGTGATTTTTATCTAAAAAAAATGTGTATATGTGCATCTGAGGCAACAAAAGGGGTCACCGAATATTGAAAGATAATTTGTTGTTTTGTTGAGCTATGCAATGTGTAACTTTGACGAGCAAAAAAAAAAAATTGTCTCTCACTCTGCACACAAATGTTTGACGTCGACTTTTCTCGAGCCCACCATCCAGCAGCTGAGCTGATTTAGAGATTACGGAATCGGTGTTTTTAGTTTTGCATTAAAACTGTTTTCGAATGATGAAAATCTGTTTGTAAATTTGTGTTGAATTGAGTGTAAATGTGTGATATAATAACTTGGATTGTCGTCAAATTTGGTTGTTGTTGTTGTTGATTTTGCATACGATGCAATTTGTGATGATGACGATGACTGAGGTGATTGGCGGTGGTGATGGTGTGTGAAGCGCACAAAGTTTGTGTTTTTGTTTTATGTGCCAATGTCACCGAGCAATTGAAATACATGCAATCGCAACAACACTTTGCACAATGTTTTGTTGTCCTGTGGCGTGGCGTGTGCTCAAATCAATTTTATGAATGAATTCCATTCTTTGCATGCTATTTTTGCGCGGTATGGATTTATAAGTGTGTGTTTGTGTGTGTGTATGATAAAATTCAAGTGGCTGACAAGCGAACGAACAGCGAGAAAGCGAAACATATTCATTCAATTCAATTGAATAGATCGCATGTAATCAAGTCTCGAGTTCATTTAAATTGAAATAACATTTCCGATGTAAACGAGTGAACAATGATTGATGGACTATAATGATCGATTGAATATTGTCATCCAGTGAGTGGTTAAATCGATGGAATCGGATGCTGAATTAAAACCCAGCAACGAATACAGCCCATACTTAATGAGCTAACTTTTTATACCAGTTCTTTTTTATTTTATAAAATTAAACAAAAAAAAAACAGCAAACCGTTTTTTGTGGGATGTTCGTTGTATCCGACAGATTATATCATTTTCGTTACGCGCTGCGTCATATTATCCATCCACATGAATAATTCTGTGGATACAGTACACCAGTATATTGAAATAGTGTGTATGCTCCTCTCGGTGTTTGGTCGTGCTGTTATTTTCTGTTTTTTTTTTCTTCTGCTTCTGCTTCTTCCTCTCTCTCTATCACTCTCTCCCACTCTCTCTCTCTCTTCCCTCTTTCCTGCCTCACATAAAGTGTTACTACATTCATTTACGTATGCTGCATGCAATATAAACATGCTTGTGAGTAACAGAGCAACAAAAGTAGTTCCGCACAAATACAAAAGCAATCGTCAATCATCATAGAGCATTCACGTAGCCGTAGTCATACCGAAAAAACATTTGTTGTTGTTGTTGTTGCCGCTTACGATACGTGTTTCTATACTCATACGTTCGTTAGTTTTGGTTGTTCTGTCTTGTTATTGTTCGTACACTTCTACTAGGTTCAACGTGTGTTTATTGTGTGTTGTATTGCTGTTTTGGGGCGGGGATTTTTTTTTAATGAAACATACATAGAAGCTAAAAAAGAAGAAGAAGAAGAAGAAGAAGAAGAAGAATGAAAGAAGTAAAAAAAAACGCGCACAAAGCCTGAAGAAACGTAGAAAGAATTAAACATGATGGAAAAAGAAGCAGCAACAACAAATTATAACAATTAAAAAACTTTTCGAGTACGATTGTTTGTTGGCTATTGTACGGTGATATTGTAAGTGTTTGTGTGTGCTTTTTTTTTGCTTCTTCTTCTTCTTGCTGTCTTACACATTGTGCGTCTATTTTGTCATTGTCGGTAAAGTTTCAGTAAATAAAGCAAAACAACGACGCGGATTGAAAAAAAAAGTTGCAATTCGATCCGATTGAGAATGAAACAAGAAAAGAAGATTGCAAGAGATCAAGAATCGGCCACGACACACACACACAGACACACCAAAGTTTATATAAATAATTCGGATTTGTTTTCATTAACTTTATCAATCGGAATGAATCATACGGACAGTACGGATTGACGTGATGAATTATACGTGATTTCCCATTGTGTGATGATGTGTTTACTGAAAATTTAGTTCGTGGACAAAATGATGCAAATTGTGTCACGGCGCAAATGAGCCAGAGACTTTGAATGTTGAAATATTCTATTGTGGTATTAAATTAAGTGGATAGATCGATTAACAAAATTGGCATTATTAACGCGGTGACTCGTAAATACTAATGTCATTGGTGTGTTTGATCGGCGATGTGTCGGTCAAATGTATTCCAGTTTAGTGCGTGTGTGTTTTACCGTCAAACCATTGTGTAAATCGGTATTTTGTGTTTTTTTAGTTGGTTTATTTTTTTCGGTGGGTTTTCGAACACACAAAATAGAACATTTTTTGCTCGTGAATATATTGAATCGAGGTACTCATCACGCTTTCCTTTTTTTCCGTTGAATGAGCGCACCGAATGTATTTGCATGTTGTTCGACACAGGAAAAACCATAGCACGATTCATAAATGGTACCCAACCATACACTTCGTGGGCTGTTTTGTTGAATTGTCGATACGATGCCATGGGTGCTATAAATAAATGCGGCACTTTTTTTTCCCCGTTGTTGTTGTATTTTCATTCTTTTTGCCCACATTTATATGTTATATATATATTTCTATAAGTTGGGCCGTGTTCAATGCGTTTTGTGTATTATTGTAGTGTGTTGAGAGGCTTGAGGGAGAGAAAATGGTGTTTGTGTGTGTGTGTATGTGCTCTAGCAACAATTTTTTTTTTTTTAATTGTGCGCATGCAATATGTAGATAAAAATGATTCGGTTCAGTGTTTTATGTGACAATTTCAAAAACCGTCTTTTCAACACGCCACATACACCAACCAACACACACACATTCATAATATCTGTTCGACTGTTTTGTTTGAAAAACTTTCCTGACAATTTCTTTACTTCATGTTTCATATCAAACCGGAGGCTCAATTGAAACAATGACATCAAGCGCCACTGAATAATGTCAAAACTTAGTTCATACAACTCTTGTAAAAGTATGCTATTTGTGTGTGATAAAAGAAAGGGAATAGCAGTATAGTAATGAAAAAAAAAACAAAAACTTTTACCCTGGCTGTTCCGCTTTTTGAATTTCAAACATTCAATTTTCAAACAGAAGAACCTAAATTGCAGCTTGGTGTGCCGACGCCTTACATTCCGACCCATAGACATTCAGTGCGAATTGATATGAATACGAGACATTTCAGAATAAAACAAAACCGAATACAATCATACTTAACATCCGGTGTACATATTGTGGTGTACCGTCATCGGTACAACACTTTCATTTGTAATTACCGATTTTCACTGTGGATTTGTGTTAGGGACAATTAATTTTTTCAACATGTAACAAAAATACATGTTGCAAGTGGATACTCGTTTAATTGAAACGGACTCGCAACATGAGTGATTTTAAAAGATTGAAAATGATGATCGAGCATCAAGATTGTTTATATTAACACCGAAGAAAATAAATTACACAGAATGAAAGAGTCGAATTAAGCAAAATCTTAAAAAAAAAAACTTCCTCTTGATATCGAATTTCCTTTAAGCCAAGTCATCCGAATAATATAAACAAAACAAAACGGCACAGTACGCTTCATTCTGTTTCACTGTCACGAGGGCACACTACTTTTATTCGCATTATTCATACGTTTATTATCATTTTCTGAGAAAAATCTCAAAGACCATTACGCATTACAATAATCATGCTGGAATTTTAGATTGGACAAATAAGTCATGACATACAAACATTTCAGCGTAATTTTCAAATCGAGTATGTATGAATTAGAAGTATTTAAAACAAAAACCAAAACAAAAACAGCAAGCAAACAATGACTATTTTTAAAATCCCCAAAGTGATTATCGACCATTCAGTGTAAATTCCGTTAATTATTTCGAAACAAAGAAAGGCAAATTCACTATTGCCAACAATCAATGTGCATTTTGGTGTGATGAATGTGGTAATGGGCCATTTATTGATTTATGGTTTTGGAGATAAATGGTCAAAACCGTGATTCATGGTATTCATTGCCAAATTTGGCATTTCGATGTGGTGATAAGTATTTTACGAGAAAATTATGCATGCATATGGATTTCATGGCATGGATTTGATTCTCGTGCTGGCGTGTTATCAATAGTTACAGATGTTTTTTTTTTGTGAATTTTGCCCTTTCCCTTTGACTCAAGTGTCAAAGTTCAAATGTTGGTTTTGTGTGTTGTGAAAATAGAAGATAACGGATAAAGACTAGAAATTGGCATTGCTTTGATTGAAACATTGAGCTCTGAGCTTTGGAATATCAATATCTCTAGCATTGGCAATGGTTGTGCGGCTCAAAATTACCAGTTTTGTGTTATTCTGCTTTAAATTCAATTTGAGTGTGATTGTTGAGTGTGAAAGCAAGCTCCAAAATTGACTGAATTGAAATATTCATAAAGACCGTTTTATTTTGTCATCAGATTGTTCAAATTTGTGCCTACCTTTAATACATTTTTTTAAAAAAATCGTTACAAATGGCTTTGCCCTAACATCAACCGATCAACAAATTCCCAGTGCGTGGCGTATATTGGTTTCAATTTCATTTCATTCAGTGCGTTTTTTTTATTGTTGTGTTCCCTGTTTAGTCGCAGTGTGTTGGCAATTTTCATGCATATTGTATGAACCTATGTCAAGCTGCATACATAAACAGGAGCGTCGAATAGCGAACGAGCTATTCTTGAATTCAAATTTATTCGCAATGACAATGTGCTCGAATGTGTGAATGAATTGACAATCAACAATTGAAAATTGATTGAACGTTGATTTGTATTGTTTCATATTTTGTTGTGTTACGTTTTTTTTTCAACTGATTCTGAATGGGTGGAAGTAATAAAACAAAAGTGGATACACAATTTAATTTTCGTTCATATTCATTAAAAATTAATAAACAATTTTTACTGTGATTGGTATATTATATGAATGTCAAACAAAAAAAATAAATATGCGAATTAAAAAAAAAAAATAACTTAAGCCGAAAGTGGAATATAGCTTTGCTTTGCATTCTTTTTTGTTTACTCGTTGTTTTTTTTTCTCTTTAAATTCGTAACTTGCACAACGTTGAATTGCCAATTAAAAGTTGAGTCACTTCAATTTCGGCGTCTGGTTTGATTAATTCACAGGAAATGTCAGCATACAACTTATATTGCACTTAATTATTTACACACTCACAATTTATACCACTTATTATTCAACTATTTTCTTCGTCATTTCTCATTATATTATTTGCTTCTATTAATTGAATTACAGAGTCGGTTCACTAAATTCGAATAAATCCGATACGAACCGAGCAAAAGCGTAGAAGGGAAAGAGTCACACACACACACACACACACACACACACACTCGCGCAAACCAAAAGAAACAGAGAAATAGAAAGGAAGAGAGAGAGAGAGAGAAAACGAAGACAACAAAATTAATTATAATTAATAAAAATAGAGAATCTAGTGAGATGATTGCGCCGGGAATTCGGGTGGCACGCGGTCCGAATTGGATTTGGAATGATCAAGGTAATAAAGAATCCATTAAATATGCATTCAAATGGAATGTGCTCGTACGAATGCAGTTGAAAATTCGAAATTGAAAACATATATTGTCTTTCAGATGATGGCGAAGGTCACATAGGAACGGTATGCGAATTAGGTAGAGCTGGTAGTACATATTCACCCGAAAAAACAGTCATCGTCAATTGGGATTCAGGCAATCGATCAAATTATCGCGTCGGTTATCAAGATCAATTCGATTTAATTGTGGTTGACAACGCACAAATCGGTATGTTCACATTGACACACCTTTTCATTTGTCCGTTAATTAACTCAAAGCTAATTCATTTTTCTATAATGTTTGTTTTGATATATTTTTTGTTTTGTTTTTGCCATTGTTTCATCAATTTCATGACAAAAATAAAGGTGTGCGACATGCAAACATTATATGTGATGGCTGTTCTAAATCTGGACTAGCTGGTATTCGATTTCGGTGTGCACAGTGTCCGAACTTTGATCTATGCTCATCATGCTACGGTGACGATGTACACGATCTGAATCATGAGTTTGTACGATTTCAAACGTCTAATTCGGCTGGGTATGATATTAATTCAATCATAAAATATTTCAGATATGAAATCATTTGGTTAATGTAATTGTTGCATCAATTTATCATTTGAAACTGTAGTGTTCGAGTGCCACCAAGAGCCGGTTCGGTGAGGATTGAAATGAAAGGAATTTTTGTTGGCGCCAAAGTGGTTCAAGGTCATGACTGGGAGTGGGGCGGTCAAGATGGAGGTAAATGATTAAAATTATTAAATGATAGTGAAATAAGTAGAATGCACAATGATTGGTAAAATCATTACTGACTCAAAAACGATTTTTTTTTTTTTAAATATTTTAGGCAAATCTGGATTAGTGGTTGAAATTCGAGGTTGGGATAATATTTCATGTCGTAGTGTAGCGAATGTCTCATGGGTGTCCGGTTCAACGAACGTATATCGGCTGGGGCATAAAGGAAATGTGGATTTGAAATACATTCAACCAGCATCAGGTGGATATTACTACAGAGATCATATGCCAATTCTTGGCAAAAAAGAAGAACAAAAACCGGTAACGGCCGCAACACGATCCACATTCACCGTTGGCGATCGTGTTAAAGTGTGTTTGGATCAAAAAGCGTTGATCAATTTACAACAAGGGCACGGTGGCTGGAATTCTCGAATGGCCGAATACCTTAATAAAGTCGGTGTCGTTCATAGAATTACCGACAAAGGGGACATTAGGTATGAAATGACCTTCAAAAATCTATCGAAGAATAGAATACGATTTCGATAAAAATCCAATCCACTCCATTTTGTTTTACAGAGTTCAATATGAAAATTGTCCGAATCGTTGGACATTTCATCCAGCAGCTCTAGTGAAAGTGTGTACATTTCAAGTTGGCGATATTGTTACAATCGACACGAACGCTGCCAAAGTGGAAAAATTGCAAAAAGGTCATGGCGAATGGGTGGAGACAATGCGAAACGTAAGTAGAAATGCTAATAGCGAATGTAAAATTGATGACCTGAAAATCCTTCGGCTCAATACAAAACCAAAAATAATAACAAACTAAAATGTGCTTGAACTTTTCAGGCATTGGGAAAAACTGGACGAGTGACAAAAGTGTATACGGATGGTGATTTGCGAGTTCAGCAGCTTGACGATGGATTTGCGTGGACATTAAATCCAAAATGTGTCCGATTAGAGCGTTCACCGGCTATAACAGCAATCGCAACAGAACGTTCAAACAGTATGATGGATTTAAGTCATCAACGTACGGATCATGTAATGACACCGCTGTCTGATTTATCTGGAACATCAGCGGCTGATAAATTGGTGCGAGAAGCTGCTTTAGGTCGATTGGATTATGTGAAACAATATTTGGACGCTCATTCGGATCAAGTGGATTGTATGAGTGCTGGTAAAACGTGTCTTCAGGTAGCTGCACATCAAGGTCATATAAATATCATCAAGTATTTGCTATCGGTGCGAGCGAATGTCAATATTGTCGATAAAGAGGGCGATTCAACACTTCACTATGCTGCTTTTGGTAACCAGCCAGAGATTATGCGAACACTATTGATGAATGGCGCTCACATCGATGTAGTCAATTCAAGTCGTTGTTCAGCGTTGCATATTTCGGCACACAAAAAGCCACCGCATTGTGTGAAAGTGCTATTAGAATTCGGTGCAAATGTTAATATACAAGACAGTTATGGTGATACGGCGCTACATGATGCAATCGGCAAAGAAAATACTGAAGTGGTCGAGCTATTGTGCAATGCACCAAACCTTGACTTAACGGTACGAAACAATCGTGGCTTTAATGCATTGCATCATGCATCGTTGAAAGGAAATGTGGCAGCAACACGGAAAATTCTCCAATTGGCCCCACAGCTCGTTGACATAAAAAAGAATGATGGTTTCGCACCATTACATTTAGCATCGTTAAACGGACATTCGTTGGTCGTTGATGTCCTTGTTCGTGAGGGCAAAGCGGACATTAATATACGTAATAACCGAAGACAAACGCCATTTTTATTGGCTGTTGCACAAGGACACACAGCAGCCATCGAAAAATTGGTCGATTTGGGTTGCGATGTTCTAGTTAAAGATGAAGACGGTGATAATGCAATGCACTTGTGCGTCATCAAAAAGAGCAATTTAACACAAGAAGTGAGTGCAAGTGAAGCGCCGAAAATTTATGCGATCTATCAAAGTTTGGCACATTGCCATGAAAATCGATTGATGTATGCGATTCTGTGCTATTTGGCGCAAAGTGGCTGCCAAATCGATACAAATAACAAGGGTAACCAGATTTTACACTGGATTTTGGATAAAGAAATGCAAGATTTAATTCTCAGCTATGTGGCAAAAGCGCGCGCTGAAGATGCGATTAACGGTCGACGACCCGGCGTCAGTGATTTGCGAAGTGAATTGGAACAAACCTATTCAAATATTCAAGCGCTCAATCTATCAGAAAGTGCCAATAGTTCGACGGGAAATAATAGCTTTGCGACGGAGTTGGACGATGCCGTGCCGGGCACATCGAATCAATCAAATCCACCGACACCGATGCGACGGCAACAGCAACGCGATCAAAATGCATCACCGCTCAATGCAAGCGGCGATGAATTGTCTTCAAATCAGATTATACCAAAGAAATCAAATATTGATGATCCACGATTGGCCATCCGGGGCAATACACCCGTTGCATTGACGCCAAATGTTGATGGTGTTGCATCGACATCCAGTGATACGAGCAATATGTATGCAAATGCTGACAATGAATTGGCATCGTCTAGCTCAACTTCCAAAGATAATAATAATTTCAAGCAAAACAGTAGCACCGGATTGCCAAATGATTGCGCCAATGAAACGCATCATTCGAATAAAATTATCAATCAAATCCATTCAGCGCAGCCAAATGAATGCATCGTATGCAATGAAATATTACCTCTAATCATCTTTGAACCGTGCAGCCATCAAATTGCGTGCAGTGAATGTTCAATTCGAATGAAAAAATGTTTATCATGCGGACGACCAATTGAACATCGTCGTCTGCACAATGGCAAAGAAATACCAAAATTCAATTCAGCGAATCGTATGCAAGTTCAAGTCACACCTCGGCAACCAGCCAATGACGATCGATTGCGATACCTTGAAAGTAAAATTATGGAATTCGAAGAGACTCACAGCTGCAGCATTTGCATGGAACGTGTACGTGATGTAGCCTTTTTGTGCGGTCACAGTGCTTGTTCACGGTGCGCCGAAACACTGAAAATTTGCCACATGTGTCGCAAACAAATTGTGAAAAAAATCAATTTGTACTAAAAACAACAACAACAACAACAGAAACGCTCTGTCGGCAGCGTTAAAAAGCCGTAGCTTAACAATTTTGTTGGCTAGTTTGACATACAGATAAAGCAAAGTGAACCAATCAATAATAACACAAAAAACATCTTCCACATTTTGAAATAATAAGCACATCAACTGATAAAGCATTATGAATTGATGATAGACAATTAAAGTACGATTACTTAGGCGTTTCAAATGAATTTCCATTTGAACCAGAGATGGAGTTGAATGAGAGATAGACAGCGTGAGAGAACAGTGGGAAAATGTTATTGAAGGAGAATGTAATTTACAGGGTGCACCTTTCGTATTGTAAGAAGCATATATTTTGAACATTTTAAACAATACTACAATAATTAAACCATGTACCAGTAATTAATTGCATTTTTCTGTCAGAATTCATGTTGTTAATGTTCGAATTAATTATTTAATTGTTCAAAAATCAATTTTTTCACAAACACACACAAACCGAAAGCCAGTAGTCAAAAATAAGAGATCCATTCAGAATGATCTGAATCCAATACGACAACATTTATGGAATATGACGCATTTTAGTCGAGCGTCATTACAATCACAGTCGCTTAAATTTTTTTTAAATCATCGAAAAGCATTGAAGAAAAAATCAACACTGTTTAAATTGTATTACATTGTGTCGACTCACAATTGGTCGGTCATACAATGAAAAGTCTTCAAAAAAAACTTCTTCTTAAAAGCGAAAGAGAAAAAAAAATTAAACATTAGAGAATTTCAAGTGAATTACATGAAAATGTTCAACGGAATGCATTTTAGCAATGTCAAACTGAAAAAAAGTCGCAAATTAGCTTTTAATTGAAACATATAACAAAATGATTTATATAGATGGTCTGATAATTTTCTCGCAATTTATCGAATTTAGTTACTAAAAATAAAACAGCCATACCGAAGAGACGTTATCAAGCTATTCTTTAATACGAACAAAACAAAAAATTATTATTCAAAAACAAAACAAAAAACTCTATTCAAAATGTTGGTTAAAAATTTAAAAATAAAAAAAAACAAAATCTTTTTTCATATTTAGTAGTAGTAGGACCAGTCAAAAACCTGAAACCATCTCTCAATTGCATATCTTATCGTTGAAATGGATGAAATTTAAAAATCAAATAACCGCAACCAAAAAAAAAACATACACATGAAATGATACGATTCTGTGAGCTCTATCAACGTTAGTACGTTATCAGTATACAGAAAACATTTTTCATATCGGTTATTTGCTACACACTCTCTTTTTTAAAATAGAAAACACACAACAAATTAATCGATTTATTTCATTTTACGAAAATGATACGAAGTTGTTAGCAATTCTAGTAAATTCGAGAAGACTTTTATTGTGTTTGAATCAATACGACTTTGGAATGGAAAACAAATTACGGAATGTAAATGTTCGGAATTCTTGTCAAATCCGGGTCGGAAATTTCCCACGGAGCCCTTATTTCGATTCAAAGTTCTAATTTAGTTTGCGTTTTAGCTGGCTTTGCGTTTGAATTTTTATTTTTTAAAACACATTTGTTAAGCATCGATTGATAGAATTTGGCTTTTTTTTTTAAATAGTTAATTTCCAATTTAAGGACATTTTTTTACAACAAAAATAAAAAACAAATAATTTCTAATGTCTCGATTGTGCATTTGTACTTTTTTTGCGTTGCCAAACCTCTATGCCTCGCAAAATAGTTCAAAAAAAAAATCCTATTCCTTTGTAAATATTGATTTAATTTTTTTTTCCTTTTCTCTCGTAAACGCAATTTCATGAGAATTACTACGAACGCATTTCGTTTCGTTTAATGTAATAATAATTTATTTATTTTAAATTATTTTAAGCTAATTTTTTTTTTCCTTGCTAATTGTTTACAATTGTTTACATTCAAATCAATTGGATTAATAGCCGATCCAAAAGACATGAAAAAATCGCTCATTTATTGAAATAAAAAAAAATCAAATCGATTCAACAAAAATTTATGACATGTTATTGAATTCTCTTCTTCTTAAAAAAAAAAAATCATTATCCAGAATTAAGTGATCAATAGTTTTGGTTGAATTCCCACTATATTTCAGACACACGATCATGATAAGGACCATTTGTTTGTAAGCAAAGAAGAAATAAAACAAAACAACCATAATTGTGTATTCTGTTTAATTTCGAATAGATAGTTCGAAAATAAGTACACCACATGATATATATTTAGAGTTTACAACAATATTCTCTTAAAAAATGAAAACAAATTAAAAAAAGCTCTGTATTTATTCTCGTAATACATCGTTGGAAACCTTAAATAAAAACAGATTTCAGGTTAATTCATTGTTACTCATATTTTTGTGACAATTCTGTAATAAGTAAAAACAAAAACAAAAACCCTATACAAGAATACACTTGTTGACGAAATGTTAATAAAATGAAAATCCCTTGCAAAAAACAAAACAAAAAACAATTAATAAAATGGACAAAAATAATGACAAACAAGAAGAGTGTTTCTTTCATGAAAATGAATGATGTTGACGTTATTTTGACATTCGATATTCTTATCGTTGTTATTTTGGTATTGCTGATACTAGCGACCACTAGCAAATTCCTTATCAAATGACAGTCGACGCTTCTGGACACCAACGAGTCGAATGTGATGATAATCAACCCGGTAACAGTGATCTTTCAACTGGAATTTTACCCATACAAAAGATCTGTTGTCGCCATAGAAATATTTATAAAAAATTGAAAAAAAAAAAAAAATTCAGCTGTGTCAATAAAAAAAATCGCATTGATTCTCCCATTCGTACAGTCGACACTTGAACCACATTTTTGGCTGATGTAATTTTCATGCTACTAACAAGTTCCCCCCGTTAAGAAATTCCATACACACAACGTTATCAGCATCATTTGTGCTTCAATTGAATCAACATGATTAAGTTAGTGCCATGTCGGTTGATTCGTTCAGTCTCTCTAATTATGCGAGGCACATTTTTGTTGTTGTGTGAGCGACAAATAAACAACAAACAACAACAAGCACGTCAGTGGTATGACGATCGAACAGAGATAAGGCATAAACTAAAGTGTTAGCAGAATCGCCAGTCTACAGACTCTTTACATTGGCTATTGATGCATGCGTCTTTGTGTTGGTGAATTTATGAATATTGATCAATACACGTAACTCTCAACGCACAGTCAAACTGATAAACTCAACACTGATACACAAACCCACACACACACACGCGCGCGCTTACATTTTTCAAGTGTTTGCGGAAAAAAAGACCACGAACACTTCAAAAAGAAGAGAGTCGTCAGTGAAACATATCAGTTGGTTTTAAACCGTTTCGGTGAATAAACACATAATTAGATCAGCTATACGCAATCATTGTTAATAAATTTACACAGTCTTAGACGGTGAGTTAAGATGGAAATAAAAATAAACTGTACAGAACAAGTTAAAAAACAAACAAACAAACAAACATATTTTCATAAGTTTCACGGTTAACCAAGTGTTTCAAATGAACATTTTTTTTCACCACATTCACCGGCATTTCCTCCCGAACAAACAAGGCTTTGATTAGCTCATTTCGAATCGGCCAAAAAAATGCACGAAATTGTTAAAATTAATACACATTATAATTTATCAACAGTCGGAAGGTTATAACCTTCGCATATATGCAAACGAGTAAAATGGTCTAGACTTGATTTTTACAGAGTTGAACATGCCATTTTACTTCTCTAATTTAGCTCATATTTGAATAGACTACACGTCTCTGGTTTCATATAAGCAAAATTGAGTTTTTTATGACAATTGTTATTTTTGAAATTGTTTCCATTTTGGCAAATCATCGATAAATTGAAAGTGCATTTAAATGATAGTGAAGAATCGCTTTGAATTAATAATGGAATTATTTACATATTATATTGTTTTTTTTAGCAATTTACAATTTTCGTTTATACAATATGGAAATTTCAAAACATCAACCAATTGATATCCAATTTATTTTCTCTTTCAATTTGAATCTATGAACCGATGAGAATAAAAACGTATTATAGACAATTTGCAATCATAAAAGAACTAAGAAAATCTCGCACCCAAAACCGGTACTTCATAATTGCAATCTTATAGAGAATCATTGAAATTTTTGTGCATGAATTATTTGGTGTATCTCTTTTATTTGCGAAAAAATCGAGAGACGCATTGAATCGAGCATTTGGAGTTCATTTACCTAATCACCTTATAATTTTGTTTCTCTCCAGAAGTCGAAAATCGTTACTTCATTTTGCACCGAAAAGACATTAGTGGTGATTTTAGACCTCTAGAGGAAAACAAATTGACTACATTTTTCTATTGATTACTCTTTCCACTTAGCTATTCATTCCGTAGTCAGTTCCGTATTCTGTTCAATTTTCATTGTTTATATTTGTGTTATATTTCAACAATTAAATATTGACCAATTTTTGCAAAATAAAATCCCATTTTAATTTTAACCTTTGTAGAAAGATAACAAGACACAATGCCGGTTGATATTCAAAACGTTCTGGTCTGCGATGCTGTCGACGAATCGTGCATTCAACTTTTAAAACTGAATGGTATTAAGGTAATGGTAAATTTATGTATATATGTACGGTATTCGACCACTAAAGGCACACAAACAAAATACACGCGCAGAAAAAATCGAGACGGATTCTTCTTAATTTGTTGGAGGCGCTTCACTGTTTTTTTTTTCTACACGCATGCAAAAACAAAGCGAAATAAAAAAGAAAAATAACATAAATCAACCGGTTTTCAGAATATCCGTTCAAACGACACACAGAGCATCGAATACAGGCACTTGAAATGCTCTTGAACGTGAAAACATGTTCATCTCATTCAAATGAATATATTCAACAAGTTGCTTGCAATTCATGCACGTGCATCTGAGTCGGCACTTTTGTTTTGCGTGTGTGTGTGTTTGTTTGCTTGTTCATGTGTATCGATTCTTTTATATTTCATTCGAATTGATTTTTCTCGCTTCTAATCGTAAATTAAATGCAACTTCATTAATTGTATGTAACTAAATATGGTAAAAAAATAAATATTTTTTCAGGTTGACTACAAATTGAAATTGTCGAAAGAGCAACTCTGTGCTGAAGTAAAGGTACGGATTATATCACATGTAGAATCACATTTTTTTGTCTTATCAGCGTTGACATGTGAATTTTTTTTGTCCTTTCGTTCACTTCAATATCAATTGACCTAATTTAGAATTACGATGCGTTGGTTGTACGTTCCGACACAAAAATTACGGCTGAAGTACTTGAAGCTGGTGCCGGTCATGTGAAAGTTGTCGGCCGGTAAGATAAATCTATGGATTTTATTTCATTCAATTTTGTTTTCAAATGAAGCAATTCAATTAAAATTGATGTGTCGACTTGTTACTTGTTACAGTGCCGGAGCTGGTGTTGACAACATTGACATTAATGCAGCAACAAAACACAATGTTATCGTTTTAAAGTGAGTCAAATGAAAGTTAATTATTTGTTTCTGATTACAAAATCACTTTGCTAATTGGATGTATTTTGTTGTTGTTGTTTCTATGCGTAGTACGCCTGGTGGAAATTCAATCTCAGCATGTGAGTTGACTTGTATGCTTATCGGTTCATTGGCGCGTCCAATTGTTCCAGCTGGCAAAAGTATGAAAGATGGCAAATGGGATCGCAAATTGTACGCTGGCTCGGAATTGTATGGCAAAACATTGGCCATTCTTGGTTTGGGCCGAATCGGTCGTGAAGTCGGTATTCGCATGAATGCATTTGGAATGAAATGTATCGGTTTCGATCCAATTACCACAGCTGCCGAAGCAAAGGCTGCCAATATTGAAAAAATGGAATTGAACGATATTTGGCCATTGGCTGATTACATTACCGTACACACCCCACTCATTCCGGCCACAAGAAATTTAATCTGCACCGAAACACTCAACAAATGCAAGCGTGGCGTTAAAGTCGTTAATGTTGCACGTGGTGGTATTATTAATGAAGCTGATCTATTGGATGCTTTGAAATCAGGCCAATGTGGAGGTGCCGCCATCGATGTATTCGAACAAGAACCACCAACGGCCGAAGTAACAAAAGAATTAATTCAACATCCAGCTGTTGTCGCTACACCACATTTGGGCGCTAGTACAAGTATGACAATTTTATCACATTGTTTTCCAATCAATTCGTCTAATTTGCGTATAATTTTAACTCTGAATTTTTTTTAGGTGAAGCACAAGTTCGTGTTGCCGTTGAAGTTGCCGAACAGTTTATCGCTCTCACTGGTCGCTCAAAGGAATACACCAAATATGATGGTGTCATCAATCGTGATATTTTGGCAAAATATTAAAAACAACCAAAAAATATCATCACACATTTTTATCATGTAGAAGTATTTGCTAGTTGATTTCATATCTCAATAAAGCATACACATTTTATTTTTTTTTCTTTAATTAAACAAACAAATCGACATTATTTTTTTGTTGTTGTTGGCTAGGTTTTTATTTGAGCGCAATTTTACAGTTATTTTTGGGTCTTTTTTTCTTTTCTATCTTGTTATTAGTTTTAATTGGAAAAAATTGCTATATTTAAATGCAAATTGACTGAATCATTTGCGATAGCGTATAAAAAATGGGTTCGCCAGTCAATTCAATATGATTGCAATTATTCAAAACATTTGCTTCCTCATAGAAACTGCATTTAGCAAAAGTTATTTTTTTTTCTTATTAGAATGATCACTAACATTGCAAACAAATAATTTATATATATTTTTTTTTTAAAGAAACAAAAAAAAAATAATTCTGTTAACACAATCGAAAGAAATGTTAAAAATACAAATGAAATGTCTATAAGTTGCTGAATCAACACATCGACAGAAGTAAATAATATTAAAAAAAAAGAAACCGAAGTTTTGAGTTCAAGAACTTATTTATCTTATCTGCAGTAGTGTGTTCCGTTGGCGGTGGTGACCGCAAATGCGTTACGCCATTTACGCCCGATTTGTGCATGTCAACACTCGTGTAATACAACCGACACCATATCGAGCGTACACTTTCTCATGCCATTGCAGTAAATGTGCACTGGAATTGTCCGATGGAAATTCAAATCCACGATAAATATACTTCATGAGCACATCAACTAGATCTGCATCGTTTAAAGCGGTTATAGCACTATCCATTTGGTTTGCTTTGATCGATAGCAATACTTTGAGTGTCAATTGTCGGGCGTTTTCCTATGAACAAAAAAAAAAAAAATATGATGATACACAAATTTATACACTGGGTTTTGAACAATGTCTGGAGATGCGGATGAAAATGGAAATTCAATGCACATTGGTCACGGTGTTCACACAATGTTGGCAATGAACAGATGAACACACATTTTATACATTAAATGGGTGGACTCACCTTGGCTTGTTGGTTTTTGCTTGTCAATGGCGCATTCTCAAGTACCAATTTCAATGCATCAATATTTTTTCCAGTATTCAATAGTTTGGTTATCTCTGCATCATCTGGGCCGGTGTATGCGGTTCCATTTGAATCAATTTCATCCTCCTTAAAATTGTCCTCATTGTATTGATCGACATTTATCTTACGAAAAGCCGAACTCAATGTATTTTTTGCCATTTTATTAAAAAAAAAAGCACTTTCTATGAATTACAATGTTATTCAATTCCACGTAATTTATTGGTATTTAACTAAAAATGTCTCGTCTGAACAACTTCAACCCAAATAAATTTAGCAAGTTAATAAAATAGAATAGATAAAACGAAGATGATTCAGTGGGGCAATATGAATAATACACAAAAAAAATCTCTCCCGTCTAAATGTCAAACAGACGTGTGCCATCGCATTGAAGTTGGCTGCAATTACTTTGACACTTTCGAATTTTCCATTTAAAATCAAAATCATCAATTGGTTTGTAGTTGACGTTGAAATGAAAATTCTGGAATTTAATTTTTTTAATGAACTTGATTTATTAATTTTATGGTATCATACAAATTCTGTGTACTGAGTAAATTTTGGTTTTGTTTTATTTGAACTACAATTTCGAGCAAAAAATGCTTTGTCTCAGGATACAGAGAGAGAGAGATGTATTTTTATTTTCTAGAAAAAGAGCTAAAGAGCTGTATGATTTCAAACAATAAAACAATAGTTCTCGAGAACATTTTTAACTGAAAAAAAATGTTAATCTCATTTAAAAAAAAAAATCGAAATATCACTGAAATTATTTCTATCGAAAGCGATGTCAGCTACAACAAAAACTATATTTTAACTTTGTCTTTTTTGTGATAAACGATCAACCGGCTGCAAAAAGTGTATCAACAATTTATGTGCTTTTTCCATTTTTTTTTTCTTTTCTCTAAATTTTTTTTTGTAAACATTTAAATTTCAATTGTGTTTTATTCTAACACCAATCAAACATTGATCCATGAAATAGACCGATGTCATGCGTGTCGGTTACAGAAAATATCAAAACTGATGATGAAATGCGCTCAAAATGATAAAATTATAGAAAAACAGATGATTTGGTTGACAGGATGATGTTTTACGTTAGTTTTTTTTTGTTTCATCTATGAATGTAAATTACGATCCGAGAGAATTCATCGTCGTTTACCACATGTGTGTTTCACGAATCTCACTAATAATATGATTAGCTCGGGTCAATGCCTGCAACACAGAAGAAAAATTTTAGGAATATTTTTTGACAAAAAGGGCTAAAATGTAAAGTTTTTTTTTTACTTTGAGCATATCAGCTGCTTCCTTTCGTCGAACCGCAATATGGTCCGATTCGTTTAAGAAATCTTCGGCATTTTCCGATTTATATAAATGCGTAACTAATTCCGATTGGAGGTTGTCTTTCACATAATTCACCAAGAAGTGCATAACTGCTTTTGGTACTGAGTCTTGAATTGACTTGCGTACGATGTAGAAGTACGATTTAATGAGGCGCTCTGTATTTAAAAAGAAAATGTTTTGATTTGATTTTTGTTGTTGTTGAAAGGTGTTTGATGGAAAATCAAACAAAACATACCAATAACATCGCAATCCTTTTGCTCTTTTTCGGTTAATTTGCGAGATGTTGGATTGATTGGAACATCCGGTAAGAGATTCACCGGTTTCAATGGGCTCAAAATGCCATGAGTTGGTGTATTAGTAGACGAACTGTCGGCGCTTTCGTTCGGGAGCCGTTGATTATTGAAATTTGGTGCAGCTGGCGGTAGAATATTAGCCAACCATCCCGAAGTCTTTTGATCCTCATTTTGGTCATGGCTTTTGTGATTTTGTGCATCACCAAATGCATCAACGTGATTATTATGCATTGCCGGTGATGGATTACGATTTGTGCGTCTCTTGTCCATTTGATCATGCCGTTGATTCCAAGGCTCTTGAGTGTGATCAGCTTTCAAAAGGCTTGGCACCAATGCAGCATCTTTGTGGAAATCTGGATGCTTCGTATTTATATAAGCCAATTCAATGGCAACAATATTTTCAACCATTGAATTGGTATTTGGTAAACGACGGCGCAGTAATTGAGTCACAACATCCACAATTTTCTCGTGCAATTTTGGGAATCGAAGCATTTCTTGTTGCACTTCGTTACCACAATGCTGAATGATACGTTGCATTTCTTCGTGAATTAATTCGACACATCGCAATGATGGCTCTTCCAAACGGCGAATTTGACGCTTCACCAGCAACTCGAAAGACACCTTAAAGTTTTTACAAAAAAAGATTCAATCGATTAATTTGATGTTGAAGATATGATTTCTGATTGGTCTAGGATACTTGGCTAACTACTGACATGTAGATTTTCAATACGAACCTCAGGTACGAAAAGTGCTGGCCGTGGACCAGTAGCATTTCGAATTGCCGTCAAAATATCCATTTTTGTGAGACCTTTTATAAATGAAAGAGAATATATATTTTGTAATTTTATGCCGTTTTTGTGCGAATGAAGAATGGATTCATGCTCACCAGCCAAAGGATGAATGCCATCCAGGGTTCGGCCAAATGTTTCATGGAAAATATAGCAAATTCTAGCACCACCACAGAGCTCTGTAGTCTCAATATTTCTAGCTGTTCCTTCAATGGTTGCGCAGTAAGCACTTGCAAACTTAGTTATAATTTGGAGCAGTGTTTGACTTTTGTCGGTAACATCCTCTCCGTATGAGTTTAACAACGATTGAAACTGTGAGATCATCACATTAACACGAGTCTATGAATGAAAGGGAAATATTAGATCCAAGAATTCAATGAAAATGCCATCAATTTGAACTGTTTTTTTTCGGAGCTCTTATTATTTATCAACAAGTTATACCTTAAGATCTGGTAAACAGTCTCGAATGTGGTGCATGAGCAGACGATTAAGCGTTTTAGCCAAATATGGAGTACCATTGCGAGTAGCTAGTGTGGGATATTTACGTTGCAAATAAGCTGCTTCGTCCTTAAGTTGATCATTAATACTTTTTTTGTCCATAATATCTTGCTGGGATCGGTTGACAACGCCTGCGAATTCAAACAAATGAAATTATTAAAATTATTTTCAAGTTTTCACATTTTTGGGTGCATATCATAAAACCAAGTTTTATTAGTGGAACACTGCGCCAGTCTACATTAACTAACATTCAATAAAAACATAAAAAACAATCTTATTCTGACGAAAAAGCAATAAAATCGCTTTTCTCTGAAAATAAAATGCATTTGTTTCTGTTTTTATTCGACAAAATAAATTAAATGGTTAATTACCAGCAACCTACAGATAATTGAACTACTTCAATTTTCACTTACCAATAATTCCAAGTTTAACCGGAATTACACGGCCACAGAGAATATCAATAGCATCAGTTCCAGCATCCATTAAATCTAATTTTGTAACAACAGCCAATGTGCGTCGACCGTCTGGATCAACATCTTTTGCCATTTTTAAACTTTCGCTGGTCGCCAAATCAGTATTTGCTGCGGTTACCGCCAAAATAATTGAATTTGGATTTTCAATGTATCTCACCAGCAAATCTTTAATCTGTGCTTCAATATCTTCAGGTTGATCACCGACTGGCACCTTTGTTAAACCAGGCAAATCAATGAGCGTTAAATTGACCACACGCGTCGAATAAATTTTTAAATTGATTGGTTCCGGGCAAATGCCTTTGTTCGAACCAGCCATGCGATCGGTTTCATTTTCGATTTCCTTACGAATTTCCTCAAAATCAGGAAATACTTTATTTTTTGTATGCAAAAATTTGCCCCATTCTTCAAGCTTAACGGTTCCAGCTTCAGCTGATCGATGGTCTTTGTCATCTAGAGGACAATAAATCAATTGTAATACGAGTGGTCGTCGAGTAACAATGCCAGTTCCACGCGGTAAAAATGAACGCCCCACTAAACTTTCAATTACTGAACTTTTTCCAGAACTCTAAATAAATGAAAGACAATTTTGACATATGAATCACATGTGACTAAGATTTGATAAAAATGAAAGATAATATTTTTTTCGAAAAATTGAAATTTAAGAAATAATAAACTAGGTTTTTTGATGTGGAATGCAGTTTGAACCAGTTCATGCAGGTGCATTTGAATTGAGCCAAACAATTATCCCATTTATGTCATGCTCGGTATGAATGTGAGTAAATCCCAGTTTATGCATATATAACATGGAACAAACTCAAGAAAAACATGAAAATTACGTAATTTTTTTTTGTTATTTCAACAGAATTCCGTCACATTGCAACAACAAAAAAATTGTGTTTCACATGAATATTTAATTTTAACATTTAATCGACATTCCATTCGATTCATTGTCAATCGATTTCAATTGCAATGGAAAATGCATTAACACGGGGGGTAGCCATTGATTTGTTACACTATAACATATAATACCTGTGATCCAAGAACAACGATTTGTGGTAGTTGAATTGAATCGGAGCCGACCGTATTAAAAACATCTTGTAATTTATTTACAACTGGAATTAAAGCTTCCATTTTAGTTGACAATTTTAAATTTGCGTAACACTAAATGCCGTCCAATTGAATTTTAGTTTGAACAACTCAATGCAAATGTCGAATATGAAGTTAAATTTAATACAAAAAAAAACTACTAAAACAATTTCGTTTTGGACAAGCAAATGTTCTGTGTGATGAGAAAAATTTTTCCTTCTTTCAGACTTTCACAACTACTAAAACAATTTCGCGCACCGCGCAAATGTCATTCAACATACATGCTCACTGATGATGAGCAAAATCTGACGAACGCTTTTTTAATATTTTCAAGTTGTCGAACCTTCGTCTAGGTGTTTTGACAGATGCTTTCAAATGCTGATAAATCGTGATTTTTTCACACATATGTAGTTGCCGGTTCATATGACGATTGCTATTGTGAACAAGTTGCTTCATTTACCAATTTCTAAGCTGATGAGAATTTGATGTTCAAATAAAATTCATGAAAATCTCAATAAATTTTCTTTATTTTAAACAATTGAATAAAAATGGCGTCTCCATAAATACAAGTTATTTACGACACTGGCATTTCATTAGAATTATCGTCACGATGTGATTCACTTTCGGTTGAGTTTCCACCATCACTGTCCATTTGATTGGACAAATTCTTCGAATTATGCTTTCTTCTGCCGCCAATTTTAAACTTTCTCTGAGGCAACACTTCCAACAGCGTCTCTTTCCATGGCTTTCCTTCAGATACTTTAAGTAAAATTTCAAAAACTGAAAATAAATTCGATTTTAGATTAGAACTCAAATTCAAAAGCATAGAACTAAATGAAGTCATGTAAATGATACCATGAACGATGGTCAGCACACTTCTGGTTTTCATTTCAATGTGTTCGCTCAGTGGAAGACGAGCAGTTCTTAGCCCATTCTCTGTGGCTCGTTGCAATGACAATCCCTTATGATGATTATGATCAACCAATCCGCCGATTATGTAAACTGTATTCGGTTCCAGTTCATTCAGTACATTGTCTGAATCGCTAGTTAAATAAACAATTGAATTGCGATCAAACAGATCCAAATAACTCTCTTGATGGATTTTAACGTCCCAATTTTTGTAGCCATCATTTCGACTTAGTGACTTTTCAATTCGACCATCTTGTTTAATGCTGGTAAAGTGCAGTCTGATTGGCATTGACGATTTCCGATTTTCTGTGTACACCCGCAGCATTTGCTTTGAACATTTGGCAATATCTTTGTCCATCATGAGTTCATCATAATCAAAATCGATGGCAACACTCACCAAATTTGGACTTTCATCAATTTTATTTTGTTTCAATTTTTTACGTTTGCTGCAAGGGCCCGGTAACCCGAGTTCAACCTCCTTGGCTCGCCGCTCTTTTCGCTTCTCTCTCTCTTTTTGTCGTTTTATTTTTCTATTCTCTTCCCATTTTGCTGCCTTTAAAATCTTCTTTTGTTTACGTCTCGATAGAATTTCGTTACGCTCTATTTCGCTTTGATCGCTCTGATTCAATGGTATTGCTGGATTTGTTTCACATGGTTTTCCATCTATGTCGTTAGCTACTTCCACTGCAACGTGATTTTCCGTTACATTTTGTTCAATCTCTAGATTCTCACTCATCTTTTTCCTCAATAGATTAAAATTGAAATTTCAATCTGTTGCAAACTTTGAGTTATAATGATTTGAAGTCGATTTATTACCTTTGACCAGTGTGATTTGTTTTGACGTTTCCAAAGCATGTGGTTTAACGAAACGTCAAAATTGCATGTCAACATTGTTTAACATGCTTCAAATGAAGTAGACGTTTATTGTTGTTTTTTCATAACCGGTTTGTAAATCTTGAGATTGATGCGGCGAATTTTATTCCCACAAATACAAAAATTCAAATGTTCAAATGTATTTTGTCATTTTTATTAAGAAAAAATATTTTGCATCTTTTATTTGTCGTTTGGCGAACATGTTTACAAAATATAGATGAATCTAAACATCTTTTTTTCAGACTGACTACTAAATGCTTTGAAATTGTAATGAAAATAATAAAAAAAAAGTCCATGCGAATGACGAATGGTCGAACGATTAAATTGATGGAAGCGATCAATTCATTTGTGTACCAAATGCCTTGGTAGTTTAATATTCCTGAGAGCTGTCTCCTTGTGCCTCATCCTCTGCGTCCTTTGCTGCTTTCACCTTTGATATCTAAAAATGTTGATATTTGAATTAATTGAATGTTTCTGAAATATTTTAGTTTATTTCAAAAATACTAACGTATTCAACGGCATCTTCTTTTGAAAGAGAACTCAAGTACAACTGAAGCTGTGCCGTATAGCTTTCAACCTTTTCATTGTACTCGGAGTTAAGTTGTTTTCGCTCTTTTTTGGTTAGCTTGTCAAATGCTTTCGCTGCCTTATGTGGTTTGCCGGTGTGAACGTGTTTAGCGAAATATCGGAAAAGAGTTGATGGTGGCCTGTCACTAGGCGGTTCAACCGTTTTTTCCTTCTTTTCTTTCTTTGACTTTTTCTTGGAACTGGTGCTTGTAGTGCTGCTAGAAGCATCACTTTCGCCCTTATCATTCATATCACTAGACTCCGACATTGAGTTTAGTTTTTTCTTCTTTTTTTTCTCCTTCACCTCAATCGGTGTCTGCATAATCTCCTTCATTTCTACCAGATTTGGTTTTTCTGTTGACTTTTTGGGCGAATTCACTTCTACCGCAGTTTGCCTTTCTTGTGACATTATCGGCGATTTCACTTCTAACGGAATTTGCTTTTCTGGTGATTTCATTGGCGATTTAATTGGCGTTTTTACTTTCGATTTTACTGACGACTTTATCAGGGATTTCATTGAAATCTGAAGATTAGGTTTGGCATTGACTTCATCAGAGCTCGAATCAACACCACTCGATGCCGATAATTTCCGTTTCTTCGGCTTGGGTGAATCAATCCCTTCCTTCATTTCATTTTCTTCATCTGTCTTGTTTTCAGGTTGCCGTTCAACGTAAACCGATTTTCTGCGCTTCATTTTTTGCGGACTTACACCATGTCGTTCATTGAACTCCTGCTGCTCTTTAGCTGTTTTTTCCTTCAACTATCCACAAAAAAAGAAGTTAGAATTGATTTTAATACTTTATGATTTCAAAATGCAATTTTAAAAGACGAACTGTAAAGCGCAAAAGTTGCTTACAATTACGGCTGCATCAGTGTACGTTTTCTTCTTTTTTGCATCCAATGATTTCCAGCGTTGAGCAATCTCTCTGAACAAATCTTTACCATCATATTGATCTTTCATTTTGTTATACACATCTTTAACGAATAAACTGTACGCCGATGGCGATTGCTTCATTTGACCTTTGAATATACGCTGCTCCTCTTTATTCAGGAATTTGGTGTCCTGTTGAACAAATTAAGTTGTAAAATAATTTGGACATATCAATGAATATTTCAAAACCACGATTAAGTTGCCGTACCCCATCAGCCAAACTGACGGCCTTGTGCACCCATTTGTACTTTTCATCAATCGATAAATTGGTATATTCCTCGCGTAATTTTGCATAATCACTTTCACCTGGATTATCTTCAACGTAAAGCGTAAACGGTGTTTTGGCTTTACTTGCGATCTTAGATGGCTTTGAAATACTGCCGGAGCCGGAGGTAGCACTTAATAGAAAAGATAAACAATTAAGTGTTTGTGGCTATAACATAATCGTTGAATGAGTGTATACTTACATAAATTCCTGCTTTTTCACTTTGTATTCCTGCAAAAGCTGTTGAGCTTTATGTTCATAAACGATTTTTTCTTCAGCTGGCATTTCTCTGTATCGGTTTGCCAAATTTCGCATAGTTTCGGCCTAATTCAAAATCAGAAAAAAAAAACAAAAACAGTGAAATAGATGCTGTTGAAGTGTAAATTCATTACGTCATTTTTAGAAACTTACAAAATCGCCACTGGATGTGACATTCAACAGCTGATCCTGAACGAAAATTTGGTAGCTGTTTAATGGCCTCTTCAGTGGGCACTTTTTGATGTTCGCCTCAATATCAGTGGAAATTTCATTTAAATTACGATGACGTCGTACGTGCTTCAAATGATCTGAAAAGCGTTTTTCACAATCCTCGGCCGAATAGTTTTTAAACGCAATGTTACCCCAATTCACCTGTTTTAATCTGGTTTTATAGTTAACTTTGTCGTTCTCCTTTGAAATGGATTTGACTTTTGTGACGAGTTCACGGTCATCGTCACTGCTCCAACCTTGATTTATGCAAAACATAACACGGTATTTAATTGCATTTTTCTTTTTTTGTGTTAATAAATCTTGTTTGCAATTACCTCCATCACTTAAAACGCTTTCAGTTTCAGCCAAACTCATGTCAATGCCATTTCCATAGTCCGGTATTTCATCATCTGATTCTCCAGAATCCTCCACAAACTGTTTCGATATATTAGACGCATTCGTTTTATTGGCAACTTTCGTACGCTTCTTTTTTAACGTCTTCTTGGTGCCCGAATCCTAATCAATGGAATAAGAACAAACATTTGAAAGTCGGTCAATTGACACAAAACACATATTTGAGGTTATGTCATTTGATTACAAACAATGATTTTGTCGGTGAAATTTTTCGTAATAATTTCGAATTTCTTTGAATTTAATTTATTTTATATAACAGTAAATCTGTTTTTTTTGCAAAATATATACAATAATATGTTATTGCTTGTTAATTTTCTGCCTCGTCAATTCGATAAAACTGAAAGCATGCACGTCGTCGAGTTGTTTATATTTTGAAAGCAACGCATTTTGGTCGAGTGGCGTCTCAAAACAAGTTTCAATGAATGCATTGTGATTTTTTTTTATTTTTCTTATTTCCACTTTTTTCTTCATTTGAAAATTAATCAATATACTTACTTCATCCATTTTTTAATGAGAAGAATTCTCTTTAAAACTTTATTTACGTTCGATAAGATATTGCAAACACAACGCTCCAAATGAAAATGAACATATATGTCATACTCCGCTCTAGTGACACATCATTGGCAGGAAAACAACTGTCAAAGCATAAATATACTCTAGTACCACATTAACGCTCTATGTGATTTTTGTTTTCACTCACTAGAAATATGCTCAATTTCAATTCAAAACATTGAATAAATTCTTACACATTTATTAAAAGTAGAAATTCATTTTACACTCGCGATTTTTATGAGTTATGAATTATTATTGTTTTTTTCTTGGAATTTTTCTTCATGCATTCAAGTACTTACTCATTTTATAGAAGGATTCTCAAACAAATTACTTACATCTTGAATAACAACGAATGATACATTAATTTTCACATGAAATATTCACGGTAGAAAATATATTTGGTATTTGGGCATTCAGAGCTACCGACCAGTTTAACTCAAAAGTTGACACATTGTAGTTTGCAACTGAGAATTGTTGATTAAAAACTAAAGAGAGCATAGATACGATCACATAATAAATAATTTAGTAGAGTCAAAGTGGGTCTTTCGATATGAAAACAAAAGCAATCTTGTCACATAAGATCCTCTATATATGACTAGTTCAACTAGTCTAGTTTGTAATATTTTATACTAAAAACTAGTGAATGTGGTGTGGCAGAGAGCCACAGCACTTAACGTTAACGGTACATAGCGGCCACTGTAGAGTGTGATCGTGCGTCGGTTGACGCTACATATTAGTACTAACGGTCAGTTGCTATCGCTGACCAGCGACTAATTCAGTAAAATATATTCAATGCTTAATACAAATCCTATCGACTCAAATTGGCTTCAAGATGAAATCAAAAAGCTTCCAAAAAACTATAGCTCTTAAAATCGTTTTTGCAAACAAATTTAGATGCATTTGGTCACACATGGTATTTTAGGAGTGACAAACTATTATTAGGTTCAAATGTGAATTTTCTTTCCTTTGGTTAAAATTCTCAAAAGTTTAATCTGGTACGCGGTGCGAATTATTTTGGTATTCGTAGACGATATCATCTACCCTATCTTGATGGCAGACACAACAATTTAATAAAAAAATGATAATGTTTTCATTATTCATATAATCAAATCAAAAAAGTATAAACTATGAACGCAATTTTAGTTCGATTTATGAAATTGGCTGAAAGGTTCATGTTTGCGACGTGATGGATGCCCATCTTCACGCACGCATGTAAGATATTCTGTGTGTATTACAGAACAGCATATGAAGTGAATCACGATTCAGAGTATCGAGAGATAGAACAGCGAAAAAAAACGAAATGAATGAAACCGCCCGAAATCGTAATATGGGCGAGTGCAAAATAAAAATATGTAAACGTATCAATCGGTTCCCCAGAGACGACTAAAACGTGATTAGACAACTGAAGATTTCTCTTCTGGGATTTATAATAAAATGGTGAAGTACCATTCATTCACACAAACACACACAGCCAGCTAGCCACCGATCGAATCATCATCATCAGCATATTAAACCACCATTTCTGAGTCAGTTGGAGTCAGTATTCTTTTTCGTGCATTGTGATTTCCATTTCTTTTTATCACATCCTTTTACTTGCTACGCCGAACGGCTACCCGTTTTGCTCGAGATTTCCCCCAAATCGGTTTGGTGTTCATTTCACGCGTAACATTCTTTCAACACTTTGGCTGTTCATGTGGAGCCTGTAATCCTGGTGCAATCTCAAAGTTGAACCGGATTTAAATGTCATTTTTCTATTTAATTGTTAAATAATACCGCCATTAAATTCAATGGTTGATTTTTTTTTTCTTAAGAAACAAGTCATTTGTATAAATGGCATTTCCTGCATGCATTCATTTACAAGGAAGTGAAATATTTATGTTGAGCATGGAAATTATCAAGCCAAGCTGCCGTATAAATAATTGTCATTCATGGAAACAATATTGCATTGGTGGTATGCAAGCAAAAAAAAAAAAACTAATCGTAAAAATTTTCCACTTGACGTTTTGCGACCATGCACAAGTAAAATGGTAAAGCGAAGGGAGCAAACAATGCAAAATTTTGCGCTCACGAAAGAAAGAACTGAAGAGAGAAAAAAAAACACTGCTACCATTTCTATTCACATTTCCAGTAGCGATGTTCCGATACAATTGTTTCTTTTTTTTCACAGTGATTTCAATGTGTTCTATTTGTTTTTCTTCGTGTCAATTTTTTTTTATTTGACTTTTTTTTCTTTTCCATCTTTTGGGCTTTTTCATTCAAGAGCGAGACGCAATAGCATACGAGGTAAAAAGTGTGTGATTGTATGAATATACGGCCAGCGTAGAAAAAACATATGAAGAAGAAAAAAAGTGGAGCAAACCAAAGCTTTACTTTAGCAATTTTTTCCCGGCAGCAATGTGAATGAATGATTCCTTTGTTTTTTACATTTGCAATTTTCTTTTCAATTCAAGAAAAAAAAATTTATGAAAATTTGCATGTACTCTGGGTGCATATTCTATGAGTGGAAAACGGTGCGTTGCTACACACACACACACACACACATTGAGATGCTGACGAAGAGAAAAACCAAAAAGTGATGATGAAAAAAGTGGCAACCAGATTGTGTGAATTGATAATGATGGATGGAAATGAGCTATTCACTTGAGCTCACACTCTTTCTCTCACCATCTCATATGTGCATCTGGAAATTTTTACCGCAACGTATATGAAATATGGATTTAATATGAATTAAAATGGAGAACGGCATTTTCTTTCTTCCTTTCATTCTTTCTATCTCAATCTACATTTTCAGTGATTTGTATGAGTGAATGCGTGTGTGTGTGAGTGTGTGGCTATAGAAAGTTGCATGCTCAGCTGAAGAAATGAATGCCAACATATTGCATTCGGAATAACACCGAACGGCCCAAAGTGATTGTGACCATATTAATTTGCGTCAATGGGCTCATTGAAACTCCATCTTTTCTGCAAATACTCAGTTTTCGTATTAGAAATCCACATAAATGCTGCTACTAGTTGGTATTTGGAAGAGAAAGAGAAAAAGAGAGAGAGAGAGAGTAAGAGAAATGTCATCAACATCTTTTGACACTAAATACAGAGCCAAATGAAATGTCATTTTCCCAGAAATTCAACAAAAAAAAAAAGAAATGGGAAAAAAGATGTCGAGTATTATGCTGAGGTTCTTTTTGAAACCAACAATTCTCCAGCATGCATCAATAACAAAAATTCGTTGAAGCAAACATTGAGCATTGCAATCTTATGCACATTCATGTTTGACAGTAAAACGAAGTTATACAAATGTACGATGGATGCAAACGTATGCAATGGGATGATAAAAAAAAACAGGGGCACAGTGCATTTTAAATTGAAAATGATTATGCTGCATTTGAATGTTAGATGGTTGCATCGAATGGTTGTGGTGTAGCGGTGATTGCATCGAGACCATCGTCGAGTATGAATTTTATCTCGACAAATAAAACCAATTCATCTTGAAAATTAGCTTGCACTTTGTGCATTGCCTTTGCTGTTGCTGCTTTGGCACATCTCTCTTGTATACGAAATTTCAATAGAGTCTATTCCGCTTTAGCACATTTATTGAAATGAAGTGTTCACTCACCGATGGTGTTCGAGATAGCTTATTGAATATGAAGCCGTACGTAAAACGTGCAATTCTTGTTATTTTTTAAGGCATTTAAAGAATATTTTATCATGTTGAAATGCACGCATCGCCTTTTTCTCTCGTTCTCTCTCTCTCTCTCTCTCTTCAATTCCATACCTTTTATGTCCATCATCAAACGAAGCACAAGAAAAACACATTCGAATATATTTTAATGCTTTCACCAAGCACAGGCAGACTGACTCACTGGTTGGTTCAGTAAACCGTTTCCATAGCCATTTTTATTTTTTTTTATTTTCAAAAGCATTATCTTTTGCAAATGCATAACATTTTGTCAGTGAAAAAAATACCCTCAGAGACTAATATGTACGCAATTGTGGTAAGAGCCATGATATGGAAAATGAAAAAGAAAAAAACCGTATGAAGGAAAAGAGAAAAATATAAGTCTCTATCGAATTTCAATAAAAGTCTATGATCTGTTTAGAATATACTTGAGATTCATTGTCGGCTAAAAACATCTCTCGCTCTCTCTCTCTCTTTCTCTCCCACACACACACACACACACACACACAAAACACATACAATGTGTGCACATATCAAAAAGAGGTATGAGAGTTTCACAAATATGAGTGGCATGTCGATATATATGCGTCTTCCATATCGACAAAAAGCCACTGCTGAACGATGAATCAGAAAAAAAGGAGACAAGAGCCAAGAGCCAACAGCATAAAAGAGGCAAACAGAAAAGCACCATTGAAATTTGTAAAGCAATAACATCTTATGAATGTCATCGAGATAACGCATATAAAAGACACTCACGGAGAGTCCATTGTTATCACCATTTAGTGTGACAATTCACATACTCATCAGCGTCATACAGTGCCACTCATCGCATCACATCACACAATAAGTATGCATATTCATGTGGCTATGATATGGGTGTTTGCGTATGTGTGTGTGTGAGTGAATGTGGCTGTGCCGCACACTAGCGCCCATTCAAGCACATCCCCACATCCCATAACAAGGCATCGGTGATGATACAAAACCACATTCGAATGGTTTTTATCTTTGTTCACCATTGCTGCCATCTCAAAGCACACACTCTCCCCCTTTCTGTCTCTGACAACAATCTCTGCATAGAACGCGAATGATAAGCTCTTTTTCATTGGTTTACATCGTCAGCTATTCAATATGAACAACAAATACGACATAGTGAACAATTTGGTAAGGAAAAATGCTTTCAATCCGCGTTTTGTGATTTTTAAAAAAAAGCATGCAAATTATATGGTTGGGACTCCATCTGGAATCTGGATGGGCTAACAAGTCCGACTGATGTCATTTTTTAAATGAAATTCGGGAAAACATTAAACAGATTTTTCACATGTTTTCGAAAGGCACTTTAATTTTGAGGGATCGTTTGACGATTTTTTTCCGGAGAGGGGATTCGATTATTCTGTTTGCTTTCTCTCTTTTGAACTTTCAGTTATTTTGTGTGTGATATGAATTAGTTGCAAAATGCCAAAGCTCTGGATCAAAATGCGGAGTTTTTCACTGGAAATCAGCATTTTTCCACTGCAACAACTTTGGACTTTGTATATTAACCATCGGTTTGACCTCTTGACTCGTAAATCATTCATTAAATCATGAGCGCAAATGATTATATGGCTCCATTAATAGAATTTTATTGGAGGGTAATTTATGTAATTAAATTACATTTAATTGATACGCCTTGAAAAGTGAATGCATGAATCTTGAGACGGTGCTCATAACTTTTTCATGTTCACATTAAATGCAATATTTAGTATATATAATGTGAAAGTGTAGTTTTTATTGGGTTGTTTGCCTTTAGCGGCGTTTGCAAAATGACGAGTGCACGCGTAAAACGGTCGTTTGACGTGTGGGAGGTGTATGGATGTTTTTTTTGTGTGTGTGTGTTTTTTTCCCTTCGTTTTCGTTGTCGTTATATGACGACCGAATGTTAATATGTGCGGTTATAGAAATGGCGTTTCGACGCATTGAAACAATAGCGATGAGAGAATTTCACGAGTACAACTGGAACAAAACACACAACAACAAGAATAAAAATAACATCCAAAACTGGAATGTGACGATAACAAAAGACAATGATTCTCAGCATAAAAATGTAATAAGACGAGATGTGCTTAACAGTCTCCGACACGCAAACACATTGCCAAAAGCCGTTCACTCCTCCCTCTGGGTTCCCTTTGTCCGTTTTGCTCGTTTGCCATATTCACTCCAATAAATTGTAATCTATGTGTGATTCCTCTTCCTTTTTTACTACTTCGTATTCAGATTCATAAATTATGATGAAAAGCAGTGCATAGCATGCTAAGAGTTGTGCTGGCAAATATAGAGAAGTATGAGTTGAGGAAGAAAATGTGTGAGTGTGTTTTTTGTATGATGTGCAACGAATACGAATTTAGCACCATAAAAATGGTGAAGTGCGGCTATGGCTATGGTGTAACACACATAGAAAAAAAACAACAACAACAACAACCACCACGAATGAAAAGAAAGTGCCACATAAAATATAAAGAATATCGTGTAGTGTAAATATAAGAGTATCCGCATGGATCCGCCAGCACATACACACTCAAAAAAAAAGCAAAAGAGTGTTAGGGAAAAAAAACACGAATGACTCGATGCGAGAACCAAATGAAAAAGCGAAAGCAAAGCAAAAATATGAAACAAAATGAAAAGCAAACAGCAAATCTGTCAATTGCTCTCCAGAGACATTCAATGAAGAATGAACAATAACATGCAACATCTCACGAACAAAAGCTCTATCAAAATGTGTTCTGTTTGTGTATGTGCAAAAGACAATGACCAAAGAAGTAGCGATGTAAAAAAAAACGAGTAGCAAATGACACGATATGAAGAGCGAAGAACGCAGAAGACGATCAAAACGAGTGAGAAAAAAAAAGAAATAACACGATCGAATATTTTATGTTACATTGCGAATGTGTCGTGTGTGTAACGATTATCATATTTCTAATGGATGGAAGAATACCAAAGAATTAATACAGTCTTCCTGCTTTAGAAAAGATTTTTTAGATGAATGAACTAAAATGCAGTTAAATACATTGTCCACAATCTACAGTTTTTGTTTGGCGTGTTCATTTTTTGTTCTTCTTCTTTGAAATGGCGTTGGCAGCGACAGAGGCTTCTGCTGTTATTCGGCTTTGAATTGCATGTTGGATATAGACAAAGCTCATTTTGATCCAGATCCAAGACATTTAACGAAATGCAGTATTCTCGCCACTGCTTCTACTTTCTTCCTTTTTCGTTCAACTTGTGTGTGTGTGTATGTGCCATTTTTTTTGTATTAAACACTCATTCGTACAGCGTATTATGTTTTAGTTTATTGTCGTTGAGTCTTTAACACTTCCACATATTTCGTGTATTGTTCATATAAAATACTCCGTTCCATAACACAGAGCGTAAGCTTCGTCTTCACTATATTGTTGTTTATGAGTCGATCTTTTGTTTTCATTACATCATGGTGTGCCGCATTACAATATATGGTTGTGCTTTGTCCCGATTTTCTGAAGCGACATAACAACAACAGTAACGCACAATAACAAACCATAACCGGAATACCAACAACAACAACAACAAAAAAAAACACCAAGTTTGATTCATAAACGGTAATACGATGAGATGAATTTCTTTGTATGGCAAATGAGAAAAAAAACATTAACCGGAAAAAGAAGCCATAAATTCGTTGATTTCAATAGATGTTCGAAATGCATGCAATGCCATTTTTAAAACTACAAATGCCATTTCATCGTAATTTGTTCACATGAAAACCGGCAAATATCATAATTTTAATTGAAAATTCTTCCAATTTGACTCAAGACATACTCAAGACACCATACATCATAAGTAATTCACTTCTTAAAACAGGTATTCAACAGTAATAAAATTAAAATTCATTTCAAGTCGAAAGTTTTTCCATGTGATTTCTGTCCAAAAATGGAGGGGAGCATGAAATTTAGGGAGAGAGAGACACGGGCAAGAGCGATTTTCTATGTAATTGCCAAAGTTCCTAATTGACTGTAACCTTTTCTACTGTTAAATGTCTCAAAAGACGAGATCAAACTCATAAAAAACGCCTCGAACAGGCGGAAGAGAACGTGGATTAATTGTTGGAAAAGTCCGAAGATTATGGGCCAAAGTATAATCAAATCGTTGTACAACGATCTCTCTCTCTCTCTCTTTCGCTCCTTCTCTCGCCTTCCTTCCGAAAATCATTCACTCCTACTCCCATTTTTCGTTGCTAACCAAATCCGTTTTTGTTTTGGATGCTCAATTATCATTATTGTTGTTTTTGTTGAATGAATTGTATTTGAAGTTCGAACGAAACTCATCATTTGGGCTCCCGGTATCCGGTACAGCACATCGCCTTCGTCATATTTATTGTCAAAGGCCTTTTAAACATTTAACTGCAGCTATTTCGAATAACTATCGGTAATTCTTCCCTTACTGCCCTTATTCTCTCTCTTTCATTTTCCCTCGTGCACGCACACGCACACGCACCCAAACACACACACACACACACACACACACACACACACACACACACACACACACACACACACACACACACACACACACACACACACACACACACACACACACACACACACACACACACATCTAATTAACCGTATCCATTTATGCTTTATATAAGACAAAACTTTAATGAAATAAAGTTTAAATTTTATTATTTTGTATAAATTTTAAGACTCATTGCTTTCCATAATCTACACTTTGTTATCCGCATTTGAGTGGCATGCTGTACAATATTGCTGTAATTACTTATTGAGGTCTTTTATGCCATTATCTTTCGTACGCACACCACTTTCATAAGACACCAATTGAGCACACACACACACACACTCCTTTCTTTCTACTTTTGGATACTTGATTTGAGGGAGAAATGTTGATGGGTGTTTGTGTATACCATATTTGCTTTTATAGTGTGAAGTCTTGCGTTGCGATCGTATTTTCTATTTTTTTTTTTATTCGGTTTTTTGTTTCTTTTTTTTCTCTTCATTACAGACAGTCATTTGCTACTTACACTTTATTTTCATGATTTTCCAAAGCAACGCTCTCGAACGTCATTTTATCATAATCAAAAACTTTTGTAATTCGACTAATTGAAACCGCATACAGCATCTTTTAAAGCATGGATTTTATGATTTTATCAAAACAAATTACACGCTGTAAGCCAACGTCGAAGCAGTCGAATCCTTAATCATATAGCCAACGAAAAGTTTTGATGTGTATGTGTTTTTTTTGTTGTTGTTGGTATAGTAAGTTTTGTAAAATTGAAAAGGGTTTTTCATTCTTGTATATTGAACACGCGCCAATGTTGAATGAGCATGTGTGGAAAAAGCAACGTCAATGAGTTTTGATTAAGAACTACAACAACTAATACCGCTGTTGTTAGTTGGCCGAATTTTCTCATGTTTTACTCGGAACTTGACTCGGAATTACAAGGTATTGTTTAGATAGCCTCACTTATGAAATATTACATTTTTTTTTTTTCAATACGATACCATTTTTGGTTGAATTACCCTTATTAAGAGTTAGTAACCGATTTTGTTTTGAGGCATTTATACTATATTTTCAAGGAAATTCAGAACTTTGAAAAGTTCGCTATTTCATATGTAATATGTGTGTGTATGAATTCAAAAGAAAGTAAAGGCGAATGGGACTAACACAAAATGAGAATACGGGGAAAATGGAGAGTTTTGATGGGAAAAGAAGAAAATGTTTACAAACAATTCATCCTAAGGTAAAATACTTTCTGCATGTTCTCTGGATAGAAAACAGCAAAATAATTCAAAGAACCCAAAATCATGTTCTGCACATGAAAATATTGAAATTCACAATTATAAACACAATGTAGCCACATTGTTTGTTTTCTATAAATGTTAGCATTGGAATGATTTCTTATTTGTTTTCTGGAGAATCTTTTCTCCATGGTATAGAATTTCCAATCACATCGAAAGGTATCTCAATAGCGTCAATCGGAAGAGCTTTCACAAAATGGATCTTTTAAATGGGTTTTTACATATTTATGAGCTTTTTTTCTCGTGTTTGATTAAAACGCTTTTCATCGAGTCGAAAAACTTTGAACAACAAATTATGTCAATTACCTTTAATTTAGAGCGTAAATGATAATCAAATCCCAAAATGGTCATCAGTTGTTAATGAACAGTTACCGAAATATGCTCAAGTAATTGTTAATTATTTTAATAGATTACACTCAATTCGAAAGATTCGTTGAAGAGAGTTTTTTTGCTAAATATATTGAGAGTCCAAAAGATGCGATCAAAAATTTCAACCCCTGCTTTCTTTCATCGTGAAATCTTCCGAAGTCATATCTGTGTCCAACAAATGATGAATGTTATTATTGAAGTTTCTGTAAGTTACGGTTAGTTTAACCGTATATAAAATATGAATTTACCCTAATACTTCACTCAGGGAATAATTGTTAAGACTTTGTGTTTTGTCAATTTTTTTTAAATCCCAATCCACGTTCAGATTACTGAACAAAAATTATTTTTTCTAAACCATTTAGAGTGAGAAAAAGAGCCCTGAACTAATGCTCAGATGTTAGAAAAACTGGCCAATATAAACAAAAATCTGAACAATTATTCCCCGTGCATTGGAGTCTCAGAGTTTGAACATGGTTCATTGTTTACCGAAGACCTTTCATATTTACATTCACTTTAAATTGGAATTAACCCTCTAGCTGTAAAATATTATAAGTGTTGGTAGTCAAGCTGTAGTGACAACTAGAGACCAGTTGATACTCTCAAAGAAAGAAAGAGTGAAAGAGACTGTTCTCTCTGCCATAGTCTTATGACACAAAGCCTTAACTTGTTTCTATCTGGTGGCCATAAATAACAACTTTTTTACCTGAAAATTTGACAATGTGTTATTTTGCCCATGAGTTGGAAAAAAAATCCCTGAATTTCTAGCTTCAGTATTACGATTTTGCCTGTTTGACGTTTAAGTTGTAAGTTACAACTTTTAACTGAAAGACTTTTAATGGCCATTATGCACTTGACCTTTGTTTTGCGTATACGCAGTATATTATATACATTATGTAGTGTAAACAAATTTGAATGTTTTTAATGTCACCACCAAGAGAAATCACATTGATCTGAATCAATCCAAAAATGTTTTCAACTAAAACATTCTCGATCCCGGGGCTCATGAATACGGTACATTGAATGACATTGCAGAAAATGGTGAATTTGCAGTAAACCACAAATGTTGCATAAATTCGCATTGGTCATTATCGATTCTGGTGTGCGCGTTGTGTATTCGTGGGTGAGGGTGTTTGTAGCCCGTTTGATGTGTTATATCACAATTGTTGACGTGTGAAAATCGTGTGAGCTAAATCAACTGTTGGCCATTGTCGCTGTGGGAATATGAAAAAAAAACGAGGGTAAAGAGGGTAGCATAAAAATCGTGTGTGCTTGTTTACCATTGAAATCCATTGGGCATACTTGCTGTTAACTGGCCCCCAAATTATGAACCGAAGCTGTTATCACTTGTGTCAGACCAATTCCAAAAACAGTGCATGCGATATGCGTTGTATGAGTTTATTTGAAATGCTTGACTCACTTGACAAATGTGTTGAAATTTATTTTCAATTACACGCATGCATAATTTAGCCAAGAACTTACACACAGCCATAGAATCTTAACATCGTATTCACATGTCACACATCACTCAAATATACGTTCCGACTTACACAATGTGTGTGGCTGTGCAAAAATAAAAATAAAATAGTCACCATCAATTCAGCGTGAGCGAGCGAATGAGCGTTAGCGTTTACGATATTGTATGATTAATGAAATGAATAAAAGTTACCGTCAAACGTCGAAATATTTTATCTAAGTTAACCCAATGAAATTGAATTACGTGGAAAATTGCTCGCTCGCTCTCTCTCTTTCCACACATACATTCACACACACACATATCGCTTCATTTCAGGCAAATGGCATTTTCGTCGCAATGCATTAGCATTTTCATTTTCTCTCTCTCTCCCGTTTCATTCATTCAACCATTTCGGTGTCGTCGCTGCAGAAATGTTCATAATCGTGAAAAATCCGAAAATGCGAATGAAATTATGATTATCAGGCAAATTCGTGGTGTCTAATAAAAACGTTCTCACGTTTCGAATGATTAAAATTAAATGGAGCAAATTAAGACGTGTTCTGTTATCGTTATGGCCTTACGCTGTTGGTGATCCTGCTGCTGTTGCTCTCTCGTGCTCTTTCGGTTTTTGGCGATGCTGCTGCTGATGTGTATGCGTGTGTTTCTCTTTTTATTCCTCCCCCTCCCCCTCCCTCCCTCTCTCTCTGCCTTCTGATTAAGCGCACTTTTGTATTGCATTCACATTCGCCGTTTCATATCTTTTGTGCGTGTTATGTGTGATATGTGTAATAATGTGTGCATTAACAAAATTCCAAATAGCTTTGCTATTAAGTCTGTAAAATGAGCATCCACGAAGAGATACGCATACTTATTTCAGATATGTGCACACAATACACACACACACACACACACATACACACACGAAAACAGATCCCGTGCTAGGAATTTGTGTGTGTCATCATCGCATTTCGGTAAAATGCGAAAAGAGATATGCTGGTGCCAATTTACATATTAATTGAAGTAAAAATAGAGACAAAACACCAAAAACGCGACAAAATCATTATCATTTATTGCGATGTTCAGTCATTTCAGTTAAATTCCTTGGCCCGTGTTCATTCTCGTTCACACGCTCGACACTCTCGTTTAATTTCATTCATAGCATTTTAACATGCTCAAACCACTTTTCTACAGCCCCATACAAATCATTTTCATTTATATGTAATTTTTTTTTTGTTCGTATTTTTACGTTTCACCAATGTTGGTTGCGGATAGAAAATCTCATTTTTAAATCATGGTGAAAACGATTTTCTACAAAAATGTCAATTCGTTACGAGTCGAGTCAGTTTTTTTTGTTCGTTTTTGGTGTGTTGCAGTAATCGGCGATAAATGAGTGAATGCGGAATTTCAAGCAGCATAACAAATGTGCAAAAAAAAAAATTTAATGGAAACAGGGAATTGGACGAACAAACCGAGTGAATGAAGCAGCACGGGTGCGCGCAAGAACAAGCACAAGGGTGAAGAGAACGGTGGTGAGAAAACAACGAGAAGAATAGATAAAGTGAGAAAGCGCATACGATAGAAGAACACAAAGATAAGCTCCAGCGTGTATGTGATGTAATCCAAAACGGAATCGTTGTTTGTGCGTAAAACCGACATTATAAATATTGGTCTTATAATAATAAAAATGTATAAAAATATAATCACATGTTTCGCATCAAATGCGATGCCACCAAACGAGATATTGTCTCTAGGCAGAGAGCGCGCACCGCGCATTCACACAAACACACACACCATTGACTCGGTTTCTCTTGCTCGGTTGGCCTGTGCTTTCGACTTGCTCCCTTTGAGCCGAACTCGTTCTCATGTGCATGTTGAACATCTCATTGCCATTTTCCACACTCCAGTGTATCTGGCTGCATACAGATTTGTTCCGTTTTTTTTTCTCTTCATCGTACTTCGATGGGAAATTGTTGCCTTTTAACGTATCACATGTATCACACACACACACACACAATCACACGGGCATAAACGTGGTGCTCGTTTTTGGCGGTGTTAGCAAATGCCAACGCGCTCGCATCGTTCACATCCATTCCATTTGCTCGTTCCAAGATACACGATCCAATGTTTATGTATATCAGAGTGTGATTTTGATGATTGTGCCAATGAATGTTTGGTGGCGCGCATTCTAAATGCACGGAAAAATCGTGATGTGATTTTTTAAATGAAATATTGCGCTTGTTGGTTTTCGTTTATTTACGTCTCGTCGTTGTGTTTCTCTTGCAACAAACACTTTGCCCTCTGTTTCTGTGTCTCGATTGTCGAACCATCAGTCTCTCGCTTACATATTCAGTCAATGTGAAATGAAAATTGGCGAGAGAGCGAAAAAAAATAAACAGCAAAGCAGAGCAACAAAGAGTGTTTTGCCTGTTCATTGATTTACACCGATAATAAATGAAGCTGGATGGCATTCGTACTCATCTCCGTTCTTTCGGCCCCTCTGTTCAACAGCCCCCTTTTGCTCCCCATCCACTATTTCATACGCATAAATACACAAAAAAAAATATTTGCCGACTTCCACGGCTGTGTCTCTTTATTCTTGCTGCTTATTTTCGATTGGATTTTCAAGCTGTGAGAGTATTCACGCGATGGTTGGAATGCAAAAAGAACAACAATCAAGATTAAAATAATGAATTGCATGGTTTATTGGCTCTCGTTCTCCAATCTCACTCGATCTCCCTCTCACTTGTTATCAGACAATAGAAGAACAACAACAACAAATATTCACATCCAATGGCTTAAATGCTTTCATTTAAATGAGATACACCAACATAACACAAAAAAGCACATCATATACGCACATCGCAAACACACAAACAATTCGGGTGTGACATACAAAACACAACGAGCTAGAGAGAAGAAAAAAAAATAGCATCACACGATGATTTGTATAGTATGTCGACAATTTTTATATTGTCGCACAGTGCAAAAGTATAATAACGTGAACCTTATTTAGCATTCGTTGCACATCCATCGGCCTCAGCACGATATGTTCGCTTGTGTTGACTAAAACGGAGCCAAAAAACAAAAATTTGTGCCATTGCCGTCGGCCAAACGCATCAAATTCCATGATTTATGGATTAAAATTTCATTTTGTTTCAATATTTATGGAAATTCAGTATGGACCAATATACAGACACACATCGTACGAATTCAAACAACAACGGCATTTCAAATCAGTGATAATCGCCAATCTGCAATGATTAGTCAATTGGACGTGTTTATCACGATGGCTTCATTTTCCAACGGCCAATTTCACCATTTTCATAACATTTCATTGAGATTTACTATTACTGATGAACCGATCATTTTCTATGTCAAAAAGTGCCATTCAAACGTGGCGCTTATGACAGGTGAAATATTCCAAATGATTGCTGCATTTTTTTTTTAAATTTACAATAGATCCAAGCTTGACTTGAAACTTGAGCACGGAAAACTGTTATACGTTGGATTCTCCTGTGCAGAGCTACACGCTTAAAAAAATTCCGGTCATTTAGTTGAAGGGGAAATTTCAGAACAAAACCTCAAAAACAAGAATGGAACAAATTCTCGAAATGAGCAATGTTTCCCCATGCGCAGAATGGGGTAGCAAGAGTCAATTTGACAAATGCTGTGTGCCGCATCGGAATCAACTTTAGACAAAAATGCGCAAAACATCTAAACAAAACCATGTGTTGTGTTGCATCCATTACCTAGGTTCATTCTGTCAAATGTGCTCGTCTGTATTTGAATAAAATGCGGTCTCGCAGCACACATTTTACCCCAGCGTAGCACACATGTTAGAGAGCCCATGAATTCTTGTGTCCCCGTATCCAATATTTCGAATGATGGCACAACATTTCGTGTAGTGTAGATGATCTGATATAAAAACACAACGTTTACGGAATGCCAAACAGCGTTACAACAATGCGCCTATGCGACTATACCGGAGAGCCGGAGAAGTTTTTCCATGCTGAGAACCATACGCTGTATCTCTGTTTGGTATATGAAACCGAATTTTCTCGTACATCTAACCAGAGCAGCGACCCAATCGCACTTAGTATCGGTTTAACTTTCGTACGGTGATCATCAACGACGACGTTACTGCGTACAATTTCTGTTTTAATTTCAACGATATATTTCATATCATACAAAACCGTTTCATTAACTTCGTGTACTACCGATGACAGAAAAGTAAATATCCTTATTTACATTTATCAGGAAAAAAAAAAATAAAAAAAATTAGAAATTAAATATACTTTGTGTAATTTAATAAGCAAAGAAGAACAAGTAAACAAAAAAAAAGTTTTTTTTTTATAATTTTTCTTCGAATGAATCATAACCGAATTGAAAGCTCGTTGAGAGTAATAAAAAAGCAAAGAAAATTACTTGAACTCAGTAAACCAGAGTAGCTTTCAATCAAATGTCATAAATAAGCGATTAAAGTCAAGAAACATTGTGAATACAGGAAAAGAACAACAACAAATTTATTGCAATAAATTAAACCAAAAACCAAAACAAACAAGCTCTCTGTGAAAAGTGGAGTACAGGGCGAACAAATTTGCCGTGTCTGAACTTGCATACACTAGGCTCAAAACGATGTCAGCTCTGATATAAATTGACTGGCAAATAATCTATCAGTTAATAATGATTCTGTGTAACATATGAGACTATAAGTAACATTCTCCGAATGGTTGCCAAAAACTCGACATGGGAAAATAATATAATTTATGGAATTCATTTCACGTGAGTGACAACGTGTCAATTCATCAAAATCTATTAGCTTCGGTTGTTGCAAGTGGTGTGCATACCATTTCATTTTTCAAAAATAAATTCAATAAAACGGGGCCAACTGGTCAAACATGCTGTTGCTGCAAGCGGCTATCTAGGCGCGCAAACCAACGACCATAGTTCATACATAACAGTGTGGGTTACAACAAAGAACAAACAACGACACCCGATTATTATATATTACCAGCAATTTTATAAGGCAACATCCATATCAAAAACTCAAGTGAAAGTGGGGAAAAAAAATTGGCTACTGAAGGCACACAGTGCCATACGACCGAGAAAAAAAAAACATATCAATCAGGTTTGAGACCCTTCGTGTCGATAAAAATAAAAGCGAACTTAACCGCATCGCACTGAAAATAGCGTATTTAAGAGAGAAAAGAAACGCAAGAGCCTCTCCACCAGCAAGCAAACGAAACGGTAATAGCCCCGGTCTTTTACATTTGGCATACCGTTGTTTTTATTTTTATACGCGATAAAAATACCAACAAAAACACACACACACAAAAAAACGAAACAAAAACCAACCGTTTGAAAAATAATAAAATAACGAAGGGAAATAAGAAGTACAAGTATTCGACTACCCCCAACAGCTGAATGAAATGAAAAGCAAACATAAGCGCGCGAAATTTCAGTGAGTAACAAGTATATATAACATGGTACTGTGAATGGGCACACACAGCCGCAAATTGGAAGCTAAACCGAGAAAAATATTGTGTTGAAGAGTATTTTGGTGCGCTGGTAAATCCTTTGTAAGAACTATAAATTCGTCAACGAACGATTTGTGTTTGTTAAGTTATTCGGGTAAAAGAGTGTGTGCATAAGTACTTGTCGATTGCTGTCAACAAACTGGGTTGAAATTACACCGAACCAAGCACCAAGTGTGTGTGTCAATAATAGTGGCTGGTTCGAATGTTAATTCATCGATTTCGTCAATATTCCGTTATATGTGCCATATCAGCTTACGAAAAACGCAAAGTGGTTGGTGCTTTCAAAACAGTGGTGACGATGAATATCCGTGAAATGGACTGTGTAATTTTCACGGAAGTTAACATTATAGGCGAGACAGTAGCGATTTTTGACGCTTAATTATGTTGGACAGAAGTTTTTCTTTGATTTCGGGGCACAGAACGTGTTAAGTGAAATATACACAAAGTTGCAATTGGAAAACGTTGACAGGCGAAACAAAAGACAAAAGCCAACGGGGGGGAAACATTTTAGGTTGAAATATATCAATGAATTGTTGGCTTTGCCTTCGCGTCTCATGACACTAAATATTACTTTTCAGCGCTTGTAATGTACGGCTTCAAACCTGTGTATTAATTTTTAATGTGACATTCAAGTCGACCGCAATGTTTAAAGTAAAATACTGAAAATATTATTATTTCACATACATACACAGAAGACACACACAGAAAATCTGGTGGAAAACAGTGGCAACAAAGGACGGTGATGAAATTACATACATAGCCGGAAAAAACTTGAGTACAAAAGTGGAAAGAGAGAAACAAAAAAAAAACAATCAAAAAATCGCATTTTAAACCAACAACAACAAAAAACCACAAAGAGAAAGAAAAACACAAATGAGCAAGTGAGTAACGAAGAAAAAAATTACGAATAAAAGATTTAAATAATCGCATCGTATTTCGTTTGCGGCAAAATAAATGCGCCGCTTTTTAATGGTGGTGTACTTTTCACAAATGCAAGCGGAAAAGAAAAAATAAAGACTTGTTTTGAAAATAAAAGACCGACAACCATCAACACGACAAATCCAACGATAGATCAAATTTGTGAGGCTCAACTCAAGAGAACAAACGATAAAGTAAGTTCATATATTTTTGTTTGTGTGTGTTTTTTTTTTGTAACAAATATTTGATTTTATCTGTATATTCGCAAGATATCATTCTGTCGTCAACATTTTGGGCTCCTTTGCTCTTTCACGGTTGTTATTGTTGTGGAACAAACACAAACAACGATTAAATATTTTTAGTATTTTTTTTTTTTTACACAATGTAACATCAGACGCGTACGGCTATAATACACACATTGTGTTCGAGGGCGGTGATATGCATGAGATTTACTGCACAAAAATTGCTACTTTCGAAAATGTAGTTTGAAAAGAGAGAGGAAGAGAGAGAGAGAGAGAGGGAAGAGGGAAGGAGGAAGGAGGAGAGTCAGGAGCCAGAAGTGCAACAGCCCACACATGAGAGAAAGAGGGCGAAGCATGTGTGAATCGGTTTATTTTCGCTTTTCTCATTTTATTAGTGCAGTAATTTTATTTATTACGAAACAGTTTATGGTTGTTTCTAATACAAACGGATTCAGCGGAAATATCTCGCTTGCTTTCGGTTTTTGGTGTGTGTATATTTGTTGTGTGTTGTGTCTGCCGCAGTAACGACGAAGAAGATGTGGTTAGTACGCATAATGATATTCCATGTTGAAAGTAACTTTTATTGCAAATGTTGTCGATTTCTTTTACTTTGTCGTTTTTTGTTGTTGTTGTTGTTGTTGTTGTTCTCTTTTGGTTCTCCCCAAAACAAATGGTAACTGAAATAAGGTTACGGATAGAGGCAAGTGTGATTTTAGGTTCACCAGAAAAAAAAAATAAGGAACATCTTTCACTTTACAAAAGAACAATGCAAACCTCAAGCATATTAAAAAAAGGAGCGAACTAACGAAGACAATGCGTCAGCATGTTTTCGTTTTCAGTAGACGGTTCTCAGTGTTCGTATTTCGAAATGTCTAACATCTAACACCCGAAAATGGTTTCAGCAATTGGAATTAACCGAAATAAGCATTGCAAACAGCATACATCCACACACACACACAGATACAGAGAGAGCACAGCGAACGGCAAAGCGAGTGTGGTTTTGACGAGGGGGCGTAATGATTGCAGCCAAACAATAAATTTTAATAGTATTTTATCGTCTATAATTCGAAAAACCAAACCCAACAAGGAACATTGAAGCGAACCGACTGTGTGCTGCTGACTGAAACCGTTAAATAGAGAAAGAGAGACGATTTTATCGCTTTATAAATACCATTATTATATTGTTTTTGGTTGCTTTTCGGTGCTCAATGCTCTCACACAACAGTGTGTGTTGTGTAAATATATTCAGTCTTGATTTTGCACAGGCCATATCATTTTGTGTTTGTGGTTTTTTTCTCGCAAACAACATTGTTTAAATTAATAGAAAACCAAATGCAAAGCCATAGAATATTCCCACAAAATAGATGGAGGGTACGAGTTCGTGTGAAATAGAAAAATTATGCTGCAACACTATAGACAACGTTGAGCACGTGAACAAAGAGAAATGAGACACACACACACACACACACACATACACAGAGACACAGAGAAATGCAAAACGGAGAAAAAATTGAACTAGATTTTTCCTTGCACCCGAACTCAAAACAGACACAACAACAGAAAACGCCGGCCGAACTAAGAATTCCGTGGTGGTTCGTAAACAAACGCGTTTTTCCACGATTAAACAAAGCGAAACAAATACAATTGAACACATAACCAATTTAATGTACTGTATGCTAATAGTATAGAGATAAAGCGAGACCGTATTCGAGCGCGAGCGTTCACTTTTCCATTGCAGTAGCAACACAATCGGGTATGACTATGGTTTGTTTGTGGTGTTATTGTTGCGTTTGAGGGGGTGTTTGAATACGCCTTGTGTTGAAATATTGCTAATCTTGGTGTATTTCTAGCCAGTTGCATACACAATTTTCTTATTCTTGCATTTTTCCATTTGTTTTTGTTGTTGCTGTTGTTGTTGTTGAATACCGTTGCCGCCCGGCACTCGATACAAATTGTACGTTGGGATTTTTTTGTTTCAAACTCGCCCTCTTCGACATTAAATATTCAAGTGAAATGTAGAAAAGAAAATTTATCACACCACACACTGAAAGTGTGAGAAAGAAAAAATAACAAGAAAATTGTTGACGGGTTTCGTTCAGCGAAAACAAACAAACTGAGTGAAAAAAAAGGATTGAATAAATTAAAGCCGGTGTGCTTATTCGTATTTTGGGCGGTTTTTTTCATGCAGTGATTTAAAATCTTTATTCCTCTGTTGTTGGCTGCAGCCTGAAACGATGGTGTTGCTACAAAAGCCCGTTTTACCAATCGAAATAGAAAGAATACAATCGAATTCAATGCAACGCGGATGGTTTAAAGCAAAAGCGTAAAGAATGAACAAACAAAATTTGCACCGATTTTCATTTACCTGATAATTGGCATTGTAAAAGTAAAAGAATACCTCGCATATTTTGATTCTTTGGTCATGCATTTTGCCAATGCTTTGTCCAATTTTAGTGAGCGTGTGTGTGTGTGTGTGTGTGTTGTCTGCAATGTTAGGAATGCACGGGATATCGCTTTAAATCGGAGGAAACATGCCTTTTGCATATGAAAAACACCATCCGAAAACAATGGCAAATGCACACAAAACAAAACAAAAATCGAATTATCAACGGTATTTGCATGTGGGAAACGTGTCAGTTTGCACAATGCTTGAAATACATTTGCTGGCCACATTTTCGCAATGAACACATAAAACGCAATCAGCATGAACACCAAACAGACCCAAGCCCCATCCGCGCCCACTACCCCCCGCATCGAATTCATGTGGAATCGAATTGCATTTGAACAACGGAACAACAAATATGTGAAACATGACAAAGCAACAAAACAAAAACAGGGTTAAAAACACCCCGGTGCAGAGATTCCAATCGCTAGCGATATGTATGGGGGTTTTGAAAGAATTTGAAAAGAAAAAAAAAACGTGTAAATAACAAAGCAAAAAATAGAACAAAAAAACGAAGATAAAACAAACGAATCGAATTGAATCGTACACGTGAGCATTTCCGTCAAAATTAGAAATTTGTAAACCGAAACGCTTTTCCAAAGCGATACGATTCTCTCGTGCACTTAATCAACTAGAGTTCATTATTCATTCACCACTAAATCCATTGGAAGAGAAACTTTCGTGATAATTTACGCTACAATCGATGGATACCGTTCATCCAATGTCTAATTGGACGATTTTGTTTCGTCTCCAACCAAATTTAAACTATCCACGACATTGTATAGAAAAATTATGAACTAAACTTATTTGTTTGGTTTTAAATAAATGTGTCGATCACATTTTCGGACTGGGAGCTCGTGAAATGGAATAAAATGAATTTTGTTTTTAGAACAGTAGCCGTCAAATTGTGAAAAGGTCATCTGATTATCTGGCCCAGATACGAACGATGTCGTTCGTTCGTGTCTATAAAAAGACACAATTTTCTCATTAAAAACATTATCCACATTTTATCCAACCAATTTTATGCCTTATTCCTTATATTCGGTGCGGTTGCTTATCAACAACTCGGTATTACAGTAACACTGTTACTACAAAATATTGGAATGAATGGTGGGATACGAATTTTTCGTAACAATAACAATGAAAATCACATTAACAAACATTGTAGAAAACAAAACCCCGACACAGAAACCAACCAACATATGATATTGCAAACTACGTAAATTGCTATTGGAAATTGTGACTTGCCAGAAGTTGAACGAGGGAAATGGAAAGGAATCAACAATAAACACAAAATCGATTTCTCTGGAGCTTATGTTTCAAAATCGATATGCTATCGAAATAAATGAATTGTTGTAATCAAACGAAGAGCAGATTTCCACAAGAGCGTGCATGACTTAGAGTAAACAATTTGCTATGTAAATGGTATTAAATGTCTGAAACCAAGCGCAACCGACACTTTCAACAATGAAAGCGAGTAAAACTCTGCCAAACGGATGTGAATCCAAAGCATTCGCACAAGAAACCACAACAAACGAACGAAAAAACAGATACAGAATATGTTCGGTAATCTCATCGCAACAAAATGTGCTTGCGAAAATTGACGATTCAGATGAAAAATGTGCATATATTCTTTTTTGTCTGTGCGTAATCATTCAATATTTTCATTTCTTTTTTTCATTCAAGCAAAACAATATTTTCCATACAATTTTCGCGTTCTTGTTTTTTGTTTCGGATTGCTTTTATTCATCGGCAATGAAAAGTTTACAGCGCTTAAGCTTTCCTCAATGGTTTCTTTATATTCCAACCAATGTATTTTCTTTCCATCGTTGCTCTCTCTCTTTCTCTCTCTCTTTTCTCTTGTTCGCCCATGAAAGAAATTTATGTTCATTGAGTAATTTACATTTTCTTTCAAAAATCTTGCCGTTTTCATGATAATAAGCCATACTTTTATCTCGTCATGTAATGCGCGAGCAACAGAGATAGCAGGAGTGAGCGAGTTGATGGTGCCGTCATCACGTTTCAACACCCGAATTGAAATGACGGCTTTTATGCATGTGGAAAATAAATTTTCTTCCTTTTTAGATCTTTCAACAGGAGAGAGAGAAAGTCTTTTTTCATGCAATCCACAAAATCAACACACAAACACACATACACACACTCAAACAGCGGTGCTGTGGAAAAATATGAGAGCGCAGTGAAACGTCATTTGTCTATTTGTTGAAATACCGGCAAAAATGGATCCCATTTTTGATCTCATTTGTGCTTTAGCTCAGCTCATTCAGCCCGCTCTCTTCTTCCTTTTATTTCATTTCACTCGCGCTCATTCCCTGTTTAATTCGAATGTTTTTGCCGTGTTTATTTTCTTCTGAAGCGCGTAATTGTTCTCTAGCTTATTTCGAAACATTTTTCTCTTCATTTGCCGGTAAGGTGTTTCGTTTTCACTAAGTATTATCTACAATAATTTTTATGGCTTTGGTGTGAGTGTGTGTGCGTACCGCTGGATTTAGTACGGAAAACGCGAATGTTACATAACAATAGATAGTAAGTGAGAGTGCGATGAAGCGAGCACCCATTGAAAACTTTTCGGTTTTCATATTTGCATTATGAGTGTGCAAGCGAAGTGAATATGAACCAGCCCGCACTCCAACCACCTCCATCCATTTCACAGTTTATCATGGATTTACAGGAGACTATGCGGTTCGTTGTGTGCGTAGCAAAAATCTACCTATCACTCGGTATTTGTACAAAATCATAAAATATTATGAGCCCCAATTTGAGAATTACAATGAATGGCTGTGTGTGTGTGTTCACAGGGATTCGCTTGAGTTTGAATGAGTGGATTGGTTTTACGCTTTCCCTTGTGCGTCCGGTGTGGTTGCTGTTGTTGATGCTGTTGATATTGTTACTGTTACTGAATGTTGTTAACTGTTACGGTTGTTCAGCGGCTTTGTTCCCTATTGTGCCTATTTCGAACGCATCATTCGCTCCATTTGTGCATCTGACTTAAATTGCAAGCTGTTTACGCCTGCTGCTTGCCTCCAAAAATTACCACTGTTTTCCAAAACAGATGAACATTTGAATAATCAAAATTGTGTATTCTTCGTCTCGCTTTCAACCGCACATATGCACACAACACAACCGCCGCACCTTGCTCCTCGAACACATTTTTTTGCTTTTTACATTTTGCAATTTTTTGTTTTCCCGTTCATTCACTTTCCGAAACATAAAAATGCGTTCAGCTTTCAAGCAACAATGGTACGATTCGTATCTCATCTTCATGGAAACCAAAATGAATTGCCAGCGAAAAAATTTATACGAATAAATTTCAATTTTCTGAATTTTCCAGCGCGCGCACATCACAAAATATTATACCAACGAAAATGCTCAAACGTTCATACTTATTGTAATAAAGTGTTCAAATAGCTCATCCACATTTTTCCCGTCATATTTTAATCAGAATAAGAGAACGTGGTATGCGGTGCTGTTCGAGATAGAGCAATTGTTATACCAAGCATTGGCGTTACTGTGAGCGTGTATGTTTAACCTGGTTCAATCTATTGAGTCAATTTATCTCTCTTTAAATTTTAATTTTTTCCACTCACGTTCATTTTATGAATTTTTGCATCTAAATCGATTGAAGAAACTATGCAAACTAAAAAAAAAAAATATTTCACGATATTTCAACTAATGAACTTCGAGCAATTTTGATGCTTCTAGAAGAGAATTGAGCTGAAGAACGATGACCGACTTCGCAATCAATCGCCACTCAGTCTTTGAGATTCAAGCTTTATACCTACTTTTTTAATCAATTTATTGTTTTTGACTTTATCTGACAAATCTAAAAACAATAATCGTATGAAAACATTCAAGGTAATACATTCGTCTGCTCTGATCAAAGATGTTTCAAACAAAGACTCCGCTATATTAAAATGTACAGCATCTGTCTTGAGCAGCGTACCAATCGGAATACTTCCACGTAGAAAAATGATGAGCCAAATAATTTTGTCACAATTTTACTCATTATAAAATACCTTACATTCATGCCTGAATGAATTTACAAACTAAAGAAAAAAAAACTCGCACATCGTGGACAGTTTTTGTCTCTCATCATATTTTGGCCAATTTTCAATTCACTTTGGATTTTGGTAGCAGCGTTGATATTTTTATAAAATTTGAAATATTCGCAATTTTACTTAAATTGAATCGAGACCGGATTTTTTTAATTGAACCGAAGACCATTAGCATGAGTAAGGTTGAGCCATTGAGCTTAAAATAGAAAATTTAAATGTTTTATTAAAAATGAATGAATAAATGACAACGAAAAGTGGAATAATGTTGATAGTTTATAAGAAAATGAAAAGAATTAATATTGCTTGACAAATAAAAATAGAGAATCTGTTTGAAAACTATGCGATCCTTTTTTGTCACTGTTGCTATAGTTGTTTACCGTGCTTAAAACTTTCTTCATTTTCAATTTAAGTGGAATCTATATCTGCAATCAACACAATAAAGAGACACCGAATTAATAACGAAATTAAGTAAAGATGCGGTAAAATCTCTTGTCGTTTTTATTGTGTTGCAAATGACTCTTCACAACATCGAAATGAATTGAACTGATTATATGCCAATTATTCAATCATTTCGATAGTAAATTCAAGAAGCACACAAATGAGAAACCAATTTTTCGATAACACAAAATTAGCAATTTGAGGAGCAAATCGAAAAATTGCTTTGAAATCTGTCAAACAATAATCAAAAATTCATTCAATCGAAATGTGATTACACTTGTTCGAATTTTCCATTTCAAAGAGTACCTTTGACCGATATATTTGGCGAATGGGGTTGAACAGCGCAATAAGCAGCAAGAGATTCGAATGACCGGAAAATTCATTGAACATGAGGAATTTCAACATTTGCTGCACTTCACTTTGCCGTTGCTTGCAACGAACGAACCAGCTACGTTATGGGGTACATATTTTCGATTTTTTTTTAATGATTCCCTGTGAAGTCCCTTTCTGTTTGCTATTTGATTCATTCCCATTTTGTGTTTCCATGCATTTTAAACTGTCGCCGCTGTTGAGTGCCTTTTCCAAGACATTTCACCGAATGGTTGGTGCTACATTTATTTGCGAAATGACTTGATATTGGATTTTGTGTCGTAAGCAAACATTCATTTCACGAGCGAATAGACGAATTTAATATAAAACAGAGCGCACTGCATGGAATGTTCCCGAACGAACAAAATGGTAAAACAATCCAAAAAGATGTTGCGGCCAAATATTTTATCCTTCGTTGAAAAACCCACTGGCATTTAAATAATAACAAAAGAAATATCATGAAAGAAAACATCCACAGAATGGTCATCTGCCTTGGAACAGATGAAAAAAAAATAAAAATAAAATTGAGCCCAAATAAATGGCACATTTAATACGAATTTTGACATTCTAACTTTTCGGAATAAATTCAATATTTGAGTTTCAATTGATACTTATGGGTTCAAAAGTGCGCCAGGTTTTTCTCATTTTTTTGTTCTCCATCTCTCCATCCGTATATTTCAACCGTTTGGTAAATAATTCGCTATTCTTTGGGGCCACTTTGAATGTTGTCTTCCGACAAATGTGTATTTTTTGTCTCTTGTTTATCTTAAGCATTAAGTTTCCTTGAGAGCGCACTTCATGCAGAGGCCACAATAGTCCCGCATACAACGATGTAATATGGCTCTCTCTCTCTGTGTGTGTGATGGCGGTTGCTTGGTCACAACAACATCCAGGAAACATTTTATATAAACATTTACAGTCCGAAGTGAATGGAAAAACTCAAGTATACCACGGTCGCTAAGAAATAGAAATGAAAACAAAAAGAATGGTGAAGAAAATGAAACTACCGGACTCAATGAGAGATCCAAGAAGACGGCCCAGAGAAAAATACCAGGAAGAATTTTCTATGCACAACGTTATCTATTTAATTTGTCTCTTATAATTTCTCATTAATAAAATTGCCATAAAAAGAAACGACGAACAAAAAAAAAAGAACACATCGGCAAAAGAAAGCCAACGGAAGTGGGGAGAAAATGAGGCCAGCAAAAGAAGTGCTGAGAAAAAAAGGAGATTGAAATTATGTGCGCGGCATGCAAAGAGCGCCCGTATTCAATGGAGACCGAACGTGGAAACAAAACGAAGAAAAATCAAGCCAAGCAGAGCCACGCACAGACAGAGAGGAGAAAGAAAGTGGACACAAAAAAAAAAATGAAAGAAGCCGGAAAAATATTTAACTAAGAAAATAGCATCACATTATGAATGAGATAACGAACTCGTATTTTGAATGAGGCGCAAATGAAGGCGCTTGTATACGTTAGTATTATAGAATGTGCGTTCATTGAATCTACATAGATTCACTCTGGACTGCGTTGATGATGTCAATATGACTGCCACCGATGTTGATGTTGTTTTTGAAGGCTCAAAGTGTAGCTAAATTCAATAAACAGAGAGGTAGTAGTGCAAACGAAAGTCAAATGAAATAGCCAGAGAGAGTAGAGTTAGGAGTAGAGAGAATGAATGTAATATGGTGCATTTGCGACGAAAAACTGGAATGGCTAAAACAAAGTGGAAAAATTGGCACAGAAAAATATACATAAGGACTCAGCACAAACACACACACAAACACATGAGCACAAACGACGAATCGTAAACCTGCTGAGCAGCATCACTAATATGAATAATAAGTCGCCCAACAAAAAAGGTACTCAACTGGCCATGATGTTAATTAATTTTTCTTGGAATTAATTGTGTGTGCACAATGAACTTACTTACTACTAATTTTCATCTGAGAGTCCAATTCGTTTTCTCATCGCTTTCTTCGTGTTCATTTCGATGGACAGACTTTTCTTTCTTTCTTTCGCTCTCTCTCTCTCTTTCTGTCTCTCTCATGCACACGCTTTCAAGCATAAAAACCGGAACTTCATGCTGCAACACATTTATAAAAGGCCAAAGAAATGTAATAAACAAATAACCATAAGGAAAATTAACCATGGCAAATTGTAAACGCAAACATTTCGAATGGCAACGGCAAAACATTCAAATGGCAGAAAATGAAAGGCTTACTGAATCGTGTCTTTTAACAGAGCTGAACAACAGAAACGAACAACACACACACACACACACACAAAAGCGTGCACACAAAACTCTCATTTCAGTCAGCATCGAATGATCTGAGCGATGTCTTTGCTCATCGAGTGATGAAATTGGAATCGAAAAACGCGCCTGCGATTCGATTCGTTTCGATGATTACCATCCTTCTGTCGTTCGCTCTCTTGCGTGAATATTCAATTAACCGTGAATCAATGACGTTAGTTCTTGCGTTTGCACTAATTTACTTGAATTAGTTCAATTTACTTGAGCATTTGGGCCACGTGCACATTGCCAAACACACATTTTGCGTATTTACTTATGTAATTGGCGAAACAAAAACTATATGGAGGAGATAAAAAGTCATGGCACGAACGAACTATTCTCGAATAATAATGCTAATCGCAAACAAGAAACTGTATATTTTTTTTGCTGATTTTTTGAAACTGCACCCTAAAGCAAAATATCTAGCACTTCAATTTAGTCAATCGTCTTTACTAGGCACAAAAATATACTCTCGCTATTTTCAGTTTTCTTGATGTGAAAATTTTCAGCCTATTTTCACATAGACAACGAACTCTGCTATTTTCTCCACTTGCGCATAGTTTGGTTTTGCGGCTTTTTCTTTTCGGCGTTATTTTTTCCCTGCTGTTCCCGTTTCCATACGGTTTTAGCTGAAGCACTGCAAAATAAAACTTTCTATACATCTCATTTTACTCAACTCACATAAAATGGTTGATTCATGTATGTGCGATGCTGTTTTTTGTTTTTATTTTCGCTTTAAGTTTGAGCGCATTTTTGCCGAAAATTCAACTAATTTACTTGACTGGATTTTGTGGGTTTTCCATTCTTTCGCCTTCCTTTTTTTTCGGCCATGCTCAATTCGAAACTAGAGTGTATTTGAGCCGCATAGTTTTGGAAAGTAAATAATTTTCAAAACCCAAACCACTTGCTTGATGTTTAACTATCAAATTAGCAGTTGACTTTTTTTTCTCTCTCTCTCTCTCTCTCTCTCTCCTCTTCGGAATTTTTGTTCGATGCCAGTTAACAATTTCTGTAACATTTTTTGTTATCTATATTTCTGTTTTTGCTCGAGAATTTATTTCGGTGTAAATTTATTAAAATTGATAGTAGACCATTTCCCTCGCCTTCCTCATCAGAGAAGAACGATTCATTGCCGGAAGTGAGTGTTTACGATGTGTCCAGTGGATTTCATCAAACCATTCATAAAATACCAGAATCATCCATCATCTCGAAACCGTTTCGAAATGGCGTGCAAATCAGAGAGTGCAGCTTATGGCAATCAATTAATTTCACTTTGCTTGTGTATTTACTTTAAAAACCAGCTGCGATTTATTTAAATTAATCTAATAATCGTAACTACGCCACACGAAGCATTTCGCACACACGCAAAAAAAAAACCCGCCGGAAGATTAATTGCTGCCCTCCTCTGTCCCGAAAAATATCAAGTTATAGCTATAGATAGAAAATTAAACCTAAACCATTGTTGCGTGTCATAATGGTGCTGAACATTTATATTTTATGTATTAAAACAAACAGCCGTGATGAAAATTTAAATGATTTTACCATATATCATCAACTTGAATGGTAAATCGAACTGAATCTAAATGTAATTTTCGAATTTTCTTCGGGCCAACAAATTACAATTTAGTTAAATTTACAGTAAATTGGTTTTTTGTTTCTCGGCAACAACAATATTGTACATTTGTCAATGAAAATTGCACAATCATTCGAATATATGAAAATCAATAACAATTTCTAATTATCCTTGTTGAATTTCAAAACCAATAATAATGAAATGATATTCGGTAAGTCTGAAGGGTATTCAATTTTATGCGTATTCAAATGCAATATGAAGATAAAATCTACAATGGTTTTAATCCAGATATTCATCGGGCAATCGCTCGTGCTCAAATATGTGCTGATCGATTTGCATTTGCATTGTGACAAATCATAAAGGATTTAAAAGCTCGAAACATAAACGATATTCAATTGTTCTATAAATGTCGTCGGATGGATTGCTTTTCGATGTAAGGAGCATACGAAGAGGAGTTGTTTTTTCGAATTGTAGAAATCTAGTCTGGATATTGTGCGTTGAACCAACAAATTTTGTTTCTGGCGTGAGAATCAAGACGATGTGCATGTACAGCATGTATGCAACAGTGCAATGGCTGAAAAGTGCCCAAATAATGACGTCGACCAATTGTAATAAATCACAATATACAGATTATATTGACTAACTGCTTAATGCAAGTAATATTTTGGCATAAAAATGGCTAATACACAAATTGCGTGTGCACCACTGCCATCTCTCATGGAAATTGTAATAAATCACCAATTAATTAAAAATGTTCATATTGTGCTTATGTTGAGTACATTCTAATGAATTTCATTCATGCACTCTCCCTTCAGATTATGGGCATTAGTGTGGCTGCACTTCAAAATCTATGTGAGTGCATGTGGGGATGGAATCCAGTGGAAAAACCTGAACGAAAATAGCTTATCGTAACCGTAACAAATGTGTGGAAACCAAACGATGCGATTGCAATCAAATGAACTAATCTCGCCATAATGAAAGGGGCGGCTAATGTTCATACCATACACTGTTGTAATGATATTTTAATGCGCACTTCAGATGAGTAATTAACATTTGTGTGTGTGTGTGTGTATTGGGATGTGTGTATAGGCAATATAGACTCCAGAGATGAGCCCATTTCGGTGTAAATTTGGCCGCGAAAATATTTTAATCTATTTTAAATATTCAAATATTCTAACATTTTAACACAAATTCGTCGACATTTTCGACGAATACAAGTATCATTATTCATAATGCGAGGTGAAAGATGTCAACAATTGAAATGCTACAATATTTTTGACATTTGATTTAATGATAATTACGTGAAAATAATCATCTTGGCTTGTTGATGATGATGATGATGAAAAAAACAAGTATCACAAGATTTACCGCGTAGTGGTGTTGAAACAGCTATGCTGATAGGCTGTTACGTCACTACTACAAAATTCGAATAATAACCACCCAATGCTGAACATACAATGAGTTGAAACAATTGGAATTAGATCTCATTTTGGGATATAATAATAATGCTATACGTACTCAACTGTGTTTGCCTTGAAACTGTGCCAAAGTAATTTAAGTTTTAAACAATTCAAAATTTTGTGCTGCCATTATGCCGGAGAATGAATCCAGCTCAAAGTCTCTAAAGTTTATCCGCTTTTAATGTATTATACGATAACAGCACTTTGAAACTACATGAATGATTGGCTTTTTGTAACGCGCTAGAACTTTGCGTTTACATTCGAAGTGACGATACAATGGTATATTCCATCTCTATTTGACTCAATGTGATGGATACAGAGTTTCAAAAACCAAACATCCAACAGTGTTATTTTATGAATATATGAGCTTAACTACTACGTTTCTATTAATAAAAACACATGAACGTCTCTCGCTCTCTCTCCAATCGATCATTATTTGATGGCATTTTAATTAATAGACATGTGTGGTAAAAACTTAAAATATGGAATTCAAAAACGTGATCATTCAAAAAGAATATTTGATGACCCTGATAGTTCTTGGGTTAAACTAAACGATGAGGGTGAAAGTTAACATTTACATCTCGTATCCCATTCGGCTAATTGATAAGCCCAATGTTACTATTTTATCGACTATCATGCCAGTTTGAACAATTAAATGGAATGTTTTTTTGTGTGTGCGTGTGTGTGTGTACAAATTCACGCCTTTTGAAGGCCACAATTGATTGAACGCCTTCACTTTGATGCACAACCACTTTTACCTGCAATTATATGTTGAAACAATTTTGGAATTATATGAAGGCTCAAGTATTTAGTTGAAACTCTCTACTGATTTGAAATTGAGTGTACTAATTGACACTTTTTAAGGTCAAAGTTTAATAAAGCATGAAATTGAAATTGAAAACCCATTTTTCAGTAAATTGTTTCATCTACGTTTCATTACAAATCAAAGCTATTGCGTTCAATTCAATACCCGTTTTGAATAAATTACACAAATCTACTAATGTTAGAGTGAGTCGATATGGCTGTGCTGTTCCTGTCATGCTTGAGGTGCTTGAAGTTCATAAGCATTTCCACAGACGCGTCATCACGACGAAGTGTTGGTTGGATGAATGAATCAGGAAGGGGCTTTCATAGATAGCCATGCGTAGGTTCAAAACCCCTTCTCCGATATTGATGAAATTTTAGTGATAACATGTATTTTTCTGTTGCTTGGAATTCTGAAAAATGGAAATAACTGAGTTTTTTTTAACGTGGCTCAAATTTAAATTGTTCGTTTGGTGCAACCTCTTCTAGCTGATGTTAGTATTTTAAGGTTTTTTCCGTAAATTATAATTCCCAGAATGACATTTGAATAGAGTGTGGTAAATGCTAGGGTAAATGTTATTCTAAAATATTAACAATTACAACTCTTGCAAAAAAACGTGCTCTTCTATTTATTTCAGTCGTCACGTTTCTCCATACAAGCCGACAATAGAACTGTTCCTCTATTCGATCGCCATTATTTGGGAATTTTTGATACTGGATTCGTAAAAAAATCAACAATAACAATGAACTCTAATAATCATCATGTCTTCGTGGCTTTGTGCACCTGAAGTGTAAAAGTGGGTTAAGCGTGAAATTTTCCCACTTCCAAACGAAGTAAATATCATGAAGAAGATAATGGAAAATCCAGAGAATAGTAAATTGCTATTAGTAAAAAATAAGTTGAAGCAATATTCACCAAACTGAATAAAACATTGACGAATGAATCGTGAAGCTTAAGGTATACATTAAAATTGGAAAATAGAAACATCATATTGTTTGTGCTTGTTCTCAAACTCCGCACATTTTTTATCGTCTACGCAAAAAAAACTGAATTTCCCCCATGTAAATTTTCGCTTTTTTCTCTCTCTGATCAGAGACCAATTTATGTGATTTTCTTTCCTCTCTCTCTCTCTTCATTCATGTCTTATGTTTTTCTTCTCATTGTGTGTACATCATAAAATATCCATTGAATTGTGGTGAATCAAAAAGCTGATGCTACTGTTGCCCAAGAGACATGGGCTAGAGATGCAGAGACAAAAGCCAGTGTGTACACAAAACGACTTAAGCAGAAAAACACAAACATTACAGCACACAGCAAAAAGTGAATGGTCACATTTTAGCTATAAATAATACAAAACGAACGACGGCAATCGCACACACAGAGAGAAGGAGAGATAGAAAGAAAAAAAGAAATGCTGAAAAATGTGTTCGATATTTCAATGGTGGTGTATTACAAGTCGAACGGAAATGTTCAGTATCATTAACCGTACGGTTGGTGTCTCTTTTCGTTATCGATTGGCTGAGCCCAACATTTTTAACCTCTAAGCAATTATTTTAAGTCAAAAGAAGGCGGCGCACGTATACACACACACATACATTTTGATGCCAATTAATTTGCATCGCCTTTGACAGTGATTTTCATTCCGGGCGAAATGAAACCAAATGGAAATCCGATCGTAATCGAAAACAAAAGGAACGAGCACCAATTTCATTGAATTGAAACCCAATTAAAATTGCAAGTTGTGTTGCTGAACATGTTCAATGACTACCGAAATCTTTTTGTCTGTCTCGGCCTCAATTTTCAAACTTTTATTTAGCTCACCCGATGTCTTTCTGTGTGTTTTTTTTCGGTTGGCGCTGCTACTGCTTCAGCTTTTTACAAAACTTGGAAATCTTTTCCACTTAAACGTCCATTTGCATATGTTCATTGGCCATGACAGGTCCCGTCCTCAGCTGCTGCTGCTGCTACTGCAACAAAACACGACACGACAAAGTTTCCGAAACGATTATTGTTTTCTTATTCCCATTCTTTTGTTCGGTGCTATACAAAAACGGGATCTTGTTGTGTGTGCTCTCACAATCTTTTCGAATAACAAACCATTCACATCTTATTATTAACTTTTGGTCCGATCTACTTTTTCTTCTATTCAATTTCAAAGCACAAGCACAGAAAAGCTGACAATACAAAAGTACAAAAAGACAGAGAGAAAAGCAAGAGAAAGAGAGAGGCACAGAATGCAATGATGACAATAACAAAAAAAAGAAACACATTTGTTTATTACAAACGTAACTTTTTCCTTTCGATTGAATTGTCATTTCGTAAACATTATTTTAAAGTAGCAAATTTATTGATAAGATTTTGCCGGGTGAGTGGCTTGGGTGATTGTGTGTGTCTACGCTTGTGCTTATGTGTTTCCTTGTATGCGTATCTACAGAGGAATTTCTCATTTGCTCTGGCCAAATGCGAGAAAAGTATCACTTCGAAAAAAATCTTTTCCTAAAAAAAAATGAAAAATTCAAAATTCCAGAAAAAAGTCAATGAACAAACATTCCAATTTAAATTTCTTCAAACTTAATTTTAAACTCGATGAAAACGGTGTTTTTGTAGCATACGGTACCCTTTGAATTGGAATTGAACACTGATGACTTGCTGCTTTCAAAGTAATGTCTTTTCAAAAGTAATGCTCTTAAAGTAATTCTCCGTGCATTTTTGTTCTCTGTCTATTTTATCGAGTGCTTTTCATTCCATTTGGTTGAACATGACGCATCTTGAAAACAAAAGCCAACAATTATTTGAATCGAAAGTGAAAATCATTTTAACAACAAAGTCAATTCTTCCAACTCCATTGCCGAAACTAGTGCCAGCAAGATTGTCAACAATACCGTCGACAAGCAAACGAATGTGAAAGTTTCGATTACGAATGTAATACATTTTATTTCAATATAAATTCACTGAATGCAAGACAGTGGAAACATTCTGGTCCGTATGCCAAATATTTACTTGTTCGGAGAACTAAACAACAACAACAACAACAAAAAAGCGATGACAGAGAAAGAAACAGAGTTGTTCCGGAAGCATTTTCATAGTTTTTCTTGAAGTTTCCATTGCCTGGATGTTGCTATGATGGTTGTGTTCGCTAGATGGAAAATTGATCGAATAGAATGAGATGAAACAACAAATTAAATATTTGACTAGTAGTAAAGTACGTGAATGAAAGAATGGGGTGCTCCCTTTTTCCAACTGTTTTGCAATATCTTTTGAAATGCTTTGTTACAATTTTGCCGCTGCTGGTTGTTACTGTGATGACGTCTGTATTTTCTTGGTTCTGTTGTCGTTTTGAACTTTTTGGATATGCACAAACACACACAAGACTGAGGAAAAATTGGGATAAAATCTTTGCATCAAACAATTCCCGACCGAGGAATCGAAAGAGAGAGAGAGAGTGTGTGTGTGTGTGGGGAGGGACAGTGAAAAGAGAATCGCAAACGAAAATATTTTGAAAGGCAAAGAATTTAAGAATGCTAAAAAGAAAACGGCGATTCGCTTCTAAACAAAACGGAAAATAGTTTGAAAAGAAATGGATGTCAGTGTACAAAATGTAGCGAGCCACACACTCACTCAGTCACTCATACACACATAGACACAGAGAGAGAGAGAGAGAGAGCGAGAGAGAGAGAGAGAGAGAGAAAGAGAGAGAGAGTATGTGAAGCCAAAGTTTCCATCTGGCAAATTCATTTTTTGATCGTTGTTTTGTGCTTTGGCTGTTTGGTAACTCTCGCAATTTCCCTGATTGTCTATTCTATTGGTGGCACATAATCAATAGAGTTGAATTGCTGTTGATGCGCGCGAAGCACCAGTCAACTGAGAGGTAGACACACGATCATCATCGAACAACAAATACATCAATAGAGCGACAGAGAAAAACATATACAAACAGAGCAAACGGCTAGCTAAAAAGAGATGGAAGGAAAAACGAAATAAATAAACATTGCCAAAGTGCAAATAAAAATCTATGACAAACTTTGTGCAAAGTTCTTTCTTTTTTTTAATGTGTCGTTCTTCATCTCGCTTCGATATGAAAAGAATTTTTCCATGAAGCACACAAACGCCCAGGCAACGAAGAGATAGACGTGATTGACGACGCCCATGAATGCTCGAACCATGGAATCAAGTCGACTTTATTTTCCAAAAGGACTAGATGTTTTTCCGTAAAGTAGCCTTCAGTTTTCAATAAAATTCATCGAATTTCGTATAAAAGCCGCTTTTACAGCGCTTCAAATCAAGCTCATTTTCCTTTTAGCTCAAGTGCTTCCAGCGACCGTGAGAATTGATATAATAACAAACCCGTTTAGAGAGAGCCAGAGAGAGAGAGAGAGAGGGAGGGCGAAAGTTCCAGAACAAAACAGAGAAACATCAACTAAATCAAATTCTACAGAAAAATTCTTGTCAACATTCAATGAAGTTTTGTGTGAAGTGAAGCAACAACGTAAACGAAAATTACCTTCGTCGCATAATTGAATTTCGGCCAAAGTAAGTGTCGACAAATTTCTTTTGATGTAATCATCTTAAAATGTTTGGTATTTATACTCATGCTCGTGGCACACTCATATCTTCCAAAGAAAAAGCGCTCATATTATATTTGTTTTTTTTTTTCACCATTCAATGCTCTCATACTTTATGTATTGATATAGAAGTCTATTGATGGCATGTGATTGAAAAAGTATTTTCTTTCATTCATGTGATGGTTAACATTGCTTTTTCCATGAATTCGATTTATTTTGTGGCTAAGCCGGTCGCTCTCGTTCAATATCGTGTCGTTTGGTGATCTATTGAACAAAAGTCAAACTTCAATCAAAACTCATCAATGAACAATAATTTTATATGTTGAGCGTTTTTTTTTTCTGTTGTTATATTTTCGAGGCGCACTCTTGTTTGTGCTTTGATTACTTTTTTTTTCTCCATTTGAATGTCTGTCAAGAGGCAGAAAAATTAAAAACTATGGATTGAAAACTGGACATGGAAGCAGATCTTGTATGAAATCCATCAAAATGATAAAAATTATCATTGGATGAATTTGTTTCAGGACCGTTATTATTTATGACATTTTGTGGATTTTTTGACGTTTTTACCAATACTAATCCGATTCCAAAACTTCCAGATGGTACTGAGACAATATCTGCAACTGCTATGCCTGAATAGACAATCTCGTCTCTCTTTAGCTATTATTGGTATATTTGCATGATATTGCCTCAGTAGAGTCATTTTTTCCTCGTGAAATTTTTATTTATGCTTCAATAAACATCTTAAACAATCAAATCTACTAGCAAATTGCTAGTAGCAATGCAGTGTGTGAAGGCCGGTGCTTGATTCGCTTTCAGGTCCTCTGGGTGGCGAGTAAAAGTGGTTGTGAATGGAATGAATATGACGAGTCTCGGGCGCATTTGTTAGTTCGTGGTCACCAAATGAAAATCGAGCACACAAAAAAACTGAATATGCTGCACAAAATGTGCAAAAATTTGATTGTCTGCTGTTGATTTTCCACCAGTTTTTATTTATGGGTTCTCAACAGGGGTCCGAGGGGTCCGATTACCCCCCCACTGTGCGATCGTTACCCCTCAAAGATTTTGCTCACTGTGTTGTGATGAACTTTTTTCAGGTCCTCAACTTGTCTTTTTCTGAGACCGGTTTACACCAGATTGAATGGATTTCAAAATCCCTCCCTAGCATCACTTTTGTTTGTGAAAAGGTCATCAATTTTTTTCGGAGACCAAATACACAAAGACAATTGCACTAAATAGAATTGACTTTTTTCGTTACCCCTGACGAATTTTTTTTTCCCATCAACTTGGCAACCTATGGTTTTTAATTGTGAGATATTTCATTTCAGGCTTCTATGAACACCACCATTACGGTTTTGTCATTGCTTCTGTCCGAGTTCATGAATTCGAATGTTTGGTTGGCCCTTAGTTGCAAGTTAATCGACACCATTCGTACACATTCATTACTTACATTCAAGCGCTTGTTAATGAGTGAAATCAGAATATTCTTGTCGATTCTGGAATCCATAGTTTTCTCTACCAATTGCACTCCGGCAGTTGCAAAAATGTTCACCTCTTTGCGCACACGGTGTCGATGTGTTTAAGAATCACTTCTCGTTTGCTTGTCATTTCATATGTGAAGCACATCGAATATATACAAGCATCAGCATTTTATGTTGTGAAAACACACAACTGACGCTCATTAAATTCACAAATGGAAATAAAAGAAACGGGTGTGTGTGTGTGTGTGAACGTGTATGTTGTGTGCTATTGCACACAATAAATGTAGTCTCGATGGGAATGCATCAGTGATTTTCAGTTTCAGGTGCACCAAATTCAATGCGATCGCGTTTTTCGTCTGTTCCCGTTGTGTGTTCAAGTTTCGATTGCAATAGGCAAACATTGACATCGTTCTATTGATGGCAAATGCCAAATCCAATCCAATAACGGAGACTGCACACAAAAAAAAATGGCACGACAACCTCAATGAATTATATAAATTTCTGGATGGGCCACTAGAAACTCGTTTGAGTCGCTCAATGAGAGTGACATCAAGTTGTAATGAACATAAACTCATCGCCCTCATCACCCTACTCGGTTCCATTTGCACACATACACACTCAAAAAAAAAAACGATTCCATTGACATCTTATGAAAGGTTTGTAGCGTCAAATGAAACTCTTTGATGGTGGCAATGGTGGTGGGTGCTAAACAGAAAGAGAGAAAGAGAGGAAGACGAAAACATGGCTGGCATTGTGCTGCCACGTCCATCATACGAACGTCTCGCTTGCGGCCAATGCAATTAGAATTGAAAATGTTTTTAGATCAGAGCAGAACAAACGATGTCGAAAAAGTTTTAACGAGCACTGAGCTACGCTAAAATATTCAACATCACCATATCAGAAACACACTCTTGAATCAACTAAAAATTTAAATACGGCATTTTTTTTTTCGTTGCACGCCCGCCAATGACGACACATTCATTCGGCTTCCATCCGTATGACATTTTAGCTCGAGATTGTTTGCGTTTTTTACCATTTTTCTTAATTTAAAAACCATCCAGTTGAAAAGTTGGAATTGCATTTTCTTGGTATTCTGATGTCCGGAAATAAATAAATATACAAAAAATGGATTGGCGTTCAAATGATAAATAACCACAAACTGTCGATTTTAAGGTCAAATTCTTTTTTTTTCAAATACAACATATTTTCGTGTAATGTGAAGCGTTGAGAGAGTCAAAGAGACTTCACATTTTGGAGGCGAAACATTGTGAAAATAAATGGACGTGGTAATTTTGCTATAATAATCCTTGAGATGGCCCAAATTTGAAATAGAACTCAACGCAAAAATATTTAGTTAGATAAAAGTTAAATTACTCATACACAAACTGTGTGAAGTTTCCTGTGCAGAGAAAATCGGACTGTTTTTTTATGGAGTATCAATAATGCAAATGTGTTTAATTTTTCATTTCGAAGAAGCACTGTAAAACTATATTCCCTTCAAAATGAAATGGAGCAATAAACTTTAATATTTAAAATATAACATTATTTAACCTGCTGAGTTAAAGAAAATTTAATTAACAAATGCGAATATTTCGATTCAATTTATTTGGCCAAAATTACCGCAAATTTATTTTGTGTTATTCACGTTCCGCATTGAAATGTACTATAGTTTGGTGCTGTATTTCCATACGAGCATTTAAACTTCAATTTATTTTCACTTGAATTTATCATTTACATTTCAAAATGCATCACTATGTGTGCAATTTTAAATCATTTATTTTGTAGTTTTGTGCGAATTTTCTGATGCTATTGAATGATTTCATTTTCTGTTTATGACATATAAATGGGGCAAAATATACGTTGCAAAATTATTCGGTGTGGATTTGCCAGCCAATTCAATCGTACGTTGTGTCGATTCCGTTCTACTTTTTTGTGTGGATATTTTGATGAGAAACAAAAAAATCCAAACTATTACCGTCAAAAATCAATTTTCTGACTGAATGAAATGGATGTGAATGTTATTTTTTTTGTTTGGCTAAATACATTTGGAGATTTGCGGTTGCCATCTACATACTATGGTGTGTTAGTATATTGAAGTCAGTAAAAAAAAAAAATATTCCACTGGTTGACCTTTTTGGCGAAGAATGCTGACGTCACATTTGATTTTTTGATAATTGTATAATTCACTGCTACTCATGCAACTGCTATGGGACTTCTAAAATGGAACCAGAGTCAAATATATTCGACAAAAGTTTTCCAGAAGTATAATTCCATCTCTCCGTTAAACATTCAATTGAATTCAATGTATTTATATTTATAGCATATTGGAATAAGCTTATTTATCATATGGCATTCGAGTTTTCGACAATGTGATAGAACTAACGAATGATCTGAATGATCTGATGACTAAAAATGCAACTCAAAACCAAAGTGCCGATTCAAAAGAACCGAACACTTTTTTTTTCGTTTAATCTGTCCGAATCAGTTCGGTCACAAACGCAAAAAAATATTATTTCGAAATTTTGGTTTTGAAAATTCGGTGGTTTTTTTTTTCTAAATGTATTCGCTAGATTTACAGTTGCGGTAGTTTCAAGCGATTCCGTGAATTATTTATTATCCCATAGACAAGAATCGTAATATGAAAACCGGAACACAAAAGTAAATGCTATGCATTTTTCTTCAAAACCGCACGTTAAAACGAAAACGTGGATAAAATATATATACTTTGAGTATAAGTTTTGACCTATAAATATTTTTTTGTTGTAAAACATATAAAATCCATCAGAGTATTTTGTTGCGATGCGAAAGCTTGTCGTATTAAATGTACGCCGTATTTATATTTGGAATTACAATATTTTGGATCTGGAGAAAGGGAAAATTGTGCGACGAGAAGAAGTAAGCCAACAATCGCGCGCTGTGAAAGCATATATGCATTATGTAATAGTACAATATTCAATGGTTCGCTTATTTTCAATCGAAATCAGATGATAGCTAAAATAACTTGATGCGATAGAAAGCGAGAAAAATCCATGACATTTGACATTTACAGATTTACTCGCCCGTCCCCCTGTCCACCCCCCAAATGTGTGTGTGTGTGTGTGTTTACACATTTATATTTGCCGGATTTTATTGTAAATAATAAATTACGAGAATGTGCAACTTTGACTTAATAAATATTTACATGCAACGATGAGAAATGACTTCTGATAAATAACACATAAATCTATTGGTTGAATGTGACGAGAACAGCATCAAATGCTCTGAATCGAATCAAGGGAAAATTATTACGGAAATCCTTAACGGATTTCTTTTCTCACATTTTATGTAGGAAAAGAAAAAAAAGAACATGTGGAAGAACGAAAGAGAACGCACTTTTTTTGTGACATGTGGGTTGCATCGTGGAACAAATGTGGTATCTTACCATAAATGTGCCGAGAGAGTGAGAGAGAGAGAGAAAATGTGGCAGTGAAACGATGCGATGCTATGAAAAATCCGAAATTCATGCAAAATAAAATCGTTGAGATATTTGTTTGGAATATACATTGTTTGAATAATGGCATTGTGTATACGAAAGCGCGCCGACAAAACAGACGCATACAAAATATTCCATTTTTTTTGGTTGGCTGGGTGCAATCGTGTTAAGTAAGAGAGAATGAGAATGAGAATGTGAGCATGTGATGTCGATACGATGGAAGATAAGTGAAAGAAGCTCCAGTATGAAATCAATGTTTAATGTATTATTGAAACGATTCAACCCAAAATAAATCTTAATATTTGGCCTGAGATTGCCCCAATCATTCGCTCACTTTCTCCCTGCCTTTCTCTTTCTCTCTCGCTTTCTCTCTCTCTCCCTCTAGCTGTATTTCGTAACATCAAAAAAATATTTCCGTTATTCATTGTGGCATTTAGCCTTTGTTAAAGGTTAAGCGAAGCAAACGAACGTAAGCTTTGTAAATCCGATATACTCGTCTGAAATGGCCAAAGAAAAAGAAGAGAAAGAAAAAAAAAATTGTTCAACGATTATTATTGAAAGGATGCCCATCGACGGATGTCCATTTAGTCCATCATTTTCAGCTGCTTGAAAATTGCCCCAACTAAATCTCATAAACCCGACCAAAATTCTAAAGCACATTTATCTTTTTACAATCCAAAATATCAATAACATTTCTTTCGGCATAAATTCAAACTGAAATATGAAAGAAAAAAGAAACAGCTCGTATTTGGATCATTTTCATCGAGGCATCAAATAGATTGTGTATACGTTTGCGGTTTATCAATTGAATCAAAAGATTTGGCATATACAAACTATGAAAATGGGAATGGATGAAGGAAATCTTATGGGCGGTCAATGTGAAATATTTGATATTTGTGTATGCATTGGGTCAGTGGCGAAATGCAGGAAAATGCTGAAACAGTTGTGTGTGTTGTCGACACAAAAGACTAGATTCACTCTTCTATCCTGTGTGTCGACATTTTCGTCCATTTTCATTGTTGGCATGACCCAATCGTTGTGTATGTGTGTGTGTGTGTGCCAATTCACATTAATGTACCGAAACGATATGATAAAGGGATACATTGAATGATAAATGTAATTTTGGAATAATATTTCCGGATTGTAGACCCATAACCAGTGTCTATTTCAGCTGTGCTTTTAAGAAGCCAACCCACATATTCCGGTGTGTGGTAGCTTATGAGGCAAATAGTTTACAAGAGAAGAATAACACCAACAGCAGTTCGTCCATCAGATGTTCGGATCGTCGGTTCGTTCATTCACCTTTTCAAGCCGATAATAAATATTCAGTATGATGCATTGGAATAACATTTTGGTAGTTGCAATTACATGCTATAGCAGTTAAACACGAATCATATAACGAACGTCAACCGCTTCCAAGTGCTGACTAACTCAAAACTTGTGCACACTTTTTCCTGTTAAGTTATAGGTCATATGAGAGCGCCTGGCTGTACAAACGGTCTGGCTTTACAGTTCGTGAGTCACGGACCTGGCCAATTCCTCGTGATGCCAATTTCCGGAAAAAGCACATTTGCTTTTTCTACAAACACACACACACAGACACACACAAACAACCAGACAACACGATTGCAACAGCGGCATAATTCACAATTTATTTGTGCCATTGCGTCCTATGGTGGATTCTAATTTATAAAACTTGCAAATGATAGCGAACACATAACGACAAAGACAACAAAAGACTTGAACCGCAGCGAAAACAACAGCGCCACACCATCACCAATGAAAGGCAATAAAATATTCGTCGCTACGAAAATGACTGCCGCTCATTTCAAATGAATGAATGATAGGAATAACAGAAAAAAGTAGCAAAAAAAAAAAACAGAGAGAGAGAGAGAGAGAGAGAGAGAGAGAGAGATGCGGAACAAATAATAAATCATGGAAATGTACGCTTGCTCGTTTACTGTTCACCCCGATGGTGAATACCGCCCGAAATATATGCCCATACTCATATAATAAAAATCCATTGTATTGAATCATCGTCACAAACACATACACCACTGAAAATGTATGTGTACACAAAAATTGGCTGATGATTGTTAGAATACTGGTGGCCAGAATATGTGTTGGCTCTCAAACAAAAACCTAGCAAAAAGCAGAAATAAAAGAAAAACCGAATAGAATCCGATATACACGGGGAATTGCAATGGTTTCAAAAGTGCTTCGTTAGCACCGAAAAAACGATGTAGACCAACAAAAAAAAAAAACGCTACAAAAATGAAATTTTCCCCAGAAAACACATGCATTCACGAGGTAATACCGAAGAAAAACTATCACCTCACAATCAGGCACACTTTCTCGACACCAATACCGTTACCGCTACCGCCTTCACACATGCACACTCAACACAAAAACTTGTAATCGAAATAGAATGTATTTGTGCAAAGGTAGAGTAAAAAAAAAGAACACTGAAACGAAAATGAAAAAGGAAACGAAAGAGAACTAGGTATATTGTTGAAAAGAATATGAAATATTCAAATTACAATATGCGTTTCCGCGTCGTGCATATTCCTATCTCTTGGTTTTGAGCATACAAAAAGCAATATTTGATGGTAACAGTGGTAATGGTGTTGGCAGCGTTGGCAGCCAGGCAGCAATGGTTCATTGCATTTTTGGATTTTTATGTGCTCCATGTCCGTGAGTAAGTAATATGTAACACAAAAGCTTTTGTTTGGCACACTTTTTCTTTTTCTCTCTCTCTCTCTATCTTTGTCTCCCTCTCTCATAAAAACAGAGAAATTTCATTTAAATGTTTCCATGTCTTTTTCTGTTACACCAAACCAACACCATTGAATATGTTCTAGCTGTAACTGTGTCATTCCATCGCTTTGTTCTTTATTACAACACATATTTTTCTCGAATCATAGCATGTGATTCCAATGATAAGAACCTATTGGATGCTAAAAAAGAAGGGAAATGTGGGAGAAAAATATACATATGAAAGTGAACAGAGTATTATGCACATGCACACTCTAGCGCTTATAAATCGACGAATAGAGGAAACAAAAATGTGAACATTCTGTGAATTTGAAATTCAATTTGAATTTTAATTTTATTACATTGGCATTTCACAGCATCTATCTACGTCATTCAATCGCACATTGTTTGAACAAACAAATTCAGTTCCGTGAAATTATTGAATGTGAAACATTCAACAAATTATTCATTCCAAATACAAAATATATTGGAAATATTTCAATAATGAGAAATAATGTTCTCATTTTCCATTTGAATAAACACAATGATGTTTGTTGATAAGCTATTATTTAGGTTATTTCAGTCTCTGAATTAGTCACATCGTAACTAATTCGACTCAACGTCTAGATTGCTCGTCAAAAAATACTGGTCGGCTTTCCAAACACATAACATTTTTCCAGGTATTGGTTTTTTTCTCTCTCTCTCTCTTTCTCTCTCTCTCTCTTCTGTATAGCATAAGTTCGGACAGCAATTGAAAGTCTAGAGAAAAGTGTTGGCCTTCAATCTTTTCGCTTGAATCATTTCTAACAAAAACATAAGTTTGAAAAGTAGCCCGTCTGCTGAATGACCATCATAAGCAAATAATCACCTAACGTTACCCGTGGCAAAGGTCACAGCGAGCAACTGGTCGGCTCAGGTGTTGTTCGTCTTGGTTAAATTAGCGTAACAAGTAACATGAATTAAGACTTCTTGCAAATTCTGTTCAGCAAAAAAAAAAGGTCATTTACAAGAAAAAAAAAGAAACAACATTAATAATAATTTCGAATGAAAGCTTGCCTAAATGATGAAAGCCAATATTATTGCGGAGTGAATCATCTGTATGAACATTAAGGTGCTAATTTACAATGAGAAATGGATAATACTGTAACATTAAGTAGAAAAAAATATCAGAATCCTAGTGATCTTGGTGCAATGATAGAGGGGATTCTCTTAATTTAACAAAGACGAGCTTTTTTGCCGTTGGTGTTGAGCAAAATGGTTTTTGGCCTTTCACATAGATTAAATCAAATTAAGATTTCAATGTTCTGGTTTCGAGATTTATTTGTTTGATGAGATACAAATATTGGAACAATATGTGTTATCTAAATGATAACTGCAGCAAATAAGTGTAAACATGACTAAATTACATGCGTACATGGTTGATAACTATCAATGTTTGAATGTTTGATGTTGGAGGACAAAAGTTTTATGAAGATACCATGCGACAGTTTTGTGATTATGGTGATATGTTAAATGCTTACACATTATCAATAGTTCATGCGGGTCTAATGACAATGGCATATAAACGTACACACGCAAAGCATAACAATGGAATCGGAGTTTGGGCCAAACTGAAACCCCCTTCCTGCTGAATTCATACACACATGGCATAAAATGTCGACTTGTTTATCAACTGACTTTCCATCATTTTTACCGGGTCGGCTGTTGTTGTCGTTGTTGTATTTTTTTCATTTCGGCATAAATGTCGAGGCCTTATCTTGTTCATGGCCATTGTTTGTATCGCGTGTTTGAAAACTAATTAAGCCATTATAAATTGCTCTCTGTCGGCACACAAAACAATGTATTCAATCATAATATTTTAAATTTATTACATTAGCTTCATTGTCATGCGGTTAGCATTTTAACGATGTATATCGTGTGATGAAAATGCTGTGCCTATGGCCAGCCACACACATACACACAACGCTCAGTTAGCTGTCTATCCGTTGCGTTGTGCAACCCCGGTAATTCCATTTCCATGTAGAGCGGCTGGATAATCTCAAACGCATTTGATTCAAGTATTTGCGTGTAGTGTCAAAGTGATCCTTATCAGATAAAAGGGGGCGAGGGAGGCGGGTGGGTGTCAATAACGAGACCGACGAAAGAATACACCATGTTGCTGTTGTGTCATGGACAATAACACATAATCATTGAAATGTGAATAATATATGCGCGCATTTGGTTTTCACACAGTTTGTTCCGTTTGTTATGGCAGGAAATTGGCGAAAAGCAAAAACACCGAAAACCATCCAAGAGAAAAAGAGATGGAGATACTGATTGACATTAAATGCGCCGTATGATTTGATGCGATGTTGAATCCACCGTTGAAAGCTCTAGTAGTACTTAGTTGTGTTGTTCAATACATAACAGCAGGAGCTCAATCGGACAGACAATGCGAATGAATGAATAATATGAGACAAGCGAAACGACAGAGAAGAAAAAAAAAACAACACAACACCCGGCAAACTCTCACACACATAGTTCACATTCATCAAAATCGCTCGCCGCATGGCATCAACAGACATTCAGTTGCAAACCAACTGAGAAACGGTTACCACATATAAAAATCAGTCCAATGGAAAGTTAAACAAAAACAAACGCTGAACGTTCGTGACATTTTTGCCTTTGGGTTCGCTTGCTCTCTCTCTCTCTCGCATTCTTTCTGTTCTCTGCGGATGCCAATGTCTCGCTTCTTTTTCCAGACGATTTTTTTCTTTCGCACTGGTTATGCGTGCAAAATCGAATATTTATAAAATTGTTGACCATTATATTGCAGATTTTATTGAATGTTTGCACCACATCCGCATTGTGATGTTGATGCGATACGATTTGTTGCTACTGCTGTTCGAATGTGTTGTGTTTTTGGGCTCATATATGTCAGCATACCAGCAAACGCATACTCCAAAACTACTTAGCAAATATAAATCGCATTAATTTTCATCAAGATTTATGGCCATGGTGTGCGCCGGCATATCTTTTTTTTTCTGTATATTTGTATCCAAAACCGAAAACTCAACGCTTGTTACGAAATCGAATGTTGAAATTTTATTCTTTCAACAGCTTCAACAATAGCATTTTTCACATGTATCATATGATGCCAAAAAACCTGTCTATTTGTTGTTTTTTTTCTGTATTCCACTTGAAACTGTAGCCAGACATACTTGTTTTCGAAACAAATTAAGTCTTTTGGATTATAATTTACAGCCGAAAACCAAAACTGGCAACCGAACCGCACAAGAATGGTCGATAAAACCGCAGATGTTTCATTGAACAACACATTTAAAAATTCATTTTCCTGTTCCAATCCATTAGGCATGTTATCACAGGGAAAATCAACTTTGATGGCTTTTTGTTATGTTACTTGGTTTGGCTACTCGAAAAAAAATGAATCGAAATAAAATTACATCCACAAAACAACATTTTAATTTGCGTACATGTGTTAGCCGCCGTCTGCATAATGATCACTATAATTACCATTTCGTCTGCTGTCATAAAATGTTTGGGGCGCTTTTGTTTCTCAATGGAATTTCAAGCGGAACGTTTTAACGCCGCAACAACTCAATTCAACTCAAGTCAACTCAACTACAGAACGAACGAACGAACGATAGGATTTCATTGAATATTGAGCAAACAACCACAAGGCAATAACATAATTTTCCATAACAACTACAGTAATAACTGTTGGCGTTAATAACAATGATAATATCGTTACCATAAAATCCGACAACACTTTTTTAAAGTCAATATGGATGTCGATGCTTCATTGTAATTTCAATTTTATATCCTAGCATTGCAGTTCGAAGTGCGTCACCAAATTTGGAATACCTACACACAAGCAAATCTCAGAATAAACGTCAAGCACATTACTCCATACATGCATAATTTTTTGGTCAATCCACTATGGTATAAGAATGTATTGAGTTCTCCCAATGTGGTGCAAATGTAGAACGGTTGATTTTAATTTCGTCTAAAATAGTTGCAAAATCGTCTAAAATTTTGCATGTTTTCGTCTAATTTTTTAAAAAAAAACTGTCCAAAAAATGTGCGAAAAATGTCTAAAATTCCCCAAATTATTCATTTTTAAATATAAAATTCATCAAAAAATTGGGAAACATGATCTAATTTTTTTTTTAAAACGTCTTAAAATGTGAAGAAATTGTCTAAAATTCAAAAGAAATTGTCCAAAAATAAAAAAAAAAATGTCGAAAAATCCGAGAGAAACTGTCCAAAAATTCGAGAGAAATTATCCAAAAATTTTAAAGAATTAATATGTCTAAAAATTTGAACTTTTTCATTCATAAATTTGCAATTTATTGAAAGTATCGCTCATCGACAGCAAAATATTTGTACAATAAAACTTTTCGATTTCGTTAATTAAGACAAAATACGACAATATCAAAGAATATTTAGGTTGAGATCCAACTTAACGATCACATATTACACTGTGGGTAAAAATTCAACGGATCACAGACCCACATTCACATTCTATATCACATTATTTATGGTTTAAATAGTGCACCTTTTGCGTTGGGTTTACGACCTCTTCTTGGTTTTTGGCATAGTAGAGCTGGATTGGCCTCCACTGGACATGTAACAATTCGTTTGAGCAAAGCAACAGCAATAACATGCTTACACATCTGCTTTAGCATATAAAATGGACATGAACATGTTGATTGCATCCAATCGTCATTGAATTTAAGCTGATAGACTCTCTGGTGAAATTCAGCTTCATATTCAACGAAGGAATTTGATTTGGTGTTGAAAAATAGATTACGATTTACATGCAAATACATATTCTCTATTAACAAAAATACAGCATGGCAACACATTTCTATAACTTGCAATATAAGGCGCGATTTACTAGTCTTGAGACTAATTTCAGGCTCTTATGTAAGTGAAATCAGAGAAAATATTCAAATGTATTTGTTTATATGATATAAAAACATCGAATGCGACCATCAATATTTGGATAAAATGTTGGAACTGGAACGCTATTGGACAAAACGGCAATACACGAATTCAATAAATCAGCTGTTCATGAGTTTCTCAAATGATGTTTGTTTTATCACTTCAGTTCATTCAAACCAAACGGAACTGAAACTGTTAAACATAAATTGTGATTGCGTTTTAAAGAAAGAGTCTAATATCTAAAGAACATTTTCGGTTTTGACACTAGGCATATTTGACGGACAGCGTTCAACGTGATAAGAATTTCACATTCAGATTTCATTGATCACTTTATAGTGTTTGTTCATTGTATATAAAATCGGTTAAAATGGTTGAATTGATGCTGAAGTACGGCACTATTAGTACTCATTCTAATCACAAATCCAAACATTAAAATATTTGAATTAACAAAATGTTTTTAAATATTTGAACAAGGTTATCGACCACACATGAAGTTAAAATGTGATAAAAAGCAAATTTCCACTTTTTTCACTCAGGTTGATGTTTCCAATTTGATGTAGTTCAAATGAAATTCGTTCATTTTGAAAATGAAATTTAAACGTTCAAATGCACACTTGAATTCATGAATATTTTAGTGTTGCGAATACACAGCGCTCTGTGAATCATTTCTTACGTGTTTTGACATATTTCCTCAGTATTTATTTTTATGCAACAATCAAACTGTATCCAACAGGATGCGGAGGACAGCTGTACATTTACAATTTGTTACGGACGATGGTTAAAAAACTTATTCACAAGACTTCTGATCGTATGAAATTCGCAATCAAACAGTACAGTAAACCATCGAATACATGAGACATCTTTCTAAATGCTCTCATAAAGTGCTTCATTCCCACTATGGAGAGAAATGTGTTGTATGGAAAATCCAAATCGATTTGTATGGAAAACGTGGATCCTGTGGAAATTTTTGGATAATTTCTCTCGAATTTTTGGACAATTTCTCTCGGATTTTTCGACATTTTTTTTATTTTTGGACAATTTCTTTTGAATTTTAGACAATTTCTTCACATTTTAAGACGTTTTTTAAAAAAAATTAGATCATATTTCCCAATTTTTTGATGAATTTTATATTTAAAAATGAATAATTTGGGGAATTTTGGACATTTTTCGCACATTTTTTGGACAGTTTTTAAAAAAAAAATTAGACGAAAACATGCAAAATTTTAGACGATTTTGCAACTTTTTAGACAAAAAAGGAATTAACCATGTAGAACTTAATTTCATTGTAAAATCAGTTTGCATGTAAATGTAAGTTTGACATTTGCACCGCATTGGAGTGACCTATGTATTGGTTATACCAGTATCGTGTAGTTTGACAGATTATATATTTGCGCCTGTGAAAGCTACTCTATACTGGTATTACCAATACATAGGTCACTCCAATGCGGTGCAAATGTCAAACTTACATTTACATGCAAACTGATTTTACAATGAAATTAAGTTCTAATTTGCACCACATTGGGATAACTCAATACATTCTTATACCATAGTGGATTGACCAAAACATTATACATGTATGGAGTAATGTGCTTGACATTTATTCTCAAATTTGGTTGTGTGTATTCAAATTTGTCATGGACATTTCAATTTCCACATAATGTTTGGCTTGTTTCACAGGTGTTTCATATTTACGAGCATTTTAGCACACAGAATTAGGTTGGTGTGAACTAAAGTCGCCTCAAAATATGAAAAAAATTCGCTGCGATACAAGTTCACATTTGAGATTGAACCCAATAATAGTGCAACCCAATCATCACTAAACTCTCGGATATATTATTTCATTTTCAATTTCTGTAAGGAGACATTAATTCAAATTGATTAATTTGATAAATGAACTCAGAAAATGACCTAAAGTCTCTACACAAATTACACTAGCGCCCTTAGTTCATGCGCCCTTAGTTCATGCGCCCTCCGTTCCGTGCCCCAGCATTTTCAATATCTTCAAAAGCTTTATATGTATTACAATCTACGTCATTCAGAGTAGAAATATGTTTGCGGTCAAATCATTGTTGGCGGAAATATTTACCAACCACAAACTAGAAATAGAAAATCATGAAGGTGTTGATGATGATGTTAACGACATTACTTGAATGTGTACCATGCAATCCCCAAGAAACATTTTCAGATGTGGTATTTTCATGTGAAATTTCATTTAAGATGTTCAACCATTGCATTTTAAAGCATGCATTCAATGAAGTGTTCGGAAATGTTGACTCGAATATGAGCCAGATGATGCATGTCATTTCATATTTTCAATGAAAATGTGCATTTAGAGTAGTCAACCCACACTGCAATTTTGGAATGTCTTTTTGTGTCAAACATTTTTGTGTGCATTCGTCGATCAAATGGAAATACCGGAACTTTAAGTTTATTGGTTGAAGTTACAAATCAAACTCGGTCGATCATTGAAACAGATTGATATTATTGACAAGTGACAAAGTTCAAAGAACAATTGATGGTTTTTGGTTCGAAAGTTTGTCTATTTGCTATTTTCAATTATCTCTTACTGACAAGAATTCACACTTTTATTTAACTACTAGAACTTTAACAAGTGACTTTTTTTTTAAAGGCAATGAACTAAAATTTCGAATTTCATAAAATGTTCTTTCAAAAATATTTATCGATGTTTCAGAAGCAATTCAACTGGTATGTATCAGATAGAGCGGAAGAATTAGAGTCGTTCGATTGCACCATCGTCTAGTATTCCATTTTTGAAGTGTACAACTATAGCAATCGAAAAATTCCATTGAATTCCCCATCAGATGCTTGCTGAATCGTATTTTCCGTCCGTTGCATAGTTTTCCGAGCGGCCAAAAATGAGTGGAATCAGCTTGAAAAGCTATCAGTTTCAATGTTCGTGGTTTAAAACTGAACATAGACCGGACACTTCATGCCCACAGATAACGATGACGTTGCATCTCATCGCAAACAACAACACTTCGAAAACTGTTTGGCCATTTTAATTTGGTCAGCTGTAAAATATTCACCGATAAAGCCGAGCACATATTTAGTTTGAACATTTAATTGGTACAACTCGAAAGCTGTGTCAAAAGTTCATTTTCAGGTGGAAAAGTTTTGGAAAATCGGAATATTTGTGCACTTCACAAAAAGGGCCTCTTACAGCAATAGTCAATGTTTCGACAGACATTTAGCTCACAATATTTTGGTATGCCAGAAAATTTTCGCAATCGAAAAACTATTTCAATTTAAACCATTTAATCTAAAATAAAGTGAATAATATGTGATGAGTAAAATCAAATAGATTTTGCAAACAGTAAATATTGAAAATAGTTTTACACAAATTCATATTTCATCACTATTGAAATAATACATATTTTATTCGGGTTTGGAAACGGAAGGTAGACATGTCCACGAAAATATTTAGTTTGTGAATTGGCCACGGATTAGATGGAAAAATATGTAGAATGGAAAATGATGCCATTTTATGTGGAGCTGATGTGCAAGTTGGTTGAAAGGATTTGTACGAATTTTTCCCTGACAACATTCAACATTTCAACAGATAAATATTAGATTTTATTGGGAAATTTTCTAATTTGAAATGTATTTTGCTAGTATCAACTGACACAATCAACATACAAAATGCATGATTGATTTTAGAGCATCAACAATATTTGCATTGCGGACGTGTTCATTCAATGGGCATTTTGTTATTATTTTAAAATTATTGATTTTGTTTACATTAACATTCTAATCTCGTGTGTCAATTTTTCCAATGAATTATTTGAATTTGGATTACAATTCAATGTTATAGCTCAATAAAACAACAACTGAATGATTCCGAAATCAGGACTTGCCCAAAAATGTATGGGGGGATGTCTCTGGTTGGCATTTCATAATTGGATCGATTTACAAAGAAGAAATGTAGGAAGTAATTTACTCTGAATCTAATGGATATTCGGTGCTGTTAACTTAGAAAAAGAACATATTTTTCGAAATGATGGGAAACCTTCAGCGGAACCTCCTGGGGAATTGTTGACTCTTCGCATTCGCACGCATAAATCTAACCATTTTTTATTGATTTTCTGTTTCTACCGGATAAAATAAAGTCCATCCAAGTTACCGTCCATTCAACAATAACTGCTCTTTACATACAGAAAAAACATTTAAGCATTCACGTATCGCCATGACAGAAACAGATGCATGATGTTCAATCACTGAATAATTTGAATTAAAACATAGCCTTCATTTATTCATGCAGATCAAAACGTGACGAAGATTCAAAAATATCAAATTCAAAATCCAAAATGTTAAAATATTCCTAAAATATAACCACTGGCTATTGGCTCAAATAGTTTCAGACTGTTTAGAAAAAACACACAAAAATCAATTAAATTCTACCTTAACTATAAATCAAACAACATAGCTCACAAGCATCAACGTATTTGGCATGCATTTTGATATTTTTTTTTTTTTTTGTTACATAACTTCAGGCGATGTGCCAGTTAACGTCGATAATATCATATTTTACTATAAACATTTGGCTTTGTAAAACATCAAACAGAGATATTGATGTGTCCAAAATCGAATATCATTCATTTGATAGTATGTTTCTGAATGGATGGTATTCAAAGGGTTTTTGTTGCTCTGAAATGATAATTCTGCAATTTCATACATTTGGTGCGGCTTATACGTTCGTTTGCACATCCTCCCCTTTTTCGATGCATAAATTCCAAAGCTGCACTTTTGACTCGACGCAAAACCAAACCATTTTCATGTATGCCGATCCTGAATCAAGCGTTTATTTATATAAAACTATGCTATACAAATTCTAATTAAATGGAATTGGTAGTTCGGTGAATTCAAGCTGAAAAGCGTTGAAACAAACCAACATCATATGCGTTGCATTCAAATTACAGAATTTAGTTTGAAAATTGAAAGCAATCAAAGAAAAAAAAGAATTGTTTAATTACATTCATTTTGGTATTTATGCTCAATTGAATTTGATTGATTTTTGGCTCATTTTTCAATGTACTATTTACGAATCGGATCTGTTTGATTTTTAGTGTTTCCCATTTTCTTTTTCATTTTTGTTGAATTCCGCCTATCGTGATTCCATTTATTGAATGAAAATTAGTCCGCGTGTTTGTGTGTAAATTCAATGAAAATCATTTAATAAGCCTATTGGCATTGGATTGATAAAATTGAACGTACCCATTTTTTCATTGGGATTATCGCAGGCATTTGGCACTGCTGTGCATTGTAGCATTGTACTATGACCATTGCGTGTTACAAGGAGCACACTTCAAATTGATGTTGAGCTGTAATTTTAGGCGTGATTTTGATGTGAAATTGATCCATTCAAATGATTTCCATGCAATTGAATGTCTTTGTGAAGTGGAATTTTCCAATTTTAAATCGACACTGCGAACCATTCAAATTGATTAATTCAAAGACCGTTTTTAGTTGCATTCCATTTATTGACCACGCATTTCAACATTTCAACCAATCTGAATGCACCAAAGCCATATTGAATTTGCCATCATTCAATTCCAGATATGTTGTTATGATAATATGTTGTTCTATTGTTTTCTCCGGTTACAATTAATTTCATCTTTATTTTGATGAGTCGTTGTGAAAAATGATTTTTGTCGATACAACCAGCCATTTAATGGCTGATTTCACATTCGTTATGCATTTTAGTTTCATTTATGTTAAATGGCTATAGAAATGGTAACGGTTAGCACCCAGACAGACAACAATAGCAGCTTCCCAATTAATATTTATGAAGCTATGAGTATTATTAATTTATTTACGCGTAGAATGCCTTTTTTTTCTCGTCTCTCCGCCAGTTATTCTCGTGTTGTTGCAATTTCATTGGTCACAAAATGGTTATACTGATTTCGATATTTATATGTAATATTTTCTGGGTGGTGGTTTTTTTTTCTCTCCCGTGAGCAATTTCAATATTCAGGTTTTATTTAAACATTTGATTTAATTGTATACTTTTTGAAAATGCAACAGCACATGGAATCACATTAAATACATCATTTTATTTAATCAAATGAATGCATGGATGCAAAGGACTGCAATTGAATGCACACAATTAAAAAGTCTGAGAGGTAAAAATTCGGTTGATTTACAGCATTTTTGTAATTATCATTTTATTTATATTAATTTAATTAATGAATCAAATTGATTTTTTTTTCTTCTCTGTGTTCCGAGCATTTTTACACAAATAAATAATAATTTTGTGCGGGGAAAATCCCGTTGCATCTGCAAAAACCTTAGCTAATGATTGTTTTTTTTCGCATGATTTTGAGCAAGTAGACAGAAAAAAAACAACAGTCGAAAAAAAACGTGTATAATAATAAAATGCGCTGATTTCAGCTGAAATTCTGAAATCCAGCCGCAAAGGCAGAAAATATGAAAAGCAATAATTTTATTTAGAATGATAAATGCGATGCGTAACGCAAAAAAAAAATGAGGAAAAACCATAACAGCAGCAGTTGTAGCAGTGGTAATGGTAGCGGTAAAAAGCAATATTCACTCGAATATAATGCGGTTGTGACTTTTAAAATAAAATGAAACAGAACACACACAAAAAAACACACAGAGCTCATAATTATTAATTTGGTTATTTCCGAGCACTTTACCAACCGCCAAACTTCACGTGCGCTACGTAAAACATTTTGCACAGACACCAAAAAAAATATTTATACTTTATGAATATTGCACTGGTCGAGGACGATGTTTGGTGTTTGGTGCCTTACAAATAGTACGGGAAGGACATTCCGGTGTTCGGCTGTGATTAACGAACGTACTCTTTGAGAACGCGGCAAAAATGAGCAAATCAACTTGATATAATGTGAGGAAATTAAAGTCTATGGTTGAAAATTTGTTCGCTAATTTCCGAGAGCCATTTCGAAACACTGCATATTGAGAACATGTACAGCAGTAATTAATATATTCACTTCATTTTTTGGTTGGTTCTATCGTATTGCTTGTCTCGCAACAAATATTTTTTGTTTCGCTCTAGTAAAAATGGTTCAACTGGACGACACAGACCATCCATTACGCCATATAATCGTATTTCCACTAATGCAAATGCAGTATTACATTCACCATTTTAACATTTACACATACAGTCGATTGCATAAGCGAATCCAAGATTCACAATAATAACGCAACAAAAAAAAAATAGAGAGAGAAAAAACTGAGCTCGTGCACACCCAAGATATATCCAGTCAAAAATGAGAAAAAAAGAGCACAACGTTTACGATATGATAAAAACGAATGAGGCTATTATTTTGGCCGAAGAGAAAATATGGACAAAAAAAAAGAGTACACGCGAATAAAATAAAATATTATTTCAGCAGTGATTTCGGCCGTCGATGCCGAGCCTCATCGTTGCCAAACCTGCACCAGGCTCGGCTACAGTGAAAGAGATAAAGAAAAACAACAAACTGAATATAATTTGTTAAAATACACATACGGATTCATTTTATTTTTGGTGCTTTTTTTTCGTTCAAACCGTTTTTTTTTTTTGATACCAATGTTTCTTTATAATTCAATGAATGTTTTTTTTCCACCATTGAAAATTTATGTCTCACATTTTATGCTGTTGTTGTATTTTATTTTTTTTTTTTTTTTTTTGAATAAAAATGTTTGTCTGAAAAATATAAATTCTGCGAGCTATCGTATCGTGCTGTCGAATGGACATCGACCAAAAAAAACGGGGCAGCACTCTGCGGCAGGAAATCACTTACAAACTTTCGTCTCATTTGTTTCTGACTAAATAATATAGGTTAGTTACATATTCAAGCAATACACAAATAAACAAAGCGATTATTATTTTTCCGCACCGTTTTTTTTTCGGAGCCGCGTGTTTTCTGACTTGAGCACAGCAACAACAACAACAACAAATGGTGAATTATTTATGCATATAAAGCTGAAGCCTATAATTGTTTATCCAGAGATGATTTTTATCCCACACACAAAACGGACATTTTTATTTTTATTTTTTTTAAATACAGTCATGGACAAAAATGAGAGGACACTTCTCAATATTTTTTTCTGATCGTTGTAAAACAATCACTGCCACAGTTTCCTTATGCAACCATTTTATTTTTCATTTTGTAACAATGTCTACTAAGTATTTCAGTATGACTTTGGGCGGAAACAATATTTATTGTGTGGGATATGGGGCCAAATGTAAGCCATGCCATATTGAGAAGGGACTAAATTGAGAGGACAGTTTGATTTGAGGCAACGCATATTACAAGATCGTCGATGATTGAAGACATTCTGCATAATATCTGATGTAGTCATGTGTGCTGATAATGAATATACCAAACAATCCAATTAACCCTCTTAGTTTCTGAGATTTTCGGCTGCCAATAGGTGGCCATCAACTCAGACTGTGGCCACCTCCATAAAAGTGGCGATTGCGCGCCATTTATGAATATCTTTCGAATGTGTTTGGTTGTGATTTTAAAGCCAATCAATAGACAAACAAAACGCACTTCTAACTTTTGGAATCAATCATGTGGTCTTGGCGCAATGTGGCTCAACGTATCGTGGCCGATGTTCATATTGAGCCGATTTTGGTACATTTAAGGTCATAATTCGAAAATGGTGGAGAGTTTAATGTTCCTGTCTTCAGCAAAAATGTAGCCTATCTCAAGGGCGACAACTTTGCTCAACAACGCATTACTCTAAAATCATCGAGGAGCTGAAGAAAAGCATGATAACAATGATATTCAACATACCGACCGGCCTCTCATATAAACGTCCTATTGGAAATAGCTAGTCTATGCACTTGCATAAGTTGGGAATAGGTTTATATAGTTAAAAATGATCTGAAAATGAAGATAACTAATAATGAGATACCATTTGGTATGATATCAAGATCGCATATACTGATTTCAGGACAAGTCTCTTATACAAGATGTATGAGAGGCCGGCCAAAAGTTGTATATCATTGTCATCATGCTTTTCTTCAGCTCCTCGATGATTTTAGAGTAATGAGTTGTTGAGCAAAGTTGTCGCCCTTGAGATAGGCTACATTTTTGCTGAAGACAGGAACATTAAACTCTCCACCATTTTCGAATTATGACCTTAAATGTACCAAAATCGGCTCAATATGAACATCGGCCACGATACGTTGAGCCACATTGCGCCAAGACCACATGATTGATTCCAAAAGTTAGAAGTGCGTTTTGTTTGTCTATTGATTGGCTTTAAAATCACAAACAAACACATTCGAAAAATATTCATAAATGGCGCGCAATCGCCACTTTTATGGAGGTGGCCACAGTCTGAGTTGATGGCCACCTATTGGCGGCCGAAAATCTCAGAAACTAAGAGGATTTATTGGATTGTTTGGTATATTCATTATCAGCACACATGACTACATCAGGTATTATGCAGAATGTCTTCAATGATCGATGATCTTGTAATATGCGTTGCCTCAAATCAAACTGTCCTCTCAATTTAGTCCCTTCTCAATATGGCATGGCTTACATTTGGCTCTATATCTCACACAATAAAATTTTTTTCTGCCCAAAGTCATACTGAAATACTTAGTAGACATTGTTTCGAAATGAAAAATAAAATGGTTGCATAAGGAAACTGTGGCAGTGATTATTTTACAACGATCAGACAAAAATATTGAGAAGTGTCCTCTCATTTTTGTCCATGACTGTATATATATCCTGGTAGTGGCTGCAGAGAAAAACAACAGCTCACATACAGCCGCATAGTGCATGATGTACTCTCTCTCTGTCTCGTGTGCGGTGCAGTGTATGGAGTGCACAAACCAAGCAAAAAAAAAAAATGCACTCGATGTTGAGCGATTCGTTTATGGCATGTATGAATATAATGAAATTATTTTGAGTAAATGTGTGGTATCAGAGTTTATTATGTGCGCTCATCACGCAAATGCACAACGCACATCGTGATGGATGGGAAAGAGGGGGAGAGGCAGTGACCGCACTGCAAAGTGCATACGATCAAAGGAAGACTGTTATGCTTTTTTTTTCTTCTCTTTATTATATTCATTATTTGCTCGTCAAGCTTTTCCATTCGACAGCTGTCCTTGCTCTCTGTAAGCACTTTCATGTGTTTGTGTATGTTACGCATGAAAATAATTTCTACGAACTTATTTTTGTATGTATTCAAGTGTCATTATGAAATACAATGGATAAATGCGGTTCAATAATGAAAATTTACAAAAAAAAAAACCTCGAGCGCAAACAATATATTTTCCGTACAAAGCACAAAGAAGATTTACTAGCAGCCAAACGCAAAAATCAGTCGTTCAGCGCAGTGATTCGTTTTTTATTTCGGCACCGGTTTAACATACCGTATTCTGATAATATTTTATTTCATTCGTTTGGTTTATAAAACGATATATTCTGAATCATCGCTGTGCATATTTTGTTTTTTCTCCATCGCATAGTTCGCTGTGTGTTTGTATTTCATTCTCATATTTTATTTTAAATTGGACGTGTCTATATTTAAATCATTCGCATAGCAAACGGATTATGATTCCGCGTATTTGAACAAAAAATGTGCGACAGCTTTTAATCTTATCGTAAGCCTAGTAAATAATAATCTGAAATCTATGATGTTTACATTTGTAATGCGCAGATTTCCACCTCAGTTGTGTCGCGAATTAAATTTTCAAAAAAAAAACAAAAAAAAAACAAATCTGGAATATCAGAAGCCCGAGCGAACGATTGCACTTCATTTGATGTTGATTCAGCGCAATTGATTTATTCATTGTCATGAGAAAATCGCGTCAATTCAATGGCGCGCTTAATTCCACTTGACTTTTTTTATTTATTTCAATCGAAAATCCAATTCATTTATTGTAGTGTTTTAGCGGTTTAAATCTATTAAATCAACTCAAATGTCTTGAAAACCGTCATGATTTCCCCTCTAACTCCCGTAAATAATTATCGGATTTAAGAAATTTCCGTAATCATGGTTTTCCTTTTGATAGCAGCTCATCTCTCCTTCTAGCAGCTCTTTGCCATGCTCATCAACCACACACCAGAATATATGAATATATTTCTCACATATTTCCGTCATTCACATCGTATACACTTAATTTCCACCAATATCATCAGCATTACCACAAACACGCATACGGAACAGCAGTTCCCCATAAAATATATGCGCCGAATAGACATGCACGTGATCGTGGTCGTGGCCAAAAACTGAATTTTATATTATCTAATGCAATGTAGAATGTATTTAATTTTGGAAAATTTGCTTCGGCTTTCAAATAAATCACATGGATTCGGTCGTTTTTCGCTAAGTGTATGAAGAAAAATGGTTGGTTTGTATGCAAACAGAGCATACATCAAATCGGCATTGGTTTTGGTGTTGTTGTTGTTGTTGTTTTTTCTTGCCAGAGAGGCTTTTTCTTTCCCAAAAGCTTGAACATCGTAGAACACAGAACATTCATTGCATACAGATTCCGTCTGGGCCAAAGCCGCCGTAAAACGTCTTACGGTTATTTCAATACACAAGTGAACGCACCGACACATGCACACATTCACCAATTCAGAAAAGAAAAATCAACAAACGGGCGAATTGCGTTTACCGACGCATGATTTTTCTTCATTATGACTGTCTTTCAAACCACCCCCAACTACACGGCTACTCTCTATATTCTCTATCCAAAGTGGCAGAGCACAAGGGAAATGATAGCAAAAAGGCTCATCGTCATATCTATTAACTTATCGCATTGAGACAGTAGCCAACCAACTGAAGGCACAAATGACACATTTATTTAGTGGAAAATGCCAAGCAAAAACGAAACGGCTCGGTGATGGTGCTCCGGTGAATTTAGGTGAGTTGCGTATGTGGCATGGAGGTGGATGAGGCATGGGGGCCAAAGCAAGCAGAGACAAAGCATAGTTTGGCCAATGAACATGAGCCAGAAAACACAATGCGGCAAACGCACGACTAAAAACAATAAATTAAATGTCTGTATATAATTTGTAGTTAATGAATATAATATTCTACTCTGCCTCTAATTCGTATTGCCATTAACATGTGACCGCACCATCACATTTCAACGAGAGACGACAATGAAGAACAACAACAGCGACGACGACGACGACGATGACAATGATGATGATGATGGTGATTTTCACAGCTAAATCCAAAAGAAGTATATATGATACCAAAGCTCAAATAATCCGGGTTCGTTTGGCGCTTTGTTACGCAAATTCGGAGCAAATTTTCAGCCAAAGAAAACGACCATCGAACGTCACTTTCGCACTCTCACTCTCATCATCTCACATAAAATTGATGTTTCCGTATTTATTTAGCAAATTCACCGTGATTGTTGCTCGTGAACATTTTCATTTTATTTTCGGCTGACTATTGCATATTTCGCTACATTTCGTATTCACACTTTGGCATTTCTCGTATTCCGATGGCATTACCCATTTGTTTGTCGAACATTCTGTGCAAATGAACGCTGAACGGATGACAAAATCGACACTTTAACCATCATTTTGTATCACAATTGTTATGAGACAAAGAATTTGGTGTTGACTTCACGTTTCAACGCAATCAACGCAATTGCGTTGAATTCACTTTTTTTCCCCATTTTCAAATTGAAAACGAAACAATGCGAAACACACAGGGAGTGAGTTCACAATGTGAATGACACGACGTGTTGTACCGTTGCTTGCGCCCAATGTTTACATCTTTTTGCTTTGCATGTAGGCTATCAAATGGTACGGCGCATTTCTACGACATCAGAATCAAATGAAATGGGGCCAATGAAAGTGGTGATTCATATATTAGCGATCATATATTAGCTTTAAATATTTCTATTAGCGTTTTTAATTATATCGTATCCCCTTAATTTGGCGTTTGTTGACTATCCTCTGTAATTAAGTTGACATTTTATGTCCTCATGCCCGTTGTCATTTTATTGCTGCTGCTGTGTTTTTTTTTCAGTTGTGCATTTGAGTACGTTTTTTCATTGTGTTTGTTTCGTTTACACCACAAATTGCGCTGAATTCACGTTTGTGTGTGTGTGTGTGTGTGTGTGTGTGTGTGTGTGTGTGTGTGTGTGTGTGTGTGTGTGTGTGTGTGTGTGTGTGTGTGTGTGTGTGTGTGTGTGTGTGTGTGTGTGTGTGTGTGTGTGTGTGTGTGTGTGTGTGTGTGTGTGTGTGTGTGTGTGTGTATCTAACTCTCTTGTTTTGCGTCTGATGTTCATTGCTCATGATTTTATTTGCTCATGTAATTGTGAATTGGTAACATAAATATATTAGACTAGATGTTTGATGGGGCATATTAAGAAAAATAAAAATTAGAGAGACGCCGTCGCAATTGTGTTGCGTGAGCAGAATTTATTATTGTCAATCGAAACAATTCATTATCTCCGTGGGTAATTATGTGTGGGTATGCACGCGTGGGTCACAACCACAAACACAAACAGTATATTTTCAGTCCACTGGCAAATCACACACACACACACACACACAAGACATCACCATTGCCAAATCAAATGAATCCACTGAGCTCACGTCTCCCACAATGCATTACACTTTCTATTCTCTGTGTTCAAGTATTCATTGGCGATCAAATTCAATGTCAACACAGAAAAGTATAGATATTTCTTATATGATGAGTATAATGACAAATTCTTACCATAATTCTGGCCCACTCACATTTCACACGACGTACACAATCTACAAATTATCAGCCACCAACGAATATGCCAAACCAAAATTCGTTCAAACATTTCTATAAGATAAAGATTTCGGTATTTATTTTACATAAAATGGTGCTCTTTAATGAAGTTACCATACCTCATATGCTAATACCGGTTGTATTTTCGTTTGTAAATCCCCCAACAATCTGAGTCTCGGATCCAAAATACATGAAAAAAGTTGCCACACACTCTTCGGCTCCACCGGTGTTGTGTTTTATTTATTAATGCAATAGCAAAACATAAATGCCGTTATTTATTATTTGCGTTACATTTTAAGAAGACGGTTGGCTTCGAGCGGCAAATGGAAATGTTTTCAACGTATTTTCCTGTGTTATATAATTACCGACACATGTACACGTGTGCTTATGCGGAGGTTCGTGTGTTTGTGTGTGTGTGTGTGTGTGCGCGCGCGATAGCAAAAAGCTGAACATGAGTATTTCCCGTTTAAGGAAATGTTTCGGGTAAACTGGGTGAACAGAGAACGCGTCTCTCAAAGGAACGCATTGGAGCACTTCAGCTGTTTTTAGCTTTTAGTCTCTTTTATACATATATTTTTTTTTCTTTTGGCGCTTTACACCGGCTTTTACTTACTACCGAATTTACTGCACACAATTATTATAGAGCGCTATAAATACAGATTATTGCTGCTTTGCCCCAAATACAGTAAAAACGGGGCATAACAAAGTAATAGAGCGTGTCTACCGCCTTTTTCGCCCCGGCAAACAACAACCGTACGCAAAAGTAAACACAGAACAACAACAAAAATGTCGATGTAATTTTTTCTGATGGGTCTACTAATTTAGTTAGTTTATAGTTAATACTAACGCTATCACTTCTCATACTATATTTCGATGTGCGAGCTGTTATTTCTCTCTCTCTCTCTCTCTGTGTGTATGTCTAGGAAACGTGGCTGTTTGTAATTCGCTTCGCAAAAACTGAGAATGGCAAAGGCCAATGTTGGCATTTTGGTTGCTGCCATCGGCAGATAGAATGAGAATGAAAATGGTTTGGAACGAGAAGAAAACAACAACAATGACGACGAGACAAGCGGAAATAAAGCAAAAGCGTCGTCACAAATAATTTTCAGTTAAATATAAACAACGAAAGTTGAGGATATCACAAACTTTTCGTCCGCAACAAAAAGTCAGTGGAATATTTTTAAAACATGATAAACAAAGTTCGCCGCTTTCTGTTCACTATAGTTCTCTCACATTTTTTCGGTGTTTGTGTGTGTGTGTGTGTGTGTGTGTGTATGTGTGTGCGGTATTCATATTTCGTTACATGAGAAAGTTTACTAGTTTGTCATTTTTACCAGAAAGACCAAAACTCTAACATTGAGAGCATTGAGTGCGCATTACATTCTAAAAACATAAGCGAATGAGTAAAAGTATCTAGTTTTTAATATTCATATTTTCCTTTCTATTAATATCAAACAGGCTAGTGAGAAAATTCGGGTGTTTGATAACAGATTATCACAAAACATAAACTACAACCGAATCATGAATGGATTAGGGTGAAAACTTTTCAATTTTATTGGATTTTTTGTTCATCGTAATAGAATTGTCTCGCTTAAATTGCGATATCAAAGTAAATTGGATCCATCAACTGAAATTGTTTGATGTGAATAACACTTTACAATTTAATACCGTCACACTGAAACATTATTACACGAAATTTAAACTGCATGTCTATTGTAAGCTGTAATAAATTACATCGAAAAAAAAAACTAAAGAGAGAACATATATTAATAAGCTGTTGTTGATGGCTTCACCATATTTTATTTTCAATCCCATTTTAAACATGCGGCCACAGTGTTGTTGAGCGCAGATAAGCTACTTAACTCTGTTGCCGAAATTTAGTGGAAAGGTTATTAGTTTATTTGGTCGAAAGTCATTCTTGACCATCGCATATTTATTGAATTTTACATGCATCCAGTAAAATTGTATAGAATTTCAACGATTTTTCCAGGCAATTTCGGTAATAACCCGGTTGTGTTTGGGTGACATTTCAATGGACTGTTGTTGTGACCGTGCCATCCATGCCAACATCACTTTCTGGATCTATTTATCCAAATTTTGTATTTTAAACATTCAAAAGAAAATATTTCATTTAGTTGTTTAACACTGTTGTATTCGTTAACACTATTTTGTATGTTTCAATACACATTCTACTCCTTTATCGCGCCCAAAAGCTCACCAATTTAAAATTGCTGTTGCTGCTGCTGCTGCTGCTGCTCTTGTGTATGGTGCGCCTTTCTACCGTCAAACGAACATGTTTAATTTTATAGCTCTCACAAGCACACAAACACACGAAAAGTGTTCAGCGTTCCGTAGCAATTTCATGTTTACTCACTTTACAAAAGTTTCCATCAGCAACATGTATTTTCAAAATTTAATGGTTAGATCTTGGAATTGCAGGTCTTTTGCCATTTTCTCTCTGCATCACTCTCTCTCTCTCACTCTTACTCTCTATATCTTCATCTGCCATATGAATGTGGCACTAACAATCATTTTACTAACCTACTTATGTGAGTGGATCCCAAAAATCTCGAGCGAAATATTCGACGTGGCAATGTATAGAACATTTTCATAAAACGACAGGGCCTCTTTTACTCGCATTTGTTTGCTACCCATACAAACTCTCATACTCTCAAAGGCAAACGGCACATGTTTGCTCTTTGTAGATAAGCGACAAAACACACAAACAATGCACATAAGCCGACGCTTCAACATCAGACGCTTTGTTAATTTTAATTTTATTTTGTGCCAAAATGAGAGAGTGAAAGAGCTGTCGCTAGAGAGAGAGAGAGAGATGAAGAGAGAAAGAGAGCAAACATACTCGCAGATTAGGCGCTTTTTTGCCCGTTCACATCTCGTTCATTTTTCGGTTTATCGTGTACATCGTCGTGTGTGTTTATGTTTACTGTCAACTCGCTCTCTCTCTCTCTCTCTCTCTCTCTCTCTCTCTATCTATTTTAGCGTTGCTTTAATTCGCTTGCCAACATTGATTCATTGAGATTCACTGTGTTTTTCTCGCTTGCGTTTCGAAATATACGACAACGAGATAAACATAACATACAAATACGAAACAGAGAGCATGTGAATAATCGTAGTTTATTAACCTCGAACGCTTTTATGGCTAACAATCACATTGAATCCATTTGCCTGGTGTATCATAAACACAATTTTTACCATGCTGTGCACCATTCACGTGCTCACTCTCTTCACTCATCCCGTCACTCCGATATTGTTTATTCAAAAATTGTTATTTTCTTATGGAACATTTTTGCTCATAAAAGATTTTTCCGTGCATATAGATTTTTTTTTTCTTCTCTTGTTCGAAATGGCTCAACATGTATTTTATGTTTATGTCGCCCAGCACATGGCAACCGGCTTAACCATGTTCGGTAATTTGATTGAATATTTGAGTGTTAGCGATGTGTCGAAAACATGAATTGACGCAATACCAACAATATTTGCAATGATTGAAATGTGTATTGTGTAATCGGCCGATTTTAAAGGAAGTATTTGCATACACAAGGTCATTGAAATGTGTCGAATTTTTCAAACAATTTCCAGTTTTATTGGAACTCCCAGAGAAGCTGTGTGTTTCTATGGTATGATGTTTTCTTCATTCGAAAAAAAAACACAAATTTAAACTTCACATGAAGTAAATTTATTAATTAAAAGCATGTAATTTCAACGAACGTCGAATGTTTGATCTGTTAGGCGTTGTATATGATGAAGCTTAGTGGGGAAAAAAAAGTATGACAACATTCGTTATTTATTTTCATGATTTAAATATTGATGAAGACGTCAAGTCATTGAGGAAGGAGAACGAAATAACGTTTAAGCCGAGAAACGATTAGGAGAATTATATGAAAACATAATCAAGTTACTGAAAAATATATACTCTATATGCATATGCGTGGTGTGGCAGCGAAACATCGACATGTATTTTGGAACGTGATTCTCAGCCACCAGCCACCAGCCACTGTTGCTATTGCCACCGCCAGCTATGCCATTATTGTATTTTGCTACTTAAATTATGCATTTTAATAGATTAATTAAGATACTTTAACTCATTTTTCATAGTCGTTCGAAAAATTATATCCACATTTACTAAGCTCCAGCACATTCATTAAAAACCAAACCAGAAACTTTGAAAGCCGTTGAATTGCATGTGACGCACGGAATCATTTGCTCAACATGCGTGGCCAAAGCACAAGCACACGATGGATTTTTGAAAATAAAAAAAAATGTGCTTGTGAAAAAGCCACCGTTGCCTGTCGCCTTTTTCCCATTGACGACACAAACATATGAATCAATTAGAAAAAGTTGAATGCTTTTGAAAGCACTTGTCTGAAAAAATCAGTGAAAAGTTTATGGAAAATGGTCGATTTGGGTATGCTGTCGAGCATTTCACTCTCTCAATAAATCATCAACTGGAAAAAGAATTTCAAAGCGCAATGCGCATACCGCACACACAACCACGCTCACTTTCGCTCCAAATGAAGTCATTATTGGATCAAAAATGAAGAGAAAAATAAATATAACCAAACATGTCGAAATTATTTTGCTCTTTCTTCCGTTTGACGTTTAATCCCAAATCGTTGCGAATCAAATTATGAATTGAATATGTTATTATTTGCTTTTGCGGAAGGAATTACCACATTTCGTGAGAATTTCACATTGAAGAAACGATCGAATGAAAAGTTTGGTTCGGTTTTTGCTGGCAAAAAAATGTATGCGCGCAATGAGCAACAAAATCCAATACACGCACAAACAATTAATCATAAAATTATGATTATTTCTGTTTTATAGCACTCGAAAATCCAGTAAACTTCCTCGGGACTTTTTACCCCATTAAAAAAAAAACAAATAGGATTGGGGGACGAATTGCGAAGCAAATAATAAACGAAAAAGAAATCTTTGCTGTTTGGAATTGTTGAAACGAATGCAAATCATGGCAAATTAAAAATGCATTAGAAATTTGACTTCGATTCATTTGGAAAGGTGCTCTTTTGTGTTTCTAGCTATCCAATGTAGCAAAAAGTCAAAAGCTCATCCACAAACGATTCTAATGATCTGATTGTCTCAAATAAAATGGCTTGTGATTCAATTTAGACTTTAATTTGATACCTGCTGCCCAACAGCCTGAAGGTAATTTCATCAAAGCAGCGTTTCTTTTTTGCTGTTACTTTTTCGTGTTCTTGATGCACGGCAAATGGCTTTTTATCGTTCTATTCTCTGTTGTTTTTTTTTAACACGACTCGTAATTTATTCGCTTCGGTATCTCATTCACTCTGTCTCTTTCAAACATTCTGTAAGCATGAGCAAATAGAGGCAAAGACAAAGACACAATGAACAAGAGGGTGTAATGTGAATACACATTATACGCAGCAGTAGGACCTTCTCAGTTAAAAACCTTTCATTTCGAAAATTGAGATTTTATTAAATTGTCTTTGCCATCGTGTGAGCAACTGGCGGCTAATTTAAAATACGCACATAATTGAAAGGACATCGAATCCGTTGTCATTACGATGGATGCTTCAAACCAACAACGATATTACCTCGAACAGCAGTAACACCAATAAAAGATGCCCAAAATGAAATTAGAGAATCCAAAGTGAACAGTGTAATCGGTATTGTTGAAACACTTCTCGAGCGAAATATTTTCGGTCAATCGGTAGAAACGCAGCACATCACCATTGAACAAAACCATGGAGCCATTTGTGTGAGGTATCGAAATGATTGACAACTGCTGACGGATGTTTGCTCATGAATCTGACTTCCGATGAATTCATACAATCGATATTGTTCGCATTCGAATCTCGGTTGTGTGTTTGGAATTTGTTGTTAAAAGTTGAGTGGCGCTTTCTTCTACCAAAAACACGCACTTCAAAAATATTGGCTCATTTGCTTAGTCACTTTTGCTGTGTTTTTCCCTCAATTGCTGTTTACATTGTGCTTTTTTTTTCTACTCACTTTGAGTTTAAATCGGTATTCATTTATTGAAAATCAGCCGAAATCCATTCGCCCCCCCGTGTTACTAAATCGAGCGCCGCCAGGCAAAAAAAAAAAAAATTTCGTTGCATTTAGCTATTTATTTTGGCTGTTCTATTTCGAGAGTATCAACTCAATGTAAACAGACTGAACAATTGGCGTCTTGTATCTTCAATCAAAATAGAACGTAGCTGAAGTGTAACAGCAAATAGAATTTCATTAAACAATACACTCGTCACGTTGAAGTATCCAAACCCGTAACACATTTAGAACGTTTCAATGAAAACGGAAAGCCTCAATTTTAGAAGGGTGTAAAAAATAAATTAAAACAAATTGAAGAATACGATAATGAAAACAATAATTTAAATCAACGACCCAGTTTTGTTTGGTTATAACATTGACTTTTCGTCCGTTCAATTTTTTTTTTTTTTTTGGGAGCACTTGCGAAGCTCTCAATTCTGATTTGCATTTGAACTCGGGTTTTCAAAAAAACACTTTTTCTATAAATTATGCACTCGATTTTATTTTTATTCCATTAACAGTGCACTGGCAAAGTTACATAAATTGTGTACAGAAAGAGAGAGAACGAGTGTTGGATCGTATGAAATATCTGATTAAAATCTAAATCGCTTGCATATTTTAACCGCTTGGATTAATGAATTGGTCACGTAACGAATTATGCAAATAAATAAAAGTTGTGTTTTTCATCGATCGAAAACTCGGTTGAGGCATATTTAAATCGAAAGAAATACAACCAACTACAACAGCCACAACGGAAAAAACCAACGTACAATTTTGAAAAATGACGTATTTTCACAGCACAGACATCTGTCACAGAAGCAATCAAAAAGACTGATGGAAAGTGACTGCTTCATCTGTGTGCACGTTTGCTTTTGCTCGAGTCATTTTTCTTTTCGAATGTGCAATTTGCGCGCTATGGACATTGTTGTGTCGACGATTGTCATCGAATCCAATCAGTTGTTGTTTTTTTTTTTGTATGTTGGTTGGTCTGAAAGAGCAACAAGAATATGCCGTTTTCACTGTCTCTTCTGGTTTTCGATTTTGCTTACAATTCTTCGATTGCCCCCATCGCATTTACAAGCATGCTCTAATTAATTACAACGCATGAGTTTGAGCTTACGAAATGCTGTACCAGTGTTTTTAACGTTTGCCAGCTTACAAAAAGTAATTTATTTATCGCGCTTCGTTTACGCGATGCCAAAAACTTTTTTTTTTTTGCTCTGTATTGCGCTGTTCATTCAATGCCAATCGCTGTATCTCATGGCTTTGGGAGAGTTTGTGTGTGTGTGCGCGCGTGTTTATGTATCTCAACAAAACCTCAAACAATGAACAGCATACGAAATGAACAACAGCGGTGAAGTGGTGCAAAAGCGCCGTACAATCATATTATCTAGTCAACATTACAATTGTTTAGTGTTTGTTTTTCCCCCTTCCGCAACTCATTCTCAATCGCACGTATTTTCAGCTTACTTGTACATTTCATTTTGCATTTCGATTTTCAGCACAACATGAAATGGCAAATTCGATAAATTCCCACTTTTCCGGGTGCGTGTTTTCTCTCTGGTTCTCACCATCCATCTCCATCTCTCTCTCTCTCACTGTGCGATAGGATTGAACAAATGCCATGCTTGCCAAATGAATTTGCTTTTGTAGTTGTTTAACAGTTGACTGGAATTCATCAACCGCAAATTCAATATATGTGCATCATGCCATGGCATCGCCAAAATTAAAGTCAAATGTTGTGTGAGCGCGTGCTCATTCGAACGAACCGGGCTTATGATCGAACAACTCACGTTTCATATCAAAGGGAATGATTAATTTATATATTTTATAATGAAGCCAATGCTCAATGGAAAATGCTTCTCACAGATATCAAGTGTAACTCAATTTTTTGTCCGGTGATTTGTTTATAAAGTTGCAATGTACAATCTATTGCTTTGAATTCATTTAAAATCGCCAAAATATCAAATAGATTTTATTTTTGAAATGAGATATTTTCTATTTTTATAACAATAAAAGCTTCAGTTGAAATACAAAAAATGCTGCCGTATTTGATCAACGTGGAAGAAAAGCATCGATTTTCATTCGTTTCGCCAATTATTCGCTCCTTTATTCCATTTCTATGTTCAATGTTCATGTTTCCATCCATTTACTAAACTAAATTACACCGAATCACTCGCAAACATTCAAAAAACACCATTCGTCCTAATTGAATAAAACGAATGAGTATTCGCCAAATTAAGAAAAAAATGTTCATTGAAATAATTTCTGATTTCTTTCTTCAACGGAGAAAAAAAAAACACAGCAAAACAAGAGTTTCGAAAGCATCGAACGAGCTTATTAGATCGTTAAAAGCATGCCAGGTAATTTATTATCATGGTATCCATAGTTTTACTGCAAACCTTTTCTCATTAATAAATAACATACCTCGAATCTCGAGAAGTTGTTCCATGAATTTTTCCACTCACGCGCTCCTATTCTTTCGTTTTCCACAACATCCATAATCCGTTCGACTATTTAGTGTTTTTTTTTCTGCTTGAATGATAGCATTTGCGCGTGAATTTTCGTTGTATGTTCAGTGAACATTGTTCACAATTGAGTGCGAATAGTTGATGCGATTGAATTTTTTGGGCGAATATTGTTCAATCAAACAATTACGAGAACTTTTAACTTTCAATTTTTATTGTTTCCATTCACACACACACACACACAAAAAGTTTTCGGTTATGCGCTTGTACCCTTCCAATGAACATTGATTCGGTGCTGAATTATTAATCATAATGGATCTCTCTTCGCTTCGTTCCATACACTTTTTCGCACATCGTCATTCCCATTTTCATTCTTTGTTCATTATGTTCGTCTTCGAACTTCGAACGAATCAAGAATAAGTTGAATGTAGAACCAGGGATTACTATGGGCTGACAATAGCAGCCTATCTGAAAATAGCAGATATTTTCCGAATAAAACAATGGATTTTATTGATGTCACACTGAATCTCTTCGAGCCACAAATTTTAAGATGTGGCCCGAAGAGATTTCGTGTGACTATCAATGGAATCCATTGTTTTATTTGGAAAATAAATCTTCGACCCACATGTGGGATGCATCTTTAAATTTGTGGCTCGAAGAGATTCAGTGTGACTATCAATAAAATCCATTGTTTTATTTGGAAAATATCTGCTATTTTCAGTCGAAATTTTTGAGATATCAGCTATTTTCAGCTGCTATTTTCAGATGGGCTGCTATTGTCAGCCCATAGTAATCCCTGTGTAGAACCATGTTCAAAACTATCGGAACAACTCATGCAACAGCGAAGTTATTTCTCCGTTGTTGGTTTTTTTTTACTTTGTGTAACAAAGATTGCACATCAACGCCAATAAATTCTTAGCAAAGAAGCTCGGCATTAAGTGAAACGAGGAAATTCAAGCTTTTCATGAAGAGCTTTTATGTGATTTTTGTTAATTAGTTAATTGATGGCAATTATGTTTATACCGTGCATACATATTCAATCTATGCATTGAATCCGGTGAACTATACACACAATCTAGCACACAATGCACTCACTTAATGGGTGCATTGACTTGATGGATGTGTCGAATCGGTAAACTATTTACGTAAAATATCATTATAAAATCATTGTATACATCGACATTTTTCGCATTTAAATTCGTCTCACAATAAATGCACGGCAATATTTTCAACAATTTTACACTGAACGAAACGCCATTGACATGCGAATCTCGTGCATCGTTAACCAGCAATTTTGGTATGCGCATATTGCACCAATCGAATAGTAAAACGATAAAATATGGACATTTTTGTTAAAATGATAAAATGAGAAGAAATAGTCTCAATTGTCAATTTAATTGGTGGTGATTATATTCGGGGGATTGGGAAACCAAAAATGCCCAAAATGCAAGCGTTAAAATGAGAATTCAATGCATTTCACAGCTGACTGAAGCTGCATTTTCAATATTTATAATGCAAATGCATATTTTAACAGAAATTTGTGCCAATATAAATTTACAATTGGTTAAAAAGTACACATATTTATGTTGCATTCGCACGTAAAATACGTTAAACTAAATGTTAATAAGGCCTCATTCGGGTGGCACGCACGCACGCTCTCTCACTCAATCTCGACAAACAATCTCATTTGTACCGGCAAAACCATTTGAATCCTTTTTGTTGGTTGGCCTCATAGAAAACTATCAAATTAAGTGGTTCAATTTAAAAACCCATTGAAAATTTACACAGGAAAAATATTAATCCCCGAGTGAACTATTAAAGTGTAGTCAATTTAATGCTGAGTGGGCTGAGAGGTGACTGTGGTTTGTTGCGTAAATGTTTGAATTGTAGGCGTAATGTTGGCGCAAGCCACTGAGTGTGTTTGTGTGTGTGTGTTTAAAATAGTAAAGTGTATAAATACCAACAGCGTATAATACCAACAGAGCAGCGAGTTTTAGTGAACAAGAGCAAAAGCTGCATTTCTTAAAACGACAACAAGCTTTCAACCAGTGAAAAATATTGCCTTCATCTCCGCTGTGGATGGGCTCTGATTCTAACATTATCTGCTCCAAGTGTAACACATACAATGGTGAATGGTCATATACGATCGTATACGCATGGCTGGACTGGACTGAACTGAACTGAACGGAATGATGGCCATGCAAAAGTATTCATATTGAATAATTATGTAAAATAGATCCCTGGCCATAGCCCATAAAATTTGTCCCTGGCGACTCATTATGGATTACACAAAAATCTACATACCATTCATATATCCGAATTTGATCTGTGTGAAGTTGTTCAGCTTACAACATCCTTAACGTTTTGAATCTCAACCACGGTGAAAGCGAAACATTCATTGAGCAACAACAACAAAAAAATCTATGATATTTTTAATCAAAATCTCATTTTCACATCGAAACGGACAGACGGACACACTACATGATTGGTAAAAGATAAACGAAACACATATTTGACCTATTCATAGGTCATATAATGCGCACCGGCGCAGCATACAAAGCACAAAATTATATTTTCTTATTAGAGCATTGGAAAAGCCCTGACGAAAATTCATATATAGTTAAACGATAATCATCGGCAGTTTTAGCGTTGAATCTCACTATCCAACAGATAGTATATATTCACAAGTGTGTGTGTGTGTGTGTGTTTGTGTGTCTTTCTCTATGTGTGGATAGTCGATTCCATTATAAGCAATGCGATGAGCACCTCAAATGGCCAACTGAATTGAGTGTAATGGTTTTGCATTGATTCGAAATGATTTTACACCAGAGAGCAATGTTTTAGTGTTGAAAAGTGTTTGTCGAATGACCGGATCCTGACTTGAATGTGATCAATGCGCTGATTTGAGGCGTCGAAAAGTGGAAAAATCACACACAAACAATGTAAGATTTGGCCAGCGAATATGTGGAATGACCTATTATACTCTATCAAACAATGGGGTGTTTGTGCTAAAACAATGCCAAACCACAACGGTATAAAAATATGTAGTCGTAGGCACTAGGCAAATAAATTACAGCAAATATCTTCGTTTGGAGTGTTGCAAACCGAACCGAAACCGAAACCGAATGGAACAGAGCATTGAATCGTGCATCTAGGTTTCGAGAAAAGTGTCGAAATGCTTAATGTATGGTTGCAACGATTCAAATAGATTTCATTAGAGTAGTCACTAATTTATTGGCTGAACGAAAAATGTGCGCAACGCTTCGTTGCCTCAAATGCCCAATGTTATCAGTTATCATACAAAAGTAAATGTTTTGTATATATTTGGTGACTTTGTAATTTGCTGACTTTTCAAAACACATCCACACATATCCTCGGATAAGTGTGGATTTAATAGTCGTTGATGGCCCATTTACATCACTATTTTATGTCATCAAACTCAAATAATCGGGCAGATATTTTTCCGCATGCGAGCACACACACACACACACAAACACACGCATTAGATCTTGTTTTTGACCTGCTTTGCAAAATAAAGTACACACACATTGAATCGCGTATTTGTTGATATACATTCACGTATCGAGGTATACAATGTGAAAATTAAACATGAGACTTTTCGTCAATACGGGGGAAATCCGATTGAGAGCTCAGATGGAAATTTCAAGTGACAAAAGGTTCATCGAATTCGATGGTTTTGGCCACAATCAGTTTGTTTACGCGAAATGAAAATGATGCAAATTGGAACACGCAAGGTATGTTGGTGGCACACACATCCTCACATACGCACACACATATAAATATATCGGCTGCGTGTGTCGTTGTTCAAGCGAGATATTTAATGAAGTGAAATTATTTATTCATGCATCATTACATATTCAGCCACATAGTACAGTGAATTCAATTAAACATTAACGGTTATTCATTGGCAACCGGCACTTATTTTCGGGGCGAGGATTTTATTTTTGTGACGTTTTTGTTGAACCAAATTCTCATGTAAAAGCGAAAGCCGGAATTTCAAACGTAAAAATACCTGGAGAAAACGTTTATTGCAACGCAATAAATAGTATTCCGAAAATGTCCAATCAACACAACACCGATGAAGTATCGTAATCAAATTTAAGAGAGAAGGACGAGAGACGACGAGAGAGAGAGAGAGAGAGAGAGAGAGAGAGAGAGAAATTACCATGCAAACGATTTAGTGCGATTTTCATATGATTTCATTTACCAAAATCGTTTTCGCTTAATTTACTGCACACAAATGGCCGAAATAACGAGCTTTACGGAAATATCGCAATACCGTTTAATTAATTATGAAGAAAATCCATAAAAAAAAGTAGCGCTTGTACAATGTACAATCGCTTTGTGCTCCATACAAATAGAGTAATATTACGACATCAAAACAGAGAGTAAGCTTTTTGTAATAATTACAATTGCAATTGTTATCATTAGAATGGTTGACCAAATATTACCACTTCCATATTATAATTAAAATATTTTCGAATCACAACGCACACACACAATTCAGTTGTGTATTGATTCAGTGTGCTGCAGAGAGTCAACCATGGCAACAACAGCAGCGACAGCAATTTAATTTTATTTTGTAGCCCATTGTGAATGCGATATTATCGAAGCCATTCTCTCATTCTCGTGCGCTTGCATTTCATCCAACAAATGCTCAAAATTATTTGAAGCACTCACACACACACACACACACACACGACAACAACATGAAAATGAAGTGGTCAATAATGCATATTTGTCAATTAATTAAATTAAATTAGATTCCATGTGTAGATTCAATTCAATCCAATTGAATGGAGGCGATACACAAAATGGGGTGAACTAATGTTTCCGACACGGAATTTAATTACGAAACCAAAATGAAGTTATCAAAACCATTGCGCTGTGTATTGCTGCGATTTGGTTCTCGTACACGCTTTTTCCAATGGCAAATAAATGCAGATTAGTACTAAACAATTTATGGCGAAACAATGGGAATTGAGGTGAAATCAAAATGTGTATTTTTTAACATTGGGACAAATGCATTGTGGAAGAGCTATAATAAAAATTAACATCAATCATAAGTGCTTTCAAACTCCTGTTCCATTCTTTGTCCATATTATGTTAGCAATTTTAATGCAAGAGACACACGGAACATTTTCTTTTAATTGAAAAATCCAAAACAGTCAAACAAAATCTTTTTAAGTACTTGTGCAAATAATATCATAAGACAGTTCAAGAATGGACAATTTAAAGGAAATAAGGCTTTAGAGTTGTTAATGAATGAACAATTGTCACAAACATTTCTTTGTTACAATACAAATGTAATTAATTAATGTTTATACCATCAGTTTTGTGCATCTTTACCTGCATCTTGGCTCATGACTCATAATTCATGAATGTTTTTCTTCCTTTTTAAATGAATTTAATACACGAAACGAAATGTTGTCGCTTTATGTCAAAATGTTGTTGTGATTGTTAGTTGCTGCGATGACTGTTGTTCGTCGTTGTCGTCGTCGTCGTCACCGGTAGTGTCAAAGATCCCATATGCGCATCGTGAAGCAAATACCACAAACCATAATCAATATATATATATATGCGATGTGTTTGCTCACGTGTGTGCAGTACGGTACCCAATCAACGGCACAATCCAGACGAATAAATCATAATGCTATCATTTGCAAAACCGAAACACATAATAAATGTTTCGGTGTGCTACACACATACCGTCATTTCCTTTTGGCTCTGGCACAAAAACAATAATACCACTTGCACGCTTGCATCGCACACATCACACCTAACACGGTAACTTCTGAACCTGCTCTCGCTCTCTCGCTCTCTCTCTCTCTCTCTCTTCCTTAAGAGAGTTTTCTACTTGCTAATTATCTAAAATGCTGTTTGCTTTAGAATTCTCTCTCGCTTCGTTCCTTCATTTGCTTCGTTTAGAAAATGTATACATTTTCTATAAAATATATTGCTGACGTTTATCATTATTAGTAAGAATCGTTTGGCTTTCATTACTAATGCCATTGCTGGTATATTTGTTTCATTTCAGATTAGACAGGCATCATCGTAAACAGCGCAAATTGAACGAAATCATTGCAACTGTGTAAGGAAAATACGGGTGAACAGCGTAAAATAACAACAACCAAACGGAGACATACAGCTAACGGAGAAAGAGGCAGGTGAAAATGTACATTTATTTGGAATGGCATAAAATTCAAATCTACTCATTTGTCAGCAATTGAAACTAGCTTACGGCCAAATGCGCACAAACAACAAGCGTACAGTGACAAATTGGCTTCTATGAAACTGGGCTGAGAAATGGGTAGACGGGTGATGTCTTGATGGCGTGTGTGTGTGTGTTTGTGTATGTGAGAGAGTGCCTTGCATCGCTTCGCAGCAACATGCCTATACATTTATTTATATGCGATTGTCAGAGTTAATACACCTTAATCGTCTCTAACATGACTTCGAGCTCAGTCTGAGCTCGTTTGCTTCGTGTGATTATGCTTTCCATTTAGACGCCATCATTCCAATTTCGATGCTTCGCAATACCCATTCTCATTTTCTATTGTCGGCACTAATTTTTGTCAAAACAAGCGATTCAGCAGAATTATATAATGTGATTTATTGCTTTGCATTGCCCAAAACAAGCGATACACACTTCATGTACCACTGCATCGTATATTACTTACCAATTGCTCACACACCGACAACGTGCGAGCCCCCCGAAAATTTAATTAACACTCAAGTGTGAAATGATAATTTGATATTGGGATTTGATCTATAATTGCGATGTGAGCTTTCATGCATATTGCATATGACTTCAAGTCGATTTTCGACATTCACCTATGGAAAATGTCGCCGAAGAAAGTCACACATTCGCATACAACTACTAACATACATACTCGATAGAATCGATTACCCATGCAATCACTTTACTTGTTTATTTGTTTACATTTTACCTGTTCAATACGAGGTCTTTGCGAAGTATATCCACCAAACCGTTGTTCATCGTTCATAATTAAATTCTCGACATTTTTGGAAATTATATTGAATCATCAAACAGGCAAACTAATGATTCGTCAATCAAAACGTTTGCTGTGTGCCATGGGAGCTTACATGAAATAAATAATTGCTTTTATGTAGTGTACAAACGCTTACAACATTTGCTATTGCCAATGCAAAATTTTGCACCAAATTTCAGATTCGATAGAAATACATGTATTGGCCTTTGAGCTGTGCATCAATCACAGTAACAGCGCTTCGAATATTTGGAATATTTCGTGAATAATTTAATTGATAATTTTCCGAAAATAGAAGAAAGAGGTTTTTTTTTGTCTGATGAAACTAACACACGCTTATTTATTATTCAAATAATTATGGAAATTTTCTGGCAAATTTTAGTCAAAAGGTTTACCTTTATTGATTCTGCTTCTATTAGACTCGAACAGCTTGAAAATACCTTCAAACGCAAACTTTTACATGTGCGCTTTCTCTGACATTCAATTTATCCGTTTTCATTCTCTATTAAAATGTCTGACAAGCAAATTTGCCTAAATGTTGAACATGAAAAATAAATAACTATTACAAGTTGCGGGATGTTAATCCCAAAATTCAAACTTGGTGTGTTGATTTTTGGGCAAATTAGTCGTGTGATTGGCGCAAAAAGAAAAACGCAACTTTTTTATTGGTTCTTTTTGGATTGTAAACATATCATAAAATATTACAACTTATGCAAAGCTTTTACTTTGAATGCGCTGTCATTCACAGCCCCTCATTTTTGGTACAAATGAAGCCTTAAATCAGTTAAACAATTTATTTTGTTCAAGAAATACGACGCTATGAATTTAACACGGAAAATGATCAAAATCCACGATTTAGTTGATTTTCTGAGGTTTTTTTTTCGAAACCATTCACCATGAAAAATGATTTGCGTTTTGAAATTGCTTCACTTTATTGGTTAAATGTTACATAATTGGCAATCGAGGTAGTCGAAGTAATCGGGACCCACGTAACAACACACTGATGTATCTGAAATGCAAAAAAAAATAATACAAATAACCAGAAATTGTGCCATTGTTTATACTGTGTACTGCTGTACTGTTATTCTGCTCTATTTCGTCTAACCCAGTTCTAATAAATGGCCCGCATGACACATGAACCTCAAATTATGATTACCTGTGATTGCTTCAGCTCATGGAGTTTATTTATATTTGACGATTTGCGTGTCGAAACAATACCATGTACGAACGTGAATATCAGCGAAATACACACGGTTACAAGTAACGTTGATGACGACGACAACGATGACTACGATAACGGCAGCATTGACGGCGTGGTTACAGTGGCAATGATGAACAACAAGGATATATTTATATGCTAATGCGGTTGTATTACACACATTCGGTTCTATCATAATCGATTATACCAATATCGCATAGTTATTCACCATAAGTTGTTGTTGCTGGTGGTGCCGTTGTCGTTGTCGTTGTTTTTTTATTTTTTGTTTTTTTTTTTTTATTTTGCCTTTATGCCACATTCGGTCGAGTGTGAGAGAGCGAACGAGCGATCGACCGCACTATAGAATAAATCGTTGAAGCAATTCCATCCAAAAATAATCATTTCACGTAATTTCGAACACATTGTTTGCTAAATTTGAATATACATATGTTAACAAAGCGATTTTGAATTTCACGTCAGTAAAAGCCATTAGCTGGTGAGCTTCAAACAATGAATTCCAAAAATGCAAGAGAACGAAACCATTAACCGTTACATGCATGCCATTCGTTACATGTGATTTCCATTTTTATTATTTGAACGCTTTTTCTCTCTCTCAATTGGTAGCGAGTGTGAGGGAGTGCTTTTTTTACATCGTTTGAAATTACTTACTTTTCGTGTCATTCATGAATTGTTTGGCATGTATGACTTCATTGAATTATGCTCTTGTCGTTTGTTTTCAATGGATGATGGGCATAGGCTCACATACACACACACAGGGAAGAGAACGAAGGGGGGCCAATTGTGAGTGCATACCAATTTGCAGCATGTTATAGTTTGTGTCATTCAGTTTGAGTGGTACTTTTGAAATTTTGCTATGAAGCATGGTAGAATTCAATCAATATTTAATGTGTGATAGACGCTGTCTCCAACAAACACCTTCCTTCATCGTTAACAAATGAATATGTTGCACTGTTATTTGAAAATGAGCACACAATTACCACAAAATGGTGAATGAGATACCCTTAAAAAGAGATGGAGAGATAGAGAGAGAGCGAGAGAGGAAGTGTGAGAGAGTGTGAGAGAACGGAATGGGAATGGCAGTGGAAGTGGCATGGCAAAGTTAAAATTCGAAAATGACATGCACTAAACGACTACTTTAAAATGGAATGTGCATGTGTCTTTGATAGTCAGATGAAACTATTATGGCTTTGAATAATTGATGTTTCGATGATATTTGAAAAATAAAACTGCACCGGCACACACACACACACTCACACGGAATGGTATGACAGAGAATGCATGAGTGAATGCCATCGATTCATGAGTGGATAATGTTGTTTAACGAAAGGAAACGTGCAATAAATGCACCTGTTTTGTATTGTTTTCACGTTTTCGAATTGATTCAACGAATCAAGTGGGCTGAGAGTGTGGAGTTTGCCCCATTCAGATGAGATATTATTATGGTTATGATTATAGTGTATTGATAATATCATAACGATGGGCTATATCCTTTGATAGTGTGGCATTGTGCTAATGGCATTGCATTGAAAATTGATGAAAAACATAGTCATTAACATTTATTACATTTCCTCATTGTTCGCACACCCATTCATTCATTCACTCACACACTCACTCTCCGTCTCTCTCTTTCTCTATCGGCTCAATCGCATTGTTATTGTTAATATTTATGAGAATTGATGCAACAATCGTGAGTCCTTTAAGTTAAAGGCTTTAACTTTATTTCAACGGTTCAATATTTCATTCACAAAGCTTGAATGTTTTTAAACTTATTCAAGTAATCTCATTCATCTTTCTCCACGTCAACAGTCGCTCCTTTTTTCTCTTCGTTTAGGAGATGAATCTTTTTCCTTTGAACATTATTGAACTACTGAAGATAATCGATAAAAGCAACAACAACAAGAAGGAAAAAAACAGAATAACTTCACAAACGAAATTGGTTTTGACTTTCATTCTTTAAATGCATTCATTTTGGTTTAAAGACAGACAAAAGTCTTTGTCAAATCCGGTCTAAATCGAATAAAATCCGCACAACCCAAACAACAACTATCGACAAAACAATACGAAAATCGAAAATAGAATATCAATTTATCTTTAAGAGCATTGAATTTGTATGCACCAAACTACCGAAAACAATACAATACACGTACGCTATGCGATGCTTCTCTTTTCGCATTTGAAATTGAAATAAAGTTGGCGTTAGGTTTTTTTTTCGTGTGTGTGTGTGTTTGTGTGTGTTGCATGTTTTGATTGCAAGTCGATGAGCACAGGGGTGCTGAAGGGGAAAGAGAAGAAAGACGGGCGTGTGTGCGCCAAAGTCACACACAAAATCCCTTAACACAGCAGATACCGATAACTGTGCATACACAGAGAGATACTGTAAATCGCCAAGAGAACGTTTCTAAATAACATGCGATAGAAATAAGTTTGCTCAAACACACAAAGCAAACGTGAATAAAACTATGAAAAGCACACCAGAGCGTAGTGAGCGAAAGTTGAAAAAGTGGTGGTTAAGCTCGAAACTATTTCTGTGTCTCCTCTGTGTGTGAAATGGAATGCACGTTGGTTTCGAGAACGACGAATCAGTGAATACTTTAGCCGAACCAGAGGATCTCCACTAGAGAGATGTTCAACTCTTAAACTTATCCAGTCTCTCTGTCCGTGTGTTTACAATTTTTTTTTATTGAATTTAATCCAATACTTTGACGATGATATATGTTTCACATGAAGAAACGGCACCAAACACGAAGATTTATCGCCTTTGATAGTAGTGCTGCCGCCGCTGCCATTACCATAACGGCCAACCAATGAAAATTGATGCGATGAAATGAGCAAAGCTTGAATGAATGTGAAAAAAAAATGTAATTCACTATCTACACTTATTATCCACTGGTCAAGATACAAGTTTCACCACTTTTGATCGAATTAAATTGGAAATGAGCTCATTTCAATTCCAATTCATTTTTTTTGCACGAAACGACACATTTAACCGCATGCGGTTACCACCGTATTCGACGCAAAGTGTGAACGAAGTGTATTTGAATTGGCCGCAAGTGGACGAATACATCGGTAAATTTCTCTGGTAGGTGAATTGTATGAGCGATTCTAACGATTTAGTTACATAATTGCGTTAAATGCCTGTCTAAGTATCTGGTGAGTGGTATTCATACAACGGCCATTAATTGAAGCAAGATTTTTCAAACCAGTAAATACCATGGTACCGTGAAGTCCAATACTTGCCCACACACCAAACAAGAATTATAAAGTCACTTGAGATGTTTTTCATGGCATCATTTGCTTTCTTTTGCTCCAAAACCTGAATGCTACAGGTTTTGTAAAAAAAAAAATCTCTTTCACCGAAAATCGAAAGACAGAGTGAGATTAGCAAAGTCTCGACGGTAAATAATTTGATTCGTATCGTTTTTCCAGTCACTGACATTGCAACATTATACTCTCTATATTTCTATATTACATATATTCAAAATCACTAATCACCGACGCAGCCGTAACCAGAAAGTTGGATAAAAACATAATAATTACGCAACAAATTACTTACGTCTACAAACATGTAATTGAAAACATCATCCTCGTGCATGCCCACATATGGATAACACCACACACACACACACACACCGTAAGTTGAAATGGAATTTCACCGAATCAAGCCACCCGCAACCGAGAGAAGTTCATAAAAATCGTGCTCTCATCAATCAGCCTAATGGCGTAATTTAAGTTCCATTTGCTGTATTACTCCGGAGAATTTAATTTGATATGAAACTAATGCGAAGCATACAATTCTATTCGTTGGTCGGTTTTCACAATACAATGAAGTAACTGAATCGCCTTTTAGCGATATACATTTGTGTGTACACAGAGTACACACACAAAAATCGAGATGTTTCGCAAAGCAGAGACCATGGAGAGTGTGAGATTGTGAGCAAGAACGTCTCTAGACGTTTAGAAAAATACGGCTACAATTTGACTTAGACAATCCAAACAGCCATAAATAAGTTGAGCTACTTTAAGCATTTGTCTCAGCAAATAGAAACACATAAAACCGATTCTTTTTCAATTTCTTTAAATTCAAAAATTCTCCGATGCACTGGTTTTTTGGGGGTGTTTGGTGCGTTTTTGTGTCGCATTGATAATTCGATACCAAACGAACATATGCCACATCCACATACAGCGACATACACACACACACAATTCGATTTTACACAGAAAGTTTTCAACTGTCGAATTGCTTGCAGGAACTGAATGCTTAGAATTAAATTAAATAAATTGCTGTGCCATAAAGTTGCTCTTATCTTATACTGCTGTTGCTGTTGCTGTTGCTGCTGCTGCTGTTCAACAATGCAGAGCGAGAGAGAGCGACAGTGGCCGCAGATGGTGACCGAAACATTAATAGTGAAAAATGTCTGTCTGCTATTTGAGACGTACAATTTGCTAAATGCATAAGCGAACATTTATTTTTCGTCTGCAGTCATCCTTCAATTTCAGCTCTGAACATATGCAGACACACAAACACCATCACTACCCATTTACCACTACAACCACACGATGAAAATGACACAAACTGATGCTTTGCATTGGTCTCAACTGTTCCAAAGAACTTTCTAAGTGCATCAAATTTACTCTCAACAATGACCAATGCACCAAAAATACTTTAGTACTGCAAAAATGATAACAACGACAATGGCCACAAGAGCGAGCGAAACAGAGAGAGAGAAGGGGGGGGGGGAGATTGCCAAATGCATGCTCGACAATCTCAAGAAAGTGTTGGCCCAATTGTTGTTTGGGCAATGAAAAACAAAATGCCAAAATTAAATTATGGTTCGCAACTTAATAGAGTATTTGCGCATCTATGAACTACTCACTGGTGGGTGATTTTCAACAATGATGTGACCATTAAACAACTAAGTCTTCTGTAGAAATGGAAAAATTCCGTGATGAAATCTCAGCTTAATCACTTTGTTTACTTTTTTGTAGACAACAGCTACTAAGCACTCTCTGAATATGTATACGTGTAAATGCTATTCGACAAACATTGTTCATGAGTGCTATTTCATTGAAATTCTCCTCTGAAAACTTATGTTCCATGATTGCTGTATCACATGCCCATGGGTCAACAGTACGATATCCATACTGGATTCCAAAGTTCAACCAAGCTTTTTTTTGGTTAAAGTTTTTAGTAGATAGTGATAGGTCTACCAGACCATCATTTCCTTTTGCGCATTCAAAAGCACCTAAAGCATCCGAAGAAACTTCTGTTATCTGAAGCAAAGAAATAAAACTCTTAAATATAAACCATTTTAAATAGGATTTGAAATATTATTATTTTTTTTTTTATATTGCAAATGATATCTTCGGTTGTTATACCAACTAATCCAATCGGGTATTCGGCTGAAATACGTGTATATTTTTATACTCCACTTGATGTAGACCGTCTGAATTGTAGTTGGCATTCAATCTATTCAATTGATGATAATAATGAGCAGTGAACACTTTCATTATCTATTTAATAATAAAAAATGAACGCCTATGACGAATGTGCAATGTGCATAGAATTGAGCGCATGGGAATTCGAACGCCTGGGCGTTCAATCTATGTTTTTGCAATATTTTTCGATGAACGCCTAGACGAACGCCTGTATGCGTTCATGAACGCCTAAGCTGCAAACTCGGGCAGTGGGCGTCCGTGACGCATTTTCTAAATAGTGCATTGAACACATTATATTCCCACTGCCCATAACAGACGGTTGATTACAATGCATAACAAAGCAACAAAAAAACCACTATCATTTTTCTTCTTTAGATGACATTTCACAATCTATTGAAAAATTTGAACACATCGTGCCTGAAACAACAACATTTTAACGGGAAATGATATAACGTGTTTTTGCTTTTAAACACCTGTCATACTTGCATTCTTATTTTCCATTCAAAGTTGTATCATATCATTAAAAATTTAAAGAATGCACCACGATACATTAGTGTCGTAAAATAGACGCTAGCGTTCAGTGAAACCAATACTTTGGTCGTTCATAAAACTAAATGTAAAAGTTTGTCACGTGTAAACTGTGGGATGGTGCTAATTAACTGTCGTAACCACCTAAATGTATGGGTATCGGAAATTCCAAAATGCTATCGACATCATTAACGCGTATCATCTTCGTTGCGGCAAGCAAAGGCGGTTTGCAATTAATTTACTGGAACCATTTCTGCCACAATGATGGCATCACATAAATAAAAAGTCTTGCTCGAATAAAATGTGTAATGTTTCGTCGTGAAGAGAAAAAAACTAGTTTTTCGAAGTAATTCTTCGATTCAAACTTTTTTTCACTTGGAAAAAAAAAGAAACAACAACTACTGCAAAACTATTTTCCTTGAGCTGCAGATCTTAAACTTAATTACTTATATTTGAGACGTTGCACATTTTGTTCGAAAGAGATAAAATGTGAGTATACGTGAAGTATAAAAATGATAAAAATCATCACCGCTACACCGGCACATATAGAATGTGGATTGGATTGCATGTGGTAAATCAAACACCGAATATGCGAAGCGACAAATCCACTGACACATGCTGCATTAAAGGTAGTAATTTATCACTTTCATTAGCCATAATTACTTCAGTAAAATTAATTTCTAGTTGTTTTTTTCTCCGTCCGATTTGGAAGCGAAACAAAACACTGAAGCCACCGAACGTGTTACGACCATTCATTTGAAACTACATTTTTCCATTTGATAGAGAAGAACATGGCAAAAATTGGAGTGAACAACTTACAGCCAAGTATTTTTCAGAAATTGTTTTTTTTTCTCATCGCTTTTTGCTTGATTGTTTGCTTATTTGTTTGTTATTCCATCAAATAGTGGTGTGCAAACAAAAGGCGAATCTAAAGCGAGAGCAAAAATAAAAGAGAAGACGGGGAATACGCAGTGAACTGAGTAAAATGCTGCGGAAAAACCTCAAGCAAAGCATGTAAAATGCAAACAAAGAGGAAAATATTTAATTATCGTCATTTTTACACACGTTTCCATTGACTTTGTGTGAGTAAAACGTGTTTGGGTAGCCGAGTAATATTGTTATATGTTCGCTAGTATGTTCGTTGGGGAAATCATTTTTGTTCAGTTCTTTACTATCCCTGCGATCGTATATGAATACACCCATGGCTATAAAACGATGGCACTGGTTTGTGGCACGTATTTCTTGCTTCGGTCGCAATTTTATCTGACGAGCGTACACAAATCGAAATCAGCAGCCAACATATTTTACCATAAATGCAATGAGCAAAAATTAATAGCAATAAGTGTTGGCGCTTCAGTGCACCACCACCACAACTAGGCACCAAAACTAGCAGTATTAACAACGATTTCGATTGAGTGAATAAACTGAAAATGCTTGTCATGAGTCAGACAGAATTGTACACACTTTAGCTGCTCTTGTTGAATTGCTGTACGTTGTCTTGCTGCGCGTCCATCTCGCCTTTCCTTGTGCATTGCAATGAACAAACAAAATTGTCGACTCCTTTATTATTTGTTGTTGCTTGCGTGAATCGAATACAAGAAAATCTTGAATGCTAGAATGCCATTATAATGCTGAATAATATTGAAAAGGCAAAGTATTTTGCCATGTACGATGGCATGAGCTTTAGCTCATTGTGTGCGTATGCATAAATAAGTTGTGATGAAGTCTCATATGGAAAATATTGTCACCATAATGTTCATCGAGATGAAGAGATTGAAATGCAGAGAGAGAATGAGGGGGAGAGAGAGAGAGAGAGAGAGAGAGAAAATTCAAAATAAGGTGGATTGCGGCCTGATTGTGAATGATATCCGTTTTGTTTCCACTTTGAACATCGAAATGCAAGAACGATGGTATAAAGTTGCTGGCACAATGTTTCATGGGATGGGAAAATGTGATGATGTACCGACATTTCGACACGTGTGATATTGTATAAATACAATGGCATCAGATGATTGTGCTGTCTCTGTTGCTCTTGCGGCATTCATTTCGATATATCGATATCTATAACCTCAAACCACACATCAGTATTCACACCGTACAAGCAATAAACATAAAACATAGGCTTATTCGATTGAATTGCGCGAACCAATTTTTATCTATTGCCTTCCGTTTCTCGCTACGTTCGATTTCTGGGCGCTTTCGAATCAAGCGAACAACATTCATCGATTATACGTGTGTGTGTGTGTGCATGAGAGTGAGTGAGTGTATGAGCACCTCAACCTGAGTCAAGCTCAATAACAAATAAAAACCGATTCCCAATTCCAATCAATAACGTAAATATCTAACGAAAGAAAACGTTTAGCAGACGTTATATTCGTTGCTCGCTCACTCGTACACTTTCTTCGATTCAAATCGTCGACATAATTTTCACGTGTTACATGAGAGAAGCAAGAGATACAATTTGCTTGCATACATAAGAATCAATCGAATCAATTCAATGTTGCATCGTACAAATATAGACATTCAGTTCGGCTAAAACCCGAAGCATGTTGCGTATGTACGAAGGTACGTGTGTATTTGAGCTTTGAACTGTTTTTCATCAACAATTGAAGCGAATTTCCAATCTATTTGCAGTTTTTATCACCCCCTCTTTAAATCCATCTTCAAGGCAACGTGTGCCAATAACATTGGTGTAGGCTCTTATCGAGTAAGTCGAAATATCGATCATAATTCAAAGTTGATTTTCCGTTCAGCTAAACTCTGGCAAATACTGGGTGAATTTGCTATTAATCAACAACAACATTGAATGTAGAGGAAACTTGCTTGGATTGTGGAATATTGACGCAAATGTCTGTCTCGTTTCACCATCGCTCTCTCTCTTTCACTTCCTCATCATTTGACATGCACAGAACCGTATGCCAATGGCATATGGCATCTTTGTTTAGCGCATTTAACACGGACCATTTAGAGGTTTTAAGCAACCACATAGTTTGTATTTATGTTTAAATATATGCACGTATTTGCTTTTGTACGAACACAACGGAAGATATTTGCATTTATTGACAACAGCGACATGGTGCAACAGCAATATTGGCATGATGACATTCAGTATGTTTGCAGCTTATTTGCACGATCAATGAAACGAATGAACGCATAAAACGAATGAAAATCCGAAACAATAACGAAAGACAGCATTGGCGACGACGACGATGACGACGACGTTGATGATGAAAGGTTTTATGCGTAGTCAATAGAAAACTGCTGAATACACTTGCCGTATGCCTTGGCAACGCCCGGACAAAATATACCAAAAGGATGGATACATGCAATAGGCTGGATTATGCAAAGCACTATGTTTGCCATGAAAGACCTATTGATTCAAAATTAATTACGAAAATGATGAGCTCGTGTTGAAATTCCCGTGTTTTATTGCCTTGTTGCATTTTCCAATTCATTGTCAACAATATTGCCCACATTCATGTTTCTGGTAAAAACCGATGAAAGGAATCCTATTGCTATTCAATTCTTGCTTGTTCATCTTCGTTCAAAAATTAACTTTTGTTCGATGTTGTGGCCTGGTTCAGTGCAGTCTTCATGGAATTGTATTCAGTGAATATTGCTATTGAATTTCATTCCGCTTAAAAACATTGTACCTTGATTTGTGCCGTGCACAGGCAAAGCTCCTTCTGAACATATTCAATTTTCATGGTGCTTTAGCGTTTGATAGATGAATAGATGAATACTGAGTTCAATAAGCTGTAGTACATAGGAAAAACAGCTTACAGATTAAAAATATAAACTTGATACTGTTCTACGGCCGCCAATGTAAAATTTACATTGTAAAGTACGACAGTTTGAAAGTCTTTGAATAGCTCAGAAAAAGATATCTACGAAAGGGCAATAAAATCACTCAAAGTCAATTAACACATTACATTAACGTCACACTTTTGGGCTGTTATTCAATCAATTTATTTTATTAGCTTGCGAAAAATGTTCAAACTCTCAAAATATATCAATTTACATTTATAAAAACAAATTATATGAAAGGTTGATACAAATTTATAACTCATAAGCTCCAAATAAGTAAATAAATAGCTACTTACTTTTTCGCATACGCCAGTTTGTTGAGAGTGGTCAAACGGACGAGAACACCTCACACGTATAAAAAAACAGAATAACAGTCCTGTATCAAACTAACTATCTAATGATCAAATCCAAAATGAAGTTTATTGGCTTACACTTTCGACTATTGTTTTCGTAAGCTGTATACTTTACAGTGTTATATTTGAGACAATACGTATTTAGAAAATCACGCATAAATTGGGAATAATACAACATTTATCGTAAACAATAGAAAATCGAAAATTTCTCATATTTTCTCAACAACAACAAAAACACAGATCAAATACTGTTAGTACTTCAGGTCGATTGAGCCAAGCTATAGCGCATATTCAGATAATTATTGTAATTCGATGCTCCAATTAAAACACAAATTACATTAGAAATCAAAAATGAGTTCGTAGCATTAATAACTTTTACCGAAAATTCATTTAAACAATCTCAAATAATGAGTTTTAGCTCAAATAACGTTTTAAACCGACCGAAAAAAAAATCAATTAATGAAAATTCAATTTGTTATGGATATTCGATAAGCCTCGTAATCATATTGAATAAAAATTGATACAGCTTTGAGAAAAGTGATGGGTGGCTGGATATTTTGTTCGCATACGCATGCGATTATCATAAGGAAAGTATGAAACTAAATGAACATAATCACATCGATCGATCAACGTGATAAAGAAATAAATCTAGCGATTACATTTGCCAAGGCCGGAAATAATGAAGAGGGCACGAATTTGTTGAAATGTTTGCCTATTGAGTCTCAACTGAATATATCTTTCATTGTTGAAACAGTTGATGGTGGTGCGTTCTCGCTGCTCTCTTTCTGTGTCACTCTCCATCAACTCAATTCAGGCCAATGGACTAAGTCAGAGTATGTTGGCATTATTTTCTGCTATTGGCTTTAGTTGAGCTTCTTTTGCAGCCGCTTATAAATAATGCAATAAACCGGAAACACAGATTGGTGTCGATTATGTTGATACTGTGAGATTTATATTGGTTACTGTTTCGTGCAGCAACAACGGCATCAGTTGGACTATTGAGTGCGCATCGAGACCAATCTCAAAATGTTAAGATCGAAGGAGAACAAAAAAAAAATATCATTTAATGACAGAGAGCATATAATACAATGGTGGCAAAGTGTTTTGTGTTTTCAAGATACATGGTAAACATAAAAAGCTTCCGTTAGTGCTCGTTTTTCCTTCAGAGAATAGCCATTTTATTTCTATTTATATATAAATAATAATTGAAATAAAATGATTGAAGATGTTTCCGTTGGGAAAACACTTTGATGTAGCTGAGAGCCGAGCATACACGCTGAAACAGCATGTTCCACCAATCGGGCCCGTAAATAGTATTACTAAATACTGGAGTGCAGTCGATTGTATTGTTCGAGAGAGTGAGAAAGCGATTCGAGTGAGCACGAGGAGTAAAATTGTGTGGCTCAAGCAAAAACTGAGATTAATTGCGGAAGCTGAACTATCTTGCTGTTGTGCATTGTGTGTCCCAGACTCGAACTTTCCACTTGCAAATGGGATTTGTTATTATTGTTGCTGTTTTATTACGAAAAGCAACTACCATATTTTATTAAAGAGAGAGAGAGTGAAAGGACGAGAGCGAGAGAGATAGAGAAATCCAATGAAATGGTCGAATGAATAGCCATAACCAATGATTAAGCAAAGTTGAGCTTGTTGCATAATGTAAATGTGTCCGTGTTCGTATACATCATATCTTTTATGCGTGGCGCAGCTTTAACATCCATGTATGAAGCATTCTCGTTCTCACATTCGGGCCACCTCTGATCATGGATAAATGCTAAATTTGTTATAAATAGAAACCATTATGGGTTTAGTTGCTCTCGATTTGGTCATATAATTCTGTAATTAATTAATTGGAGGTAAAATTTTCGCACAAATCACTTTTCATGATCGTTTTTGGTGTGGCTCCTGATATTTATAGTAGACCATTCACACGTTAGAGATTTACGAGACACCTTCCCAATATAATAATAAATGTGGAAGCATGAGTGTGATTTGATTAAGCGTGCATTTGAAAGCTTTTGACCGTCAAGACTTCGGAAGTGACTAGTGAAATTGGAACAATGTAACCGAGGTAAAACAGCCTAAATTCTCTTGTCAAATGAGCATTTAAATTATGTAAATTCATTGATGATGAATTGACGCTTGATCCTTCAAAACATTTTCATCAAATCATTTTGATCTTTTGTTTATACTTCCGTATCTAGAAGACTTCTAGGTTAAATCCATCTATTGTCTTATCAATTCATACTTTACCTAAAATTGGTTAACTTCTCAAACAATGGCCGGTTCCGATGAAATTTCATTGTGTTTAAACACTAATTTAACCAATTCAACCAAATTATTTGGTAATTTGAATGCCATCCTTAAATTGCGATTAAGTGTAATTAATCGAAAATTGCGAATCGATATTAAGTTATGTTGCTCTGACAGTCACTTCGACGGGATTAAATTTTAATCGCAAAATCAGCATTACCACGAAAGTCAAAGCAAAAGCAATTCATTCCGAAATTGTGCTTATCCATGCTTAATTCTTAATCCCAAGCTCTCATTCGCATTCGCTCATCATCGTTGTTTATGTATACATATTCATTTTATCGGTGGATTTAGTTGTGTGTGTGTCGAAGTAAATGAGGAACATGACACACAAAACACACACAAACACTGAGAAAGAGAGAGAGAGAGAGAGAGAGAGAGAGAATGAGAAAATGGGCAACGCTAGTATAATCGATGTAATCAACTGTAATTCGGATCGCATTTGTGATTTGTTTTTCGCTGGTTGCAAAGGTTCACCTTGATAAATTTGAAATGAAGGATTTGTGTTCGCCCGCACTCTCCCGGATACCGCACACACCTTTCCCCATCCTCGCCTTTTCCCAATGGCCGAACACCGTATTGTGGTCGACAGCCACTATACATTCTGATTTAAATTGTGGTCTTCATTATGGTTTAATTGTGTATAATATCAATTTGGTAAATGCGGTTTCACAATGGTCGAACAATCGAAGTACATTTTCGATTTTGGAATAAACGTATACAATAAATCGAACCACGTCAAACCATATCTCGCTCTCCCTCTCTCTCTCTCCCTCTCTCTCTCTCTCTCTCTCTCTCTCTCTCTCTCTCTCTCTCTCTATGTCTATCACTCTCGATCAATGTAGCTAACGAGGTGAAATAATACAAAATTACATTTGCCAAGATAACAACCATGAGATTTCGAATTTCGGTTGTTCGCTCATTTTCACTTGATTCAAATCTCTTCGGTTTCGAAATGCATTTTGGTTGTACGCTCCCATTCAAACTGACAGTGATTTGAGACCAATAAATCCAAATGCTTCACAAAATACAATTGCTAACAATTCGAAAACCTTCGATCAATTTGCTTTGATAGCATTTAATTCAATTAATTAATTTATTTCGATGTGATTGCGTTGCATATGATAAAGTTTTCGAGGTTATTGTCAGTTAGGCAACAAGTTTTTGTTCATGCGTCATCCATAAATCGAGGTTATTATGGGCCCGAATAATGGTTTATTTTATTTTTTTCCAAGTTGAATGGGAACTCACATTTATGACTTTATCATAATTTCGTTTATATGTCATTGGTAATTATGGAGTTTACATGTGATTTTGACACATAAATGTGCACTCGACCTTCGACCCAATCTCGGCAATTGGCAACAACAGTCCATTGTATATATGAGGTGCCACATTTTCACATGCATATTCGTCATTTTTAATGGATTTGTAACATAATTTGTTATTCGTTGTTCTGTTCGTTTCGAATTAAATCCTTTCGATTCTTTTTTCGCCATACATCCGCATTCATAATGACGAAAAACTTTAAATTTTTGTGAAAAATACACATCATTAATTTAATGAGCGTAATATAATGTGTATATTACAATTGGATAGATATGTATTCGATACACATATCTAAAAATGTACAATTTTCTGGAAAAATGACATGTCGGGGCGTCCGATGTCGCGATATTGGGTTGTGAAACAAACCAAACACCACCCAAAAACCACAATCGAATAACTCATTTTCACAATTTTAATATGAAAATTGTTTGCAAAAGTTTAATTGCTTTTTATAACGAGTTTTCAAGCGATGTGTTCTTTTTTTGTGTGTGTTGTTGTTGTTGTTCATTCATTCATTTTTGTGTCTCGCTCATGGTGGCCGGGTTGTTGGTACCGGTCGTTCTCGGTTCATAATGTGACATATTGACAGTTTTCAATGGTGTCACATTTTAATTGAATGGTTGTCTGTCTCTTCGTCTCTGGCTTCGAAATGAGAAACAGTTTAAATGAATATCGATTTTTGAGTCATTGCATTGGCCGCTGAAACTTATTTTCACCAGCAATGAAACTGTGATTGTATTTTTTCTTGAAATTGTAATTTATTAAGGTCACAAAGCAGTTATCGAAAGGTCGAACAGACATAAGACAGAGACAAAAAAAAAAATCTTTTGAAGAAAGTTTTTAAGAAAACGCCATTGTATGTGTCTTATCTTCTTTTATTATGATGATTGATTCGTTATCTCTGGATATACAGACCTATATACACATGATATCAACAGTCAAAGTTTAAAATTGGTAAATGATAAATATTTTGTGGAAAAAGAGGAAACTTTCGCATAACAACAATAAAAAAAAAACTTTCTGAGAATATTGAAGTTGGGCGCACATACGTTTCTTCGAAAAATTGTCGATTAAATTTTTAACATCATCAAGATGGCATCACATTTCTAATAAAATACGAAAGAGTATTGCTTTTAAACCGAATGTTGTTTGGTTCGTTTTTCAAAGGAGATAGAAAAAAAAGTACACTCATAATTGCCACCATTTCAGAAGAACAAAAAAAAAAAAACGTGACAAAAAACCGAATCTCGAAAAGGTGACATGTGCCACCAATTTCAGTCGGCTTGCCACAAATACAAAACCAAAAAAAAAACGAACATTGTACGCTCATTTTAATTTCTTTTCATCCAGAAAAATGAACTTTAAGCGTTTGGATACTACGAAATGCGCATTAAAATTAGACTCATTTTAGAAAATTCAATTCAAATGAAGTTTTGTTCATATTTTTCGGAGAGAAGCAACGTGCCTTGTCATTTCTTTTGACTCTTTCGGGCAAAACACAAACAAAAAAAATAATAATATGGAAATGGCATCGTTTGGCCAGCATTCTGTTCGTTTGGCTTTAACAGCAGAGCTGCTGCTTTCTTTGCCATTATAAAATGCAAACGTTTTCTTCTTTGGTGGCATTACTAAACGAAACGAAATAGAGAAACCGAATATCAGATGTGAGATGCTCACCAGCAACAGCACCAGCACGCTAATAATAATAAAATTTGAAACACCCTTTGCACATATTATATCGTAATCGTGTGCTGCTTACTAATTTGCTTATGCCAAAAATGCTACGGTTATCGTTTGAGAATCTTTCTTTCTCTCCCTTTCACTCTCACGCTGTGTGTGTGTGTGCGTTCTCCCGAAGCAAATATTAAATCATATTTTTGTGTGTTTGGATTGCGGTGGGAAAAAAGGCGAATTTTAGAAGAAAATACCAACAAAAATTAGACGAAAATTGTATGCTTTAAAATTTTGAGATTTGAAAAGCAAAATGTATAATATCAAATATTTGGAGCGCACGAGTTTTAGAAGAGAGAGAGAAAAAAAAAATGATGCCATATACATTTTTTTTCCTTTCTCGTTTATGTAGCGCCCAAAGGCGATTCACCAGATTCAAGCTGCCACTTTAAATGTTGTTTTCTATTTGCTGTTTTCACCGTTTTTCATTGCCGTCGAAAGAAGTTTTTGGTGCCATCGAAAAGACATGGAGGCCGCCGCACACATTACAGCGCAGAGACGCAAACACAGATTCACCACACCAGATATGATTGTGAGAATGTGAATTTGTTTGCATTACGTTTCGGATTCTTCTCTTTTTTTTGAGGGTTTTGTTTCTTCATTTAAAACTTTCGTTATTATCCAACTGCGTGCGGCCACGAATTCATTCGCTTGCTTCAGCTGTCTTCTTTTTTTCTGTAAGTTTGTTTTGGACAATCCGGTGTGTGTTTGCTTGGTGCTTGTTTTGTCTCGACCGTGCTTTATCAGTGTGCGGCCCATTCAACGGCCGTTGGTTTTTGGCTCGATAATTTATTAAAAATTTATGATAATAAACAACATCTGGTGATCGTATTTATTGGTGTCATTGGCAATGGCAACAATTCGCCATTCCGTTTTTCATCTCGTTGCGTTATTCTCTTTTTTTTTCGCTGGGTGTGTGTGTGTTTTTTTTTTCATTCGTTTCACTCTCTTTTACGAAATTGCGATAGCATCAATTGTGTAAACGGAGCAGTTAACAACATCAGCGTCGGCGGTCGAATGAACCTAACCAATAAATCGTATGTCATTTGGAAACGATAAACTCAGTTTCTCGTGCTTTCGGTTGCCGTACGATGCCGAAAGATGGCTAGAATGAAAATACAGCAAAAAAAAAACAAGCAAAAAACTTTCAACGCGGATTATTTTCGGTCGAACCATTTTTCCTCACTTTATTTTGCATTGTCGCTTTCCATTGCTTCGGTCGATACGTCGTGAAAATCTCTTGGCTCATACATATAGATTGCTTATTATATGCTAATATCTATATCAATGACACGCCAAGAACACTTTGAAATAATTTCGGAAATGTTTATGCGGCGATTGGATTAGCAAATTTACGGTCGTCGGTGGCCGAATTGATTGGTATACAAATTCAACATCTATCGTTATTTCGATATGAATTCCTCACAAATAAACAGTGAACAACCATTTCTTGGGATTACATTTCTTATGCTTGCTTTGAAACAAGCATTGTCGTAATCATTATGGCATTAAGAATAGCACATATTTTAAAATGCAGCCATCATGTTAAGAGCCAGAATGTGCACAAATAAAAAACACGGGAGAGAAAAAATGAGAAAAAAAAACACAAAACTGAAATGGATTTTGAGAGCACAAACGAAATGTATGCTCGGTTCGGTGAGACGAATGCGATTAAAAAAAAAAAATATTGAAATTAAAGGATCATTCGAAATGTGCAAGAGTGTGTGTTTGGCTCAAGTGTTCCGAACATCTTTTTCCTTTGTACAATTAATTTTCTTTTTTTCTATTCGTGGAATTGCAATGGCAAATAGCTTGTTCAGCGGTTCGAATAAAAAAAAAAATCACCGTTTTCTCTTCGTTTTTATTTTTGTTCAAGAGAGAAATAGCGAAACGGTGATTTTCATCTGGCGCGCCCACAGCACACCAGTGGACGCATAATTGCAATCTCGAAAACAAGCATTTATACTCGAAGAAAAAGGCGATTTCGTTGTTGAAAAACAACGACTAACGAACGAACAAAAGAACCAACCAACAAAAAAACACACACACAAATTGTTCGCCAAACGAATAATAACCGCACACACACACACACACAATCAAAGACTTCGTTTCAGTGCAGATTTTTATCCAGGCATAAGCGAAAAAAAAATTAATTGGGTTTCCTTTTGATACCTAAGCCAAAACAAAAGACGCCACCAAGCGAAGCCATGAGCGGAAAGAGGGAATTATTACACATAAAAACAAGCATAAATTTATTCAAGTAAGCTCGTTAAAATGATTTGATTTTAATGTAGTACATGCATGTGAACAATACGCTCACAGACAGTTCATTCGGATACGAAGCGAACGAGCACGCGTTTTGTAATGAAATGAAACTTGAGACTCACAGCAAACACAGAAGGATTGCTGTGACGTTTCTCCTAACTTTAATTTGATTTAAAACACTCTCAGTGCGTTTTGGGATTCAGGCCACCTTCCACTTACAATTTTATTTAAATATTTGTTCGCACCCAAACCACAAACTAACCATACAAACGAGCCGACATCTAAATTATTTTTCCATATTTTATTATTTATCTTCTTTGTTTTTTTACCTTGGCGTTAGAATTTTCGGTATATCGAATTTGAAAAATGTATCCCTTTGAACATTTTTGACCGTGACCAAATGTATGTTGGCACATTTGCGCTTGGGTCTCATTTTTCCTTTTTCGTCAAGAGGAAAAAAGTGCTTCGCTTATCTCGAAACAATCTTATTGTTCTAAAACAACAATTGTTTGAATCAAACTTTCAACCCTTTTTTCGCTTGTTGTCGCCGCCAATTTTTTTTTTTCATTTTCATAACATTGAAAGAACGATAAGCAACTGCACTCTTATTCAACGGAACCATCGTCACTCATTTTGGTCATGTTGATGTTCGATTTACATTTTTTTTTTCGTTTCCTTCACCCTTTCCTTTTCACCACCTCCTCATCGCTACTGACTGAAGCCTTGTAAAATAACAGCGCGGTGTGCTAACAAGACCCAAGTACTGACCAACGTCATTGAAACTTATCATGCAAACCAGCCGTTTTTCATTAGTTTTCATTTAAAACTGCCTTTCATCCTTCTTCACTTAAATAATCGATGTGGAAGTTAAAACGATAAGATTTCAATGGTTTTAATTGACAGAATTTCTCATTCTCTCAACAACTTACAGCGCGTAGACTTTTTTCTGTATTGTTTTGTATCACAATTGAATGGAGGAATTCATTTAAATATTGAATGAAAAACTGTTTGTGCTAATTTTTCATTTGAATTTTTCGACCAGACAAAAAAATTTAAAAAAAAACACACACACACACACAAACTTTTTAATGCTGTTGCTGCTGTTGTAATGCAATACAATTTGAAGGCGGGTGGAAATGAAATGAGTGAATAAAAGAAAAATACTAAGAGAGCAAAGTTATAATTGGAAATGAAGTGTTGCCAATTCTAGTTGTAAGATTGGGTTGAAAAAGAATGAAAACACAATTTTCTTTCTGTTGGATGGGCAATTCAAATGCACTTGGATTTTTAATCAGTCAAAAATGAAGACTCATTCTCGAAGTTCAATGTTTCGTTTCGAAAACGTGGACGTTTTTTTTTCTCGCTTGTCGCTGAGATGAATTGAAATTAAACATTTAATTGAAAACTTGTCGAACATTTTAATAGCAAATGAGGATTCTTTTAATTATCTCAATGTACTTCACCGAACAAAAAACCATACACACATTCAATCAAATTGGTTAAAAATTGTCGTTTGCCGTCATCGTTTCGTAATCACTTGAAACACATAAAACTTAATCATTTAAAATTTGCCTTTAAATCGAAATAAAATATTAAACAAAATGTTTGTTCTCAAAGAGAAAAAAAAAAACAACATTCGAACGCAAACAGTAAAGCCGAAAACCTTGTTGCATTGCACGTTAAGTATCATCCTACTCAGTTGAAGTGGTACAACTGCTGTGCGAATGATTATGCCATACAAATCATTCCAGTATTTGTCAAAAGTTCATAGCAAGTGTTTGCAAAAGATCATCGTTTTTATCTGATGCACACAGCATACGAGAGGCAACGAATCCAAATGGAAAATTACAACCAAAACTCTGGCATAGATAAGAAATTTGCTTAACAAGCAATATTTCAGTCCAAGAAATATAGCGGATTTTTTTTTTCTTCATTATTAATTAATAGTGAATAAATAATGAGCAAATAGCATGGTCTTTTTGCAATTTCCATGCTATTTAAATATTCACGGGCGAAGAGTTTTAGCAACATTCGCTGTTTCGATGTCGATGTAATGGGCGCGCGCGCTCGTGCGCTCGTTCCATGTTTGATAGTGAAGTGTGCATATAATGGCTGGTAGAAAAGTCAGAGCCGAGATAGTTCACTGGGTTGAGATGATAACGGTTTCGAAATATGCTCCTTCTACAGCTTTAGCTCGTATGCACAAACGAGACTGATAGACATTTCGATTTGAGTGAAATAGCGATAATTCGCATGGAATTTATGCTGCAAATGAGAAAGTTCAATGAAACTCGTTCGCTTTATGGATAATTTAATTACCGTTTGGTTGGCTTACGGTGGTGAAGATGCAACGCGGCAATGTGAAAATGAAATGGGAGAAAGATTGAGCGTGCGCTCGCTCAAAACAGAGCTACGATATGGTTTTGGGGGAAAAGTTTTTTTTTATTATTTTGAAAACTCGAACATTCCAATGTCTGTGATGTAACACATTTTGATACACTTTTGCTGTGTGTGTATCTTCGGTTGGCCCGTAATCCACAAATTCCGCCGAAAATGTTTGTGCAATGGAAATTAATGAAAATTGATGAACAAACACACCGAAAAGTGTGTGCTTAGCCCTCTTTTTCCACAGGCGAATCGACAGAGAGAGAAGGAGAGAAAAAGAGAGAGAGAGAGAGAGAGAGAGAGAGAGAGAGAACGAATACGACCAAAGCCAAATGAAAGTTTTTCAACCCAATTGGGAATCAAAATTACTAATTTCATGAATAATCGAGTTTTTCACGAAATATGTATCTTTCGAAGCAATCATTCACTTATTGTGTCTTTTTTTTGTGTTTGAATAACGATAGTTGTTAAACATGCTGGAAACTCGAACAAATTTAATATGTATTGATTTTATTGCGACCAATAAATTTAACACTTTTTCAATGTGGGTGTGCTTTTTTTTTGTTTCATTTCAGAATAATTTGAAGGGTGCAAGTGCTAGTGGTGGCCACTAAAATTGGATTGGAAGCTCAACCACACGACAAACTACATATTTACCGGTTAAAAAGTGATCTAGCGGCGGAAAAAAAAGAACAAAATAAAAAATCGAGGAAATTAGAACAAAATAAAAAGATCGAAATCAAATCAAACGAGCCAACTGATAACTACGTGCAAAAAATATCATTCCAGCACATACCAGCAGTGCTATTGGTGTTTTTTGTCTTGTTTCAGCAAACTTTTATTGCAATTGAATCGTAATTTTTCGGCGAAATAATACACGTTGGCACCATGGTTGATTGCGGCCATAGCCTCCACATACCAACTTTTTTCCGCGCTACAAATGCATCATAATTTTTATTTGCATTTAAAACATTCGTTTTTAAAAAAAAACTGTGTGTGTTTTTTCCCTCGTGATTGGTAACTGGCCGTGCTTTTTTTTCATCGCGCGCGCGCTCATTTTGCTCAATGTCATTTTGAGCAAATGGACAATATAACACTTACACCAATTCACCACATGCGGCCGATACGAACCGTCGACAACCCACTGAAAATGCAAAAGCGCGTCCGTATCCAATAAAAATTTAAATAATTCTTTTTTTTTCGTTTCATGAGTCTGTGTGCTGTGCGCAGCACATTGTAAAAGAAACGAAACGACGAACACAGTAAAAAATCATGAATTAATTACCAACAATGAACATCGTGGCAAAAATTTAATCTTCTATAAAATACATACAGACAGACAAATTGACAAAAAAAAAACTCTTGGTCCAAACAAGAAGCGTGTACATTGTAAAACGGGAGAAAAAAAACGCTTTTTTTCATTTTAAATTATACGATGCATGACAAAAAGTGAGCCAATTCGTGAATAAAATCGATACTGAAATTGAACAAATATTTCGAATGGCAATAATTCGCTCTTTTTCGAAACACCAAAAAGTAATTTTCGACAAATTTAAATAAAATCGCGTTGCTATCATATTTTCTCAGTTCGGGTGCAGCGGACGAGATTAAAGAGCGTTGATTCTCATCTCTCAAAAAAAGAAGAGTTGGATGAAAACTAATTTCTGATTGATTGCGGTAAAAAGCGTTGTTCTGTAACAAATTTAATTTGCCGTTTTCAAAACGATAAAAATACCGTAGATAAAAAAAAACACGTAAACGTTGTATTCACCAAGAGTAAATGGGAGTGTTCGCTTGATGAGTATTACTGTGTTTGGGAAAATCGTCAAAAGTCATCGTTCGGTAAAAGCCAATTGAATAAATTGAGTGCTCAACAGCGTATGTGTGACATTCATTTATCGCTTCGACACTGATTAATCAACTAGTAATTTTGTTTGATTTCGCACTGTGCTGATCTCACTCGTTTACACACATACAAAGTTACACAGCAAGAAACATCTCGGCATCAATGATACAACAACAACAAAAAACAAAACTAGCCCAATTGCAATACACATCGATATAGAGATAAAGTGTAAAAGAGACAGAGAGATCAACAGTAAGGGCTAAGTAATAAATTGTATGTTCACCAACAAAATACACGCAAATTCGATCGCGCTGCGGGCAATTATGTGACATCGTTTTCAGTCATCCGAAATGACCATAAACTATTTGCTGGACATAATAAATTAACGAAAATAACAAATGTGTGTGCGGTGCATGGAATTTATTTGTGCGAGTTTGTATAATTTGAGCGCGGGGCGTCCAAAATTCCATTTTTGAACTCTGATGAACGATGTTGCAGCTGCTTGCAAACATTCACTCACACACACACATCCAAACACAACATATAAACAAATGCAATTCCGTGGAAAAATGCAAATTGGTTTAAAACAAAACGCATTCGCAAATAATTGAGTGCATATAAATAAATGAAAATAAACAAATACGGAAACCAATAAGTGAGCGCATCCTGAAAATTAAAATGAACAAACAAGCACAACACAATATCAAAAAAAACAACAACACGCGGACACCGAGTGAAAACCAAATGAAAAAGTGCGATCCGACACGCCCCAAAAACTAATAGTTCAATTGTGGTAAAAATATTTAATTAAATAAACTGAAACGATATTTCACTGCTTATAACAATTTCAATTTGGCAATTTTGAAAATTCCATCGATTGTAAATGTGCATCGATTATTTTTGGATGCTTTTTCAATTAGATTATGTGAACTCGGGACAACCTCATAAATTAGGTTTGATCACGAAAATATCGTTATTGCGCACACAACACACATTGAACAAGAGACAACAAAAACAACAAAAAAACGTATTCAAATGTTGATAAACGTTAAATTTCCGCCTGAATCTCGTCTGTAACAGTAAAAACCAAGTCAGCATCGAGAGAGTCATTTGTCGTTCGTTTTTTTTTACAGCCAACCAGAAAGGCAGGTTGCATGTAATTTCAAAACCGGATGAAAAGTACAGAGGTCACCAGACCGATCTAAATAAAAATTCCGACTATTTTCATCGACAGTTGCACGGAATTTCACACTCACCGGAAACGCAACGTAAACAACACAAACACGTAACTTTAATTTTTAGTACACTAGAAAAAACAAAAAAACAAGAACAAACTCAAAAAATTAAAAAAAAAGACACACACAAAAAACACCGTAAACAAAAACAATTAACAATACACCATCCTCCTGTGAACAGACACAAAATGAAATCACAACACGGTACAAAGTTTGCTGGCTACGCAGGATGCAGCCGGCCCAGTGTTGCAATAACAAATGACAATAATGCACACGGAAAAGCGATTGCATTTCGCAATGGTGCGCATTTTTTCAATTTCATCGCAACCATTTTATTCGCAACGATTATGATTGTCAATGTTCGGCATTCATGCGGATTAATTGAAATTCAAACAGAAAAGGAAAAACACGGTAAGTTAACAACGTAAAATACATTTGTATTACGATTTCGTTTTTTGTTTTTATTCAATAATAGTAATCTATTTTGTTGCCATTTCACCATTAATTGGTATATGGATTGGATGAAATTGAATGAGGTGGAGTATGACTTTTTAAAAAATAACTTTAAAAAGGCCAATAACAGGAAAAACGGATTTTTTATTGCATTTTTTTGTTTACATTTTATTTGAAAAAGAAACTTTCAAAACTGTGTTCATAGTTAATGAGCCATCATTTTCATCAAATTTATCACATTATTCTAGTTTGCTGCTGATTCGATTGATTCATTAATTGTAATATATAAGAGTTGATATTTACTTTAAACAAACAGTACATTTTCATGTTGAGCATATTTCTTACCTCTGGGTATTGATGTTAAAACTTGTATTGAAAAAAAGATGTTCGAAGGAACGAAGTAAAAGTTGAAACTGGAACATAAGCATTCATTAATTGAAACAAGTATTCATTTAAGAGTGTAAAATATGTTTGATTGCATTCGAACTACTTGAATTTTATTCAATGCGTTATCGACTGAAACAATATAATTGAATGGTATTTAGTTCATTTGAACATATTCAAATTCACAAAAAAATCCCTTTCGGTACAGTAAACATGAGCCATGTTAGTACATGATGTGAGTTCTGTTTTTGATTTCATAATATAATTAAACAATATGTGTAAAACTGAACAGGATTAAATGGAAAATGATGAAAATCCGAAGACTGGTTTCGATTCAGATATGAATGATCGATATTAAAATTTTCTCTATAATAATCATGGTATGGACTGATGGACTCCACATCTCAATTCATATTTCGTTTTATGTTCAACTGAATGATTTCCGGCAATTCAAACTTATTGCTTGGAATTTTCAACATTTTACAAGATGAATTTGATTTACATGTTGGGCCGTGCCATCAAAATGGTAGAAATCACATCATAAGCTCTCAATGTGCACTCAACACAAATAAAATCAAGTAATGCAACAGCTCAGTCCAGTGATAAATCCAATTGTGAAAAGATTCAATTCCATATCACAATGATTTTCATCCATCTCGCTCTCTTTCTCTCTCTCTCTCTTGTTCTTGACAGTTTGCATCGATGTAATGACATGTGAGAAAGAGAGATTCTATGGCAAAACTGTGTTGTCTATGGCACGCACTTGCGCTCCATTTAATGAGTAAATAAAGTGCAGGTACTGCTTTAACTCTTAGTTCACAGGTTCTTGCTATTGCAATTTATTGTGCACACATGAAACAACATCAAATTAAGAGGAACGTTATTGCCAGTGCAGTTGTCGTTGCTGTTGCCATCACCATCGCATTTTCGAAAGAGAAAGAGATGATTACAAAATTGATGCAACACCCAAATAGTTTCGTATGCATTGTTGTGGCAATTTTGCACATTGCACACGACTATTGGTCCCAATGAAACGTTTTCAATTCAAAAACACACACACAAACACACCTACTCACAGCGAGCGGGATAGAGAAAGCGTCCCGTTTAACAATAAAGTCAAATGCAATCAAATGTAAATGCGAATATTGTCGACAACAACAAAATCCATTTGATTAATATTCTCTCGGCACTTTTTGACTTTCTCACATTTCAGAGGGATGGTTCAATTCTATTCCCATTGTTTTAGCAACGTCATTGCACAAGAATCTGCATACTGCAGTTGTCTATTTGATTCTGGCATTTTCCACCTACCAAAATTGATCGAGACAATTTGAAATTTTCCACATATTTCGATTTGAGTTGGCAAAAGTTCATAAGCATTTTTTTGTTGTTGTTGTTCTCTCTTTATTCCATTTACCTGCAATTTATCCATGCGTCGAAATAAAATGATATGAAGTATGGTAGGAATAATAAAATTTATGGATATCAATTATGCACATTTGACAGAGCTCATTTTTGCCATTCACCAAACCTCGAAAAATGCTCAATATTCGAATTATGAACATTCGAATTCAATTTGCTCTCGAATTTAGTGTGCAATGCTTGCATTTCTCATTGAAACAATGGTCTCATCTATCTCTGTTTGAAAGGTTCAGTTCAGTTCACCTCATAAAATCCTTTTTCAATTCGTTGCACACGCACAAATTCGCATTTTTACCGTTGCTGGGCGGTAATATCTATCGCTCGAGCTCGTGAATATCTCGTTGATCGTCAACAAGCGTACGATTGTTTTGCCACGGCATTGAGTGTGTCATCGTGGCACAGAGACTGACTCGATTGTATTTAATCAGAGTGCATATCGAATGTGCATTGAAGCGTTACATTCGGCCCGTGCACACGCACACAAAAACCCGCCTAGGTAGCAAATCATAAAGGTCTCATGCATTGCACCATGGCATTATGCCATTTTCTATTCACATTTTACATTTTGAATGTGCGTGGTAATTTTGCCATCGTATGCATTACATTTTTTTTGTTTTGTTTCGGCCACCACATTCCGTGAGGTACTTCTGAATAGCCGTGTAGTTGTTTGACCGTAGTGCGAATGGTATGGTTAAAGTCGTATAATCAAAAAGCTTTCGTCCATTGTGTTGTTTTAATTTATTTCGCAAACGTTGTCATTTTTTAACGCAAACCATGCGTAACCATTCAAATCAAAGCCATCTCTGTCGGTGGTACAAAGGGTTTTGGAATGGAAAAGCTTTTTGATTCGTTGCATTCCCTAATTGGAAACCAAGGTACAGAAGTGGAGACAAGAGAAGAGAGAGGGAGAGAGAGAGGGTAGTCGATCCGCCGCTATTACGCCTACCTTGGATAACAATGAGCCGAGTACTTTTTTGGCTCAGCGATTAGTGAAAGAAAGCTGGCAGACGTGCCCGGACGTGGACGGACAAACAGCACTTTTACCCGCCAACAAAACTGATTTTTGTCCGCCGCTGGGCCCAATTTTTTGATGAAACAATAAAACAGACGTCTGTAGCGTACGCTCTCTATCCAACCGAGAGTTCAGACATGGGAAAATACTTTTACCGTTTCAGTCGTTTGCCTATTAGGCAATTAACCGAAACCGCAGTAATTTTATAGTTTGCAGAATATTTACGATTTCAGTACACACACACAAAACACACAGTTGAACCGTTTTTTTCGCACGGTAATTGGCCGGTCGGTATTTGTGTGTGGTATTCAGTTAGTTGCGATTTCCCTCACACAATCAACAAACCCCATTCACTCTTTGAGTGTGGATTTTGGTGCTTTTTACATCAGCCCATTTCAATAGTGAACAGTCTAAATGCAGAAAATGATGGGTAAAAAGAATACCTCACTTTTTATGCGAACGATGTAAAACAACAAAGAAAATTGTAGTTAATGTGAATTCCAGCAATTTATTTTGCATTTCCGTTACTCGGCTACTCATTGAATAAAACAAAAAAAAATATATATTCATCAAGGGTAGAGCGTTTTTTTCTCTCATTTTCTTTCTCTCGCTCTCTCTCTCTCTCTCTTTCTTCCTCATCACAATATGAAATTAAATGAAAAATCCAGTATTCTCTTTTGCTCTCATTAGACGTCGCTCACAACATTTTCAAATTACTTCCAGTTGAATTAAAATAGTTTCATTCGTGGCAGTTGACAGAAATTATTGAATACGGAATTCAAACTGAAAATAATCTTAAAATGGGCTTTTTTTCCCATTCTCGTCATCGTCATTTAGGAAAAACAGTAGCGAAAAAAAACAGTGGTTTACTATGCATTCACTGGAAGTAGCTATATATTAAATGTTTATGTAATTGTGCATTGCATTGCATTTCGAGCTGTGCAGTTCAGCTCTAGCAAATAGTCCATTTTATGACATCTAACTAAGCGCCATTCATGGAGCGGAATGGAATGCAATTGAGATAAAAAAAAAAAAAAAATAAATGCCAACAACAAGAAAAACGTAAATGAAGCCGTGAATGTGAAAGTAGACACACAAAAAAACGTTTACAATACGTAAGTTGGAATTCGCACGCAGTACAGACGAACAAACAAGCAATAAGCAGTATTTTCACATGCAAACCATTGGTATTTTGAAGACCAAGATGTACAAGTGCAAACTGTACGTACAGAGAATTCTGCTCAGAATCAGCGTCAAAATAGAAACAAATGTTTCGTGTTCGTGTCAACATGTACGTCAATTCAAAGAGGATCCGAATGGATTTGCGTGGATTCAATCAAAGGCATTTTGCGCGACAGGTTGACGTATGACAAAGCATCATTCTAACATGAAATCCATTTGGCCATGTTGCAATGCGATCGCACGTGTGCGGCATTAGCTCTTTGATATTGTTCTTCTATCTGCCATTTAAGGAACTGGCTTTTTTCTGCACTATTTTTTTCCGCTTCCATGTTTCTGTTCATCTATTTTTGCCTTTGTTTTTGGTTGGTGATTTCTATATTTGAATATCCATCCTTGAGCCTCCCCCTTTGTATGCGTTCCATATACCTATTCTTATCATGGTCTTTATTGAGTTTATTGTTGCATACGTTGTTCTGTTCTCGTTATATCCATAAAAACTGGTTACGTGCGGTATAGTTCAAACCATGCATAAAAAAATAAAGTAGTCAAATTCTAATGCTGATAAATAAAGAGCTAAACAAAACACAAAACATGGATGATATTGTATGCGTACAAACGCGGTGTGAATAGAAAGTGGTAGCATTTAAATGAGAGAGAGAGAAAGAGAGAGAGCGAGCGAGCGAGAGGTATCACCAAGTACACTATGCGGTTGGCCCAAATGCAATAGGCTTGAGCACACAAGTTTCATTTAACGACCCAGAGAACAATGAACAAATAAATAAATGGTTCAGCGACGATATGGTGTGAAAAGAAAGCAAACTTTTGGGGAGGGCGGGGGGATAAGTTTATGGTAATCTTCAGGTTTTTGGCTTTTTCGGTGACCAAATCCATAAACAATAGCTTTTGATTTTGTGATTCTATCTGCCTTCGCGCCATTGTGTTGGGGAATGTGTGTGTGCGTGTGCGGCGAGGTATCGTTTTTATTATTACGATTATTTTGTTCGTCGCACTACCACCGAAATTAAGTGTGTTGAGGAGTTAGTTCTTTGCATCTTTTGATGCATGAATTTGAGGTAGAGAATGAGGTGAAAATTCAAATATTGTTTGCATACCTGATTCGGCACACATGACAACGCCATTCAGCGAACCGAATATTTGTTTTACCATTTTCACCAATATACACACACGCTGAAGCGCATACAAACACACATTCACTCGCACATTCACTCGCAGACATACACACTCACAATATGTGCGATTATTGTGCAAATGAATCATAAATATTCAATGGTCGCATTTTGGCAATGCTGTAGCTATGGGGCTACAGTTGAACTTCAACGAGGCAAAGAGCACACTGCAGTCATGTCTATCTCTGCACTACCGTAACACCATGTGTAATACCGAATGATCAGTCGTTGCGATTAATGTATGAGCGTATAATGTGTTAATTCCCGATATTTCGAGTAAGCTGTTTGTTTGCCCAGAGTAAACAGACTGTCGCCGAATGGTTTTGTGTGTGAATGTGTGTTTGTGTTGGCCAGGTAGAACGATTGCGGTACCATACGAATGTCGAATTAACAAAACGCAGTGCTTCCAGCACACTGCATAGATCTCTCATTCTCTGTTGCTTCCATACCTCTCTCTGTTCTCTCATTTTCCGAAAATTATTCTTGCTGATTATTTATTCACCGCTTATACTTCGCAGTGCTTTTTCATTGTTTTTTTTTCCGCATTGGTTTTTACTTTGGGTTTTGGGATTCATATTTGTCTGTGGATGCTCTTCGTTCACTTTGTACCAGTTGACATAAATTGTTTAATTGTTTGTTCGAAATATTTCATTTTTCGAAAATGGAATAGAAAGAGAGACAGAAGACAGAAGGTTAGAAGGAGAACGGGAAATGTAGATCTCATGAAATATGAACGATGCGACTGGATTTTTCTTTTCTTTATTCTGGCTGTTGTATTGCGTTTTGGCTTCGTTTGGCTTCATTTTCAGTCAAATAAATACAGATCACAAAACCTCACCTGTACAAGTGAACCCGAAAAACCGTACAATTCGCACAAACAGTCATAAGATTTTAATGAAACTCGCACACGGTAAAACTTTTGCCAAACATTTTGACGCTCAAAATTACACCATCGCACAGCACGCGGTATTTTGCAAACCAACAGTGAATTCGTTCAATGTGTCTTGTTGTTGTTGTTGTTGTTTTTTTCTATTTTGCTCTCACTTCTTTTGTCATCCTCTCATTTACATATCCATTTATGTGAAGCTATTTCAAAAATATCTATGCAAAGATTTTCAGAATTATGATAGAATGATGCTGTGTTTCGCAGCTAGAGATGCGAATGGTCTGAACAATCCGAATAATTGTCCTTCATTATTTCCTATTTATGCTGTGCGTTTTGTCAGCCAAAAATGGGCTTGCAATGTTACTCATCGTACCGCATCGTACATCCAAAAATAAAAATGTTGCTAAAAGAAACATCGTAAAATCCTCGTATTAAATTTTAAGCACCAAAACACCCGCCCCTCCCAAAAAATATGCCGATCATAATTTTTCCCTTGTTGTTAGATCCACTGCATAATTGCGTACACTAATTTGAATGACATTTATTTTGTGTACGTTGTAAATCCACCAATTACAAAGCATTTTCAATGTCATAATTCCGTTGAAAAAGAAGCCCGCTTGTCAAAATCATATAAAAACTGGTATTTGATTACTTCAAAGGCCAACATTTTTGGCATTGAATTTTTTCTTTGATTCCCATTTTTTTTCCAGTGTCACAAAAATTTTCATTTTTGATGTTAAAAACAGAATTCATTCTAACTCAACTCGTTTGAATGCATATCAACAATTTCTTTTTTGTTCGACTATCAAAAGACTTTGATCAGATAACTGCTCTGACATCAAAATGGATTTTTTTTTTGTTTGTTTGTGTATTCCTGTGAGGGAAAAATCATACATCAGAAATGTGACTGGTGAATTCCGCCGCATAAAATCTGTAGGTAAAAATGGTTAATACTTGGCTCATAATGTTGAATTTCAGATAGAAAGCTTACTGTTTTGATTGTCTACTCGGAATCATATTGTGGTTGAGCGCTTTGGTGAATAGCATTAGATCATGTCAAAGTAGATTAAATGAACGAAAAAAAAAACGTAAATATGAAACGAGAATGTAATGGAATTTTCACAATAACGAAGTAAGTCATCATGATTTAGTCATGATGCAAAAATTGTGTATATCCATTGAAGTAAATATCAAAGTACACGGTATTAAAGCATACGCTAACACACACACACGCACACACACACACATTTTCGTACAAACCTAGGGGAATTTGACATGTTCTTATCAATAGCCCATGATCCAGGCCATAAATTCATTTTTGTGAGAGAAAAAAAAAGCGAATTAGAATTTATGTCATGATAATAACTATCGCAAACGGTGGCCCACAAGTTCCGGCCGTTTTTGCTCGGAATTCGTGTGTAAAATATATACAACAACTGAATGTTATAGTTGCGATGAGCATCCATTGGACGTTCATATAATCTGGTTTTATTCTGTGCGCTTGGTGCTGATAGCACACCAACGCACCTACCCACAATCTGATGCGAGATCATCCATTTTCATCATAAAATGCCTTTTTTTTCATGACCCATTCTTGTTATAGCAGCCAATGAAACCTACGCCAATTCCCCGAATTAATGAACATTTTCATTCCCTTTTTAATGGACAAACAAAAATATATACGTTTTTTTTTATAAAGGTAAAACGAAAAATATGAATTTTTGGTAGCCATGTCCAATAAAGAAGAAATCTTCATTCAACAGATTTTATTGTTCCTTCATTTGATACCATGGCAAAATTATGAAATTTGTTTTTTTTTATCCGCCCGGAAATTTTCGTTAGTGCATTTAAAAAAAAAAACAACAAACTTGGCATATTCAGATTTAATGGATAACAAACAAAGCAATATCAGGGATCCATGCAATGAAGATGCCCGGCAGCTCGATTCTTTTGTGCTTTCATTTCTTTGAAATTTGTTAGGTAAGTGAAGCGCTTGACATCGCTGTGTGTTTAATCGATAAATAAATGCAGCAGGTTTGGTTTTTATCATCATCATCATCATCATCAATGTCTTTGTGGTTGGTGGCGTTTAAAAGCAACTTGCCTCTCGCTCTTTCGCTATCACAGTCGGTCTTTTTTTGTTGCTGTTTCTTCTCTCGACTTAATAAATAAATTGACGTTTATGAAATTTTACCGGCACCATTTTGGTTCATGAGCTCATCCAACTTATCATAATTAAGATACGCTCATGATTCCAGCCTCAAGCATTTTTTGTGCCGGTGTTACACAGTGTTCGGTGTTTGGGTGTGTGTGTGTGTGTGTGTCTTCTCAGATCGCATTCATCGTAATTCGCTTTTTTCGGTAACTTTACAATCTTGTTTCATTTTTGCAATAAAATTAAAAGCCGCCATCATCGAAGCGCACCGAACACACAAAAATACTCCCGAAAAAAACGCACCACCACAAAGCGAATGAACATAAAAAAAATCGCAAGGCGAAAAATAAAGAAGACTTGCATAAGCGACACGCTGGGAGCATAGAACAGATACACGTAGTGAAAAGTTGTTTACCACCAATTGACAAGGGATGACTCTATTGGTATCGAAAAAAAGGACTCGACACGAGAGAGAAACAAATTTAAAAAAAAAATGGTAGAAAATCGCATGGCATCGACCAACTGAGAATAGTTTAAAACGTTAATAATTCAGCGGAACCCATAAAATAAATGTTACGGACATTACACGAAGTTAATGCTAAAAACTGCAACAGAACCAAATCGACAAGCGGTCTCTTTTGGTGTCTCAGTTTGAGTTTCCGCATTCGGTCTAATTTATATAATCCATTCAAAAGAAAACAATTCAATACGACATTCACGTGACCGCTCGTTTGCTTTTGGGGGCTTTCTTTTTTTTCCAGTCAGAGCGCCCAATTGCTCTTCATATTGTTTGTATTCCGGTTCGATAGCTCTTGACAGTTGCTTTATGGCATGCAATTGTTTTGTGAGCCAATGCTTTTTCTGCCCACTGTTTGCATTTTGCTTGTCTCGCTCTCTTGGTGTGTGGAATTGACGGCGAAAAATTTCGTCATTTGTTTTCTAGTGAGCGTGTAGACAATTTCAGGATCAAACAAGAGAATGAGATGAGGCAAGAGAACAAAAAAAAAGAAATAAACACACAAGCTGAGATGAAATGAAAAACTCACTGTTGGAATACTGAATGCGAATCATCAAATGAACAAAATGGAGAAGAAGAAGAAAAAAAAATTCGCAACAGCACAAAAAAGGCGGCTTTTGAAATAAATTCGCATCCATTCATCATATTCGCACACATGAACAAGCACAAACACGCACTTGACAGGACGGGCGCGAGTACCGCGCTCAAGCTATTAGCATTGGCAAAAGTAAAAAAAAATTCTGAACAGAACGATTCTTATGTCTTATGTATGAATGAAACGCTGCGTTTTTACTTTATCTCGATGTTGTTGTTGTTGTTGTTGTTGTTGTTGTTTGTTTTATTTTTTGCTGCGTTTGTTTCGATTTCAGCGGCATGCTCTCGCCTTAGTAGTGCCATTATTCTCAAGATAAGGAGCATGTTCCATTTTTAATACATGCTTTATGTGAATGAGACAGTGAATCAACAGTGTGTCATTGCTTACTCAGTATTTTTCATCAGTAAAATGCACAAACCCGAATGACAGCCGACCCCTCGGTGCTCGGATGCGTATCTACTTATGGAATTATTGCCATTATTATATAATGTAATGCGTAGATGTTGAAGATTCATTGTCATTTTTTTTTTTTGCTCATTTTTAATATGACAATGACTTCACTTCACCGCCTCATATAAATATATATAAAATGCCACCAAAGGTGCTTCATAAGATAAATAATAGTATCGGAAGACAGCAAACACTCTCACCCGGTCGCATTCTCACTCACTCTGTCTCTCTCTGTCTTCATTGCTTCGCTTCTTATCATTATTAGATTTGTTAATAAATATAATAAAAAGTATACACAAAGGCGGCTATTGTGATATTGCCATTGACACGGTACACACATAAATGTTGAGCTGCTTCGGTAAACACAATGCACACGGGATAGTTATCGTGAACTGTATGTTGTGATGCTTTTGTGTCTGATGGCGATATAGATACAGACCGCCGATGGAGGCTTAGCCATTTAGTTTAGTGTGCATGTTGAGGACGTCAAATCGAATCGCAAACAATTCAGTTCATCAGCGCAGCGAGCGCGCCACCAGTGTCATTTACAATAAAAACGGTGTCCCGTGTACATATCTTAAATTAATGCCTTGAGGTCATGAGGTTGCTCACTTTCTCTCTACTTTTTTTTTGGGGGGGTCTTTTCGTCTTTTAGTACCAATTTTACCAATTTATTGCGTGCAAAGAAAATACATCCCCCGTTAAAATGGAACCTTTACAGGCTATTATATTCCAAAACATTCAGATTACATTTGGTGTATGTATGTTATTAAAGCCACCACACACAGCAGCTAACGTAACCACGGAAATAACGTCGACAAATTATATACGCTTAACTTTTCGAATTTTGAGCATGGAAACCAGCAACTTTCAATGATTTCTTCATAAATGTTTAAATATTTTGATATATATTTCATCTTAAACTCCAGCGCCAGATAATTACACATTAAAATAACACAAGAAAAATGATTTTGTCATTAAAATTTTAAACGAAGATTTCAATTCGACCAAACGTTGGTTTCATTCCTTATACAAAAACAAAATCAATAACAATTAACCATTGACATGAATTAAATGTAATTGCAACATCTTTATTTTTATATAAACGCTTTCATTTGTAATAAAAAAAGAAACAATGACATAACAGCAATAACAATTTCAATGAATTCTAAAAAAAAAACATGAACATTACCGAATTTCAATGCTCTCAAGTGGAATAACAGTTTTGTTATGAAAGAAATATTAACAGGAAAAAAGACACCATTTTGAAATCGCAACAGACGGCTTTCACATAACCACAAACCGTCGAATTCGCTCAAAAGAACAAATAATGGCAATGGTTGTGAAGAGAGACAGACAAATCCATTGCGGCAATTTTCATCTGTTTCTTCTGTATGGCGAACAATTATTTGGCTAAGTCACTTGTGGAATTCCGTCTCTCGTCAGTATACAGACAAAGGAAGACTCATCCAGTGCACGGACGACGCCTACGATTTTATTCTGCTTAATTTTGCTCGTTTTATAATTCAAACAGATTTTCCATTGTAAATATGCGTGTTCCAAATGTGCCGGATTTGATTCAAATTTCATTCGTATTTTTCTCTTTCTATTTTTGTTTTTGGCTCTTTTTCCGTCTATTTTGGGTAGGATTGTGTGTTGTGTTGCCTTTCATTTTAATATATTTTTTTTTTTTGTGAATCCGTTCGTTTATTTCGGTTTTTGTGCTTGGTGCCGGTTCTGATGTGTGTGCTGATGGTGTTATTGCTACCATTGCTACCCGGTGTGCCTTTTTGCATCATCATCTTTTTTATTTTGTGAGAGAGGTTCGTATGCAAACAGAGAGAGTGAGAGTGAGAGAGCGAAGGTGTGTGTGCCTGTCGAACACGGGGCGTATGCGTTATAATATTCTCTTTGTTCTAGCACTTTGAATTTACTTTTATGCATACACAAATGTATATTTAGTGTGCAATAGTCTTTTAAGTCGTTTTGTGTCGCTTCGCCCCTTTCGGAATCCATAGCTTTGCATTCTATAACACTGAGCATAATAGAGCGAATCTGCCATGGATGAGGAAAAAACAGACAATATGAATAATAAAATGCTAAATTTAGCTTATCCTTTTTATTTGTTTTAATATTTCTGGTGTATTTTTATTATTATTTTTCTGTTTCGTTTCGGTTTTCTCTCATTCGGTTGTTGTTTTCCATTTCGATTTTGGCAGGAAAGGGTTCATGTTCTTGATTCATCAGAATTCAGTTTCTTTTTCATTTTCTTGTTGTTGAGAATGTCTTTTCTCAATGTAAACACGCATTTATGTGTTCCATTCATTTTCAGTCCGAAATGGCCGTTTTATACGAGCACTCTCATTTGGTGTGTTTCGCTATCATTATGATAATGTTTCATTCAATTTTAATGGTTTTCCAAGTCCATAGATACTACTTAACTCCATTTTTCTGTGTTTGGATGGGCTAAAACATTTGCCTGGTTAAACCAACCACACACACACACACACATTTGATGCTCGCATTTCTCCGGCAAAGTACCAACAAAATGAAGAAAGAAGAAAAAACAACAAGTGTATAATGGAAAAAAATGGCAACAATTTCAATATATAAACCGAAAAAGGCTAAACCTAGATTGTAACATTCAATATTGGTTTAGCTAGTGACGTCAAATTTCATATTCTGGTATTCTGGTATTCCAATATTCGGCCCATTACACCACATATTCATTGCGAAATATGCCAAAAAATATATATTGATTTTTTTGTTGTTGTTGCTGCCGTTGTTGTCCCTTAAAAGTGCTATCAAATTAAATTTAGATACGGTTTTGGTGTTTCTACCCTTCATGACAACCGAACAAAATATAAAAATGGTCGAGCCTGAATGTAGCAGAGACAATTATTAAATGTACACCATTTAATCCATAAATTTGTAAGCATCAAAGGATGCATACAGAGATACAGTGTAGATAATTTTTTGGGTTGGTAGAAGAAAAAAAAAGTGCGGTGAAACAAAGCGGAAAGAAAACAAAGGGCGAGCAATGGCAGTAACAAAATTATTAAATTTTCGAAAACAAAACGTGATGAAGATATTGATGGAAAAAAAAATACTCACACACATACACACACACTCAACACAGCCGTAAACTGCTTGTTTCCTTGTTTTAACCTCTCATTCCTATTGTCGCTGTACAATGGTTTAATAAAAGCCGGTATCAACATTTTGTTCGCACGCATTGAAAATTCTGTCGTTGCCACGAAATCGATTTTTTTTTTCTCTATTGTCTCATCATTTCGGGCGCATACTCACACACACAAAAAAATCGAATAAAGTGGTTAATGCGACTTTCGATGGTTGCTATTCGTTGCTGCTGATTTTTTTTTCACTCTTCACCGTGTATTCATAATTTTCGTTTTGTTTGCTTGTGTTGTGCTTTTGATAAAATATACGCGCGCGCGTGCTCATTTTTTTTCTACTACGGTGCTTGTAAACAGAGGAAATGCAAAATTCAAGCAAACAATCAGCGATAAAGTATGATCGCGTCGAACAAACAACAACAATAAAACACAATAACAAACTGTGATTTTCACATGGAAATATTTTTCGGGTGCTATAGACACAACCCGAATAGCAGAACAGCATGCAAGTGGATCCGACAAAAAAAAAAAACAACAAAAATTCGAGGGTCGTTTGCGCACACATAAATATAAGCCTCGACCGATAACCATTCTATCCACCATGCTTTACTGCTCGTTTCAATTCCATAAACCATACGAATATTGCTCCATTTATTTTGGTGTGGCTGTGTCTCTTTCTCCCTTTTTCCACTCTCTTCGAATTTTTCCACGACATATTCTTTAGCTATTGGCTTATACTTTCTGAAAACAAACACACAAATTTGCAACCCGTTGTTCTTTCCTTTGGACGTTGTTATCGCTCTTTATTTCGCATGCATTTGAAATTGAGAATGGAGACGCATATTCACATGCAATGACAATCGCCCATAATTCATATTTGAAAATTGATATTTTGCATGCTGAACAATCCATACGAATACAATATGCAGGATATATGCACGATGCACAACGCCCAACAACGAAAACGATCGAGAGACTCAATCGGCACCGGAAATCTTCGAAATGGAATGCCAATGGGCTTGGCAATGGCTAAAGATAATTGATATTTTGCCATCAATAACGCCATTTAGATTCACTTTTTTACTTAAACAATTCGTTTTCAATTGAAAAGAAAAATATTCATTTGTTCTCTAAAAAAACAGTTTTTTCTATGCGAATTTTGTGAAGTGTTTTTTTTAGAATCAAATGATTGTCAAATCCATTCAAACTATTAAACCATCAGCACATTAGCACATTTTGAGATGGAATGACGGATTTTAAGTTGAAAGGCTGGATGATATGATAAAATACTCGAACACATTATTATTTGAATTTCAGCTTCCGTCCGATTATCTGTGTCATGCCATTTAAATTTTAGTTTATAGTCAATTTGAACTGAAACTTCTTTAATCCATTGTACTTAAAGCTTTATCCGACATTCACAGAACGATGGTCCGATGGTACAGATTTTTGATGTTAAATTGACATTGTTGCTTCCATTTCAGTGGTCATTTTTAGCGATTTTATATATTGATATAGCTGTTATAGTACTTTTATTACTAAACAAACTCTTTGAAACCAAAAATGGTCATTTTGTAATCTGCAGTATTTCCTTAATTTTCCAGAATTACACTCATTTATTTCTTAAATTTACATTAAGTTAAAAATATCAGACTTTGACAGTGCTTTTGAAATACTGACAAAAGCATCGTTCATTATCCGTGTAGTAGATGCACGAGATCAACTTAATGGATGAAAATAAATCAAGTGCATTAAAATTTAGGAAGATATAGAGACGGAAAAGGATGGATACACATGTGCCGAGAAAGAGAGAGAGAGAGAGCGCGAGAGAGGGAGGAAGGGAAGGAGAAGGGAGTGCAATCAGTAGCTCCAGCTTAAATCGCATTATACATGAAAATCACACAAAAAAAAACGTGCAAAAGAAATATTACCTAGAAGCACTCAAGTATGTGCTAATACAGTAGAATACGGAAGATTAATGTTGATGAACGCATCATACCTTAAATTTGAACAAAGAACGGATCATTGTGAAGAGTCAGCTCTTAGGAATTTGAATTATAATTACAAGCATCAGAGATTCATGAAGCTTATTTGCCAGCAGAAGCAAACGCTTGTGCCAGAAAAAAAGCACACACCAATTGTAATGAAACGAGCCAAATAGAACGGCGTTGGTGACGAAACCACTTGTTGAAAATGTGATTTGGAAAAATAATTACAATTCATGAAGTTGAAAATAATATTTATAAATATTTTCCATATGTAGAAATCTAGACGCGAACAATTGCTCATGAATGAAGTGCTTTACACTTTATCCCGTAATGCGATTGAATGAGTCGAACCCAAGCACTCGCTCATACTGTATGAGTCATACACATACACTCACATGTCACACACACACACACATACATTTTCGCGAAGTTTTTATGGTTTTTGGTTGGGAAATAGCACCAGTTCGTGGCGTCATATATTGCTATTCAGAGTTTTGTTGGCATTAATTTTACCCATTGAGTTACCATTTTGACTCTTGTTACGTATGTTATTTTTTTTCCTGTCGTTGTTTTGTTATTTCATGAGCAGCATCCCACTTGTGTTGTCTACATATGTGCGACAAACACTCAACAAAGCAATCAACTAAAACACTTCTGTGTGTGTGCGAGTGTAACGTTCCTTTCGATTCGCTTATATTTTGTTGTTGTATTTTTTTTTGTTTTGTTTTACCCATTATAATTTTGTTTGGCATTTCAAACCGAGTGCTCTGTTGCTTTAGACATGTTTATCAACGATGAAAACGTATTCGCGTAGCCCACACTAACTATAAAATAATTGTGTGTCCATTCAAGTGTTTACACAATGGCTGCTGGTTATTGGGGGTTGATATGTGTTGCTATTGTGTAGCGCTTAGAAAACAATGACTAAACGCCGATAAAATTCAATGGCAAACAAAAAGTCATTAAATTCGACAAAAAATCGATTGTTTGTGTGTTTGTGTGTGTGTGTCGCCATTCGTGGTGAGCAATCGATGGGAAAAACGCAAATAAACCCATTTTATCTGAGAGCAACATCGACATAAAAACATGCATCCAGATACAAAAAAAAAAAACAGAGGCCAAGAGTGAGAGAACGAGAGAAACAGTGTGCCGGAGCAGTTGTAGCCAGCGAATGTAATAAAAAGTTGGAATATTTAAATTACATTGATGTCCTTTTTGCTAGTTGATCACATCGTGGAAAGGAGCAACTGCAAACGCACCATAGATAGAGTGTTAGAGAGAAGAGATGGGGGATCCACCAGCAAATTGAAATTGAAAGCGATATCGATACGCATTGACCTCCTTATCCATGACGAAATCGCTTTGCTGTTTGCCACACGCCCGGCACAATTGCACCGGTAAGCCCTTTTTTCTCCACTCTTTCAACATTGCTATGCTCGATTCGATTGCATTCAGCCACTTCGTGTGTGTGTGTGTGTGTATCAAGTTATCGGAAGCGTGAATTTTTATTGGATTACGGTGTGATCTAAAGTTTTGCGATTGCTGAGAACAGCAAAATTGAAGAAAAATAGAATATGAAGAAAAGAAACAACGACGACGACGCACAATATCGATTGGAAGGCGTTCACATGCCTTGATGATTTTGCATCAACAGAGGCTACCGAGTGGAATTCAATAGATCCTATTAAATATCGATTTCCCGTCGATGCGAACGCTCATATTTTGGCACTGTTCGGTTGATATCACCGTCGCCACTGTTACCACTATCGCTGCTTGTTGCCGTTGATTGAGGGTTGACCCGAATGCCTGATCACATTATAATTTCGCTATTTGACTGAAATTTGATGGTAGATTTTCAAAGAAGGACCATCATCTTGAATTGAATCGATTGAAGTGTAAAAAAGGCCTTACCGCACACACACACAAATACCCAATTTATCCCGTTTTTCGTTCGGTACACACAAAAAACTTTTCGCATGTGCACGAATGTGTGTCATTTACGATTATTTCCAATGTTATTGGACATTGAATGAACATCGAAAGTAAAAATTGCCAATAAATAGTTGTCCTCTCTTTTTGTCCGTTCAATGTTGAACATTGTAAATTGTCCCATTCTCTCTGTCTTATTTATAATCTTTATGTGGATGTGTTTGCTTCAATGTGTTGGTTAATGTTCAAAGTTTTCCATTTTACTTGTCGAGATGGCAACATTGAAAATTGTATACAATGGGAATTTTTGAACTGGCCCCAGAGAGAACTTTGCATTGTTGTTTTGTTCGTGGATACGTATGTGTGTGTGTGTGTGTGAGAGAGAGAGAGAGTAAGTGGGTGCTCTCTTATTTTCACGATACAAAATGGATTTTGCTAATTTATTTGGTCGGTTTTCCTTCGGATTTAGTATGTCCCATTGAAATGCCAAAACGGCCTCCTATCGTACATGAAAAGTTGAATTCCAAAAGAGGTTTGTGATCCAATGTTTTGATTCGGTATTATTCAAGTGTAATGAAGGGGCCCAACATACAACCATCTACAGAAATTATCGCTGAGACACAAATATACACAAAAAGCGCACATATACACATCCTTCTCCCTCCTGTCTTCTCAATACGAATAAATACCATTGAAACGGATATCATTTTACACATGGATATCTTCCAGGCGATCGAATTTGATTTAAAATATAGTGACGGTACATTTGCACATAAGGTTGCTGATGCTATTTTCAAATACGGAATAAAAACTACTTTTGAATTGGCCATTGTTCAGCGGCGACAACAGACTGAAAATTCACATGTTGCTGAAATGAATGTTACGCATAAATTCGCATCAAAAATAATATGAATTTCATTTGAAACACGTCTGGGTAGTTGTTGAGGGAGACTTCAATCTCAATACGAAACACCAATTTCGATATCGATTGATAGAATAAAAGTATCATGCGATCGGGCATATACACCGGAATCGAAACAAAAAAGTAAAGAAATGGTGGGAATGGTGAGTTTGTGTGTGTGACACATGCGAAACGAATGTTCTTTGACCCTCTTATCTCAGCCTAATCTTTATGTTCGCTTTTCATTTTCACTCTTCTCGTTCTACGTTTCGTGCTTTTTTTAGTTTTTTTTGTCATTCTATATCGACCCTGAGGTTTTCATATTGACCTTCAAACGATATCAAATTCAGCTTTGTTATTCAAAGTCCATGTGTTTTGCACTCTATTCAATCAGCGTAAATAATCAAAGTATCCGAAAAAAAGAGAACTCCACCGTTGTTTACTGTTTCATTGTTGTTGTTGAGTTGTGTCGAACCCGGGGTTGGGACAACCTAAGCTCGTGCTAAAAGAAGCAAATATAAACACTTTTCTTTTACATCGTTGATTTGAAAAAAAAAGTGTAAAGAAAGTGTGTTTATGTGAGAGAGGGAGAGAGAGAGAGAGAGAGAGAGAGAGAGAGAGAGAGAGAGAGAGTGAGAGAGAGAGAGAGAGAAGGAGAGAGAGAGAGAGAGAGAGAGAGAGCAAAAGACGAATTGAATTTTGCATACATATATCGTCTAACGCCCAAATACAAACCATATTTTACAGCTTAAAAAACCTAAAGAAATAGCGCTTGTAAAATTTATAAGAGATGAATAACAGTGAATACTTAACCACTTAACCTTTATTCACTTTGGACGTTGTGTCGATCTTGACTGTGCAATGTGCACGTGAATTATGGTGGACTTTGTTTGCGTGTGTGTGTGTTTGTTGTGATTCGTTCCCTTCTTTTGTCACTTATCCCATTTCGTTGTGGCTCGTTTTTTCTGCAACTAACTTCCCTTTTGCCATTGTTAAAAAGATTTGAATCGATTCAGTGATAATGGCCATCGCACGTTGCACATGATTTTGTGGTCAAATATTCTATTCCCATTGAAATGTGCTTTATGGTAATGTTGATTGGGGGAGAAAAAGAGAGAGAGAGAAAAAAAAATGTGCGGTTACTTCGCATTGAAATGTCTACATAACCTTTACATGTTTGCATAAACGATGTGGCTATTATGAGCGCACGGCACTTGTATGCCGACGATTTTTTTTAAGCGAACAATTTATGGCTGATACTTAATACATTAGAAATGTGCTTAAAATCCACATAAATTCTATACAAGCATACATATTCTGTGTTGAATATATATGTGAATGAAACGGCAATTTTGGCGCATTTTTGAGTGGAGCAATTATTTTATTTTTTTTCTGGTTATTTTTTTTTGGGTTGGTTTGAGCATTTTATTTTATGATTTTTTTTTTATATATACTATATTGTTGATTACAACCTCGTTGCCGATTATAACGAGATGATAAACGTATGCCAAAATAAATCCAATTTGTGTGAAAGCGGTGTACAGTGATGTATGCAAAACGGCCGTCATTAAACGGCCCATTCGAACACTCAAACGTTATTAAATTAGCCGGGGGAATTTTATATTTGAGAGAGAAAAAAAACGTAGATCAAATTTAACAAAATTACACATTGATGAATCTATCCATCAGCAGCCATATTTCTGGAAATAACAAAATACCCACATTTAACAAGCATTAGTTTACATTTTAAAGTGACGCTCTTTAACGTCATCATTTTCGCTCAATTTTCATGCGATTTTTTCTTCAATGTGTTTGATTTTTACCGTACAATTCATGTACATGAATATTTCCTCCTTTCACATATTTCTTCCTTTCACTTCACCCTCACTCATTCGTTCATCAAATTTCTCTCATTAAATATTTGTGATGGCAGCTATAAATTGTTTACATTTATGGAAAATGTTCTGCCTTCGATTTTATTTATTGGTGCCAAACCACCAAACATAATTTCATTTCTGCAAGCGAAAAAAAGACCCACAGAAAACCCAATTTTACACAGGAAATGAGGACAAGGCAATTTAAGCTGAGCATTTAAGTTTTCGATATGTATGTATTTATTTGATTTTTTTCGCTCTCTCTCTTGAAAGTTTGATTAAATATGGAATTCGTTAAGTCAAAATGGTTTTCTTGAATTTGAAGCCACAACGGCATTCGACACATCGAACACGAATCGTGTATAAATATTATAACTGAGAATGTTGTCGACAAGTGATAAGCAATATGGAAATTTCTGTTTGTGCGAACAATAAATGTCGGTGCGTTTGGCGTTCAATAAAACCCAAAAAAAACCGAATGCCAATCGCACAACGCAAAACGAATCCAAAAATTCCAAAAAATATTGAAAATCATTGAGCTTACACACCACCCGAAAATTAGATTATTCGCTTGAAAATATTCGAAAATTCGATTTACTTGGATGTTTTATTTGTTGTTGTAATGTTGTAATGTTCACATCGATATGCAAATTCTCTCTGTATGTCTCATTCAAAAAAAAAAAAACGATAATAATCTTAACAGTTGAAATGCTACTTTGGCATCGCAGACACGCTTCACCCAACGTACATGTGTGTGTGTGTGTGTGTGTGTATGTTTGGATGTCTTACGCATTGGCGCTGACATATGCACAAAAGCGTCGAAATTGAATGAGAAGAACGCAGGGGATGTGAATGAGTCAAATACTTTCGAATTAAAAACGAATCAATGCGCTCGAATTGAAATTCAGCTTGCTGTGATTATTGAAATTGCTGTGTGTTTCACATTCAGTAATATGCTATTTCACATGCACTGTCTTTACGAATCCGTTTCATTGTTTTTTCCCCATCACAATCATTCTATATATCGTTCGGTCGTTTTTCCCATACACCCGCAGTGTGCATAAGAATTTAATTCAGATTATGTTCATCAAACGCTTCGAATTCAATTTCGACATTTTTTTCGGCAACGAACGGCAAAAGGGATACGATTTTCAATGACATTGAATGGAAGAAAGAAAAAAAAACACCAAGCCTATTAAATTCATTACACTGATTTCGCAATTTGTTCGTCGATCTTACTCGTCTTTTGTCGCTGTTGTTGCGTCTATCCCTTCCTTTTCGTTCTGGAAAATAGCTTTCTTTTCATGTTGTTAAGAATGAGCTTTGCAAAGGATTTTCAAGCTGACTTCTTTTTCACTGCTCGTGTGTGTGTGTGTAAGTCTGATCAGCATTTTTTTATTGAAGTGAGTCAAGTAAGCAAGCACCTTAATGACAATGGAAAATACTTGAAATCAAATCACATCTTGACGAAGAAAAAAAATCCTGTTCCACTATGTGGAATCAAATAGAATGAAGAGATCAAAGAAAGGAAATGAGACGAAAGGAATTAAATCTTGTAAAATGTAACAAAACGCAGCCCGTACTCCTCAATCCAAAAAACGCACATTTTATCGAGAGAATAGCAAAATGGCAAATTCAGCTTATTCATTTAAGGTCTTATTAAGGCCATTATTAAAACGAACTCTTACAAAACATCATGTTCAACATACATGAATTGTTGACGACACACATACAAAAATGCTAATGATTATTTTATGATATTTTCATCGTCCAGTCGAAATCTCGATATTTGCTTGCCGCAATTTTTCCATCCAATAAGAAACGCAAAAATATATAAAAAAAAAACAAAGAACACAAAATGAAAGTGGCAACATGCGCTCAACATAATCTGGTTCATAAGTATCATTCAATGCATATGATTTTCTATATTCGTGTGCTATTTCTCAAAACACGATGGCGATGCAGTAAGCAAACGAATGGTACGTGTTTGATCCGAATGAACAACATTTGTATTGATTCCGTTAAAATTGCTTGTGGCAATATTTTTTCCCCTGGAAGCAATAGATGAGCACATACTTTTATTATTATACTTCATTTGTTATTCCATCGTTTTTACTTGCTGGGCATTGTCAGTGAAATCACAACATACTCACAAGCATTGCGCCCACTGAAGAGGATCCATTGACTGTGCGGCAATGCGAACAAAAAAACTAACGGATATAAAGCACACACGTGTTTCAATTTTCTTCTCTGGAAAATGTTTTTCTCTTTCTCTCGCCATCACAAACACACACACACACAATTCTATCAAACTCCGTAGGACGATTTCGTCTTTTTTTTTCCTTTATTGGCTAATGCATGTTTATGCCACTTTATTTTGTGTTTGCATTTGGGCTCAAAATATTGAAATCTACCATGCCATCGACTCGGAACAGTAAACGGAAGCAAATAGAATGGCAGCACATAAGAAGTAAGAGAGAAGAGAAAAAAAGAAATAATATCGAAAATATGAAAAGAAACCTGGCCCTTGACATCAATCGACAGCAATTCTCAGATCCATACATATTCGATGTGTATTAGTTGGCTATAAAACATTTTTCCTAAAAACCTGCTCATATCCGCATGCCAACTTTTTGGATTTGTTTCATCATATGTATGTATTTTTTTTGCAGTTTCGTTTCATTCGTTTTTCTACTTGACAACTTTGTTTATATTTTTCTTGTGCTTCCACTTATGGCGAGCAAAAAGGCTTTTCATATTTTTCATCGAAATGAGAACGTGAATATTTTCAACGACGTCCATTCGCATGCAATGAGAAGGAAAGAGAGAGAGAGAGAGAGAGTGTGTGTGTGTGTGAGAGTGAGACTTGATATCAAGTAATTCCAAAAGAAAAGAATGTTCGTACAAAAGACCTCGAACATATACACACGTATTTAGTGTGCGTACCGCATTGTTACATACTGTATTTTGGCTTATTGACTCATATTCACGTACGATTTACCGAATATGGCTTATGCTTACCCATCAAAAAGTAAACATTCAACAAACGAAACCGGAAAACGGAGGCAAAAAAAATGTGCGTAAATGTGAATCGGAAATTGGGCAAAGAAGTAATGACTGAATATTGCAGTCAATTGACTTGTACGTGTCAAGATCACGCCCAAACCCAACTTCACGAAATGAGTACCAAAATCAACGTCTCATTTTTTTCTCCTTCTTTTCGTTCAAAGCGTTTCCCTTTCGGTTTTTTTTCTTTAATCCGTTGCTTCCAGGGGGAATTCAAGGTGCAGGAAATTACAAACTATATGCTATGATGATACCGAAAAATCAAGCTTCGTTGATATTATGCTCTAAGCTGAATGTCATGAAGACTTTTCTCTCTGATTTTCCTTCCCTGATTATAAGCTGACGTCAATATTTTCTTCGTATTCATACCATCACAGGAAATCTTTGTTCAAAGTATAAAAGCGAAAATATTCACCGTGTGAGATTTACAGTGAAATTGTTTGGATCCAGGCGAAAATCCTCAGTGGTGTGTATATAGACACATGCAATGATTATATCATGGCAGAATGTCGAAAACTTTAACACTCATTACGATTGACGTTTTAGAATTTTGAAACGAATTCAACGCCACACATCGAACACGTAGCTGTAAAAAAAAACAACAACAGTAAATGCGCAAACAAAGTAATGGAAGTGAATGTAATTATTGTCTTCAGGCGAAAATTTGTTCAGTACACATACAAAGACAAAAACAAAACCAACCACGCCAAAAAAAAACGCTGCAAAAGACGACAAGACGAAAAATGTTCATGTCATTATGCTACGAGCAACGGTTCAGTTTGTAGGCCAATCCGTGTATTACACATAGAGCAAAGTGTTTTTATCGCTGTTTTCTTTTCCGCTTTTGAAGAATCAACATTTGTTGTTTTTTCTCCTCGGTGTTTGAAATACGTGCTTTCTTTTTGTGTGTAATGTGGGTCTTTTTGTTCGGTTGAGCATTTTTCAATTAAAACTCTGTGAACTTCACCACGCGTGAATTTAGTTCGACATGTGTTCTAATCACACGTTGCGACCACCTACGCTTGTTATTCCTTAAATCATCTATCCAGTATCCATAGAAAACGACGCAATTTGTTTTCAACTTCCGTGAAAATTGCAACTTGCTTTGAGCATCGATAAAATATCACTTACACTTCGATTGTGTTGCTGTTGGGCGATTTTATTGTTGAGCGATCCCTACTTCAATCGCTAATTGGATATATATATATATATATGTGTGTGTGTGTGTGTGTGTGTGTTCGCATTTGTTCGAACCTAGAACCTTTTTCCGCATCATTGAAATTACATGAATCGCCTGAGCAGCGATGAGAGCAAAGAAAATTGCTTTAGTTTTTAAAGGTTTTTAGGTCAATGACATCCAAACGTCCATTCTTTTTCTTGCACTCTCTCTCTCTCTCTCTCTCTCTCTCTCTCTCTCTCTCTCTCTAAATGTATCATTTTCAGGAAGAAAATTGGTGCGATAAAAGCCATTGGCTTAGATGTGTCAGTATCTACCGAATGTTCTAAATCCAATGTGCGTTGGATTTTCTCGATTTCGCGTGACATGACCTTTATTGCCTCATTATTTACCGGATTTCAATGAAAAGAATAATTACAATCCAGAAGCTAACAAACCACCATATCAACCGTAACATACGCACGACATCGTTTATTCACATCGGCTCTTTTATTTTTTTCCCTTCCCCCGTTTCTTTAACGTGGTTTTCCATTTTCTACACGCAGCATAAATTTCATGTGATTTTCTTTTTTTTTTGTTGAGATTCGCATCGTTTGGATTTTGATATTGTTGTTGATATCGATTTTGCATTGGGAAAATGAAGCCAGCATAACACTGCACATGCCTTTATTTTAATGCCATTGATAATTTAGAGGTGAACCTGAACATGGTGTTGTGTGATCATCTTGGGCTCGAATGTCTCGAATCACACTCGCTTCATCTCGCGCGCGCTTGCTGCATTATAAATATGACTGGTATTCGGCAAATGCCAACGAGAGAAACATTTGGAAACGCTTAGCAAAGCGTGATACACAAATAACTGAAATCCATTTAAATGCAATTTCCTATCTTTAAATGGGATTACATGTTTGATGTTGAATGGCGAAAATGGAAAATTTATTGAGAGATAAAAATAAAATATTGATTTGAATAACATCGATTAACGTTCGACGAATTGCCAATTCATATATGTTTGTTATGGGCGCTGTGTGTGTGTGCTGTGTGTGTGTTTGTGTGTGCCACAGAGCGAGTTTTTGTAAGCATTTCTGCCGGCACCAATTCGTTCTCACGAAGTCAACGAGGAATCGTATTTACGTGAGTGATGTGATATATATTCGGGAGGGATATGGTATATGGGGTGCGTGCTTCAAATGTAACAAATTTCTAATATGAATGTGACCCATTGTGAGTGGCAAATCAAGCTTCTTAATCTGAGACACGAAATCACATAAATTTCAACGGAGACGTGGACTTGCCATTACGAATAACATACACACAATACACACACACACATACAGAGAGCAATCCATAGATTGCACGCATCAACGCAACCCTGGAGACAAAGCAAATGTACCAGAGCATTGTGTGTGAGCGCTTGTATTTGTGTGTAACAAAGCTGCAAAAGAAGTATTCAAGCTCAAAAACGATACAGGCAAAATGACGTAAATTTGTTTGCTTTGCCGTATAAATGAGGTACGGGCGGTTTTTGTTTGGCATTTGCTAAAGCGATGAACTTTTGGTGATGACTTTTCCTGGTTCAATGCTTCAATATCATTTCACATGATGACGATGCAATTTGACGATGTCTCGATGACTGTTGCTGGTGTTGTTGTAGTTGTTGTGGTTGTGTTCGACATTTTCAGATCAGGCAGCCGAAGTGATGCTGGGGGAATTTCAGCTTCAGCATGTCAATGAAATCGAAAAGCACAATGGTTCAGTATCGACTGATATATATGTACATTTTTGGTCTCGGATCGATAAGGAAAATGCATAAAATTTTCATCACATCGCCGCTTCAGTTTTGGTTGTTGATTAGAACACACGTGTGTGCATTTGCGTAAGTTGACTTGTATGTGATTGTGGCTGTCTTGCGCTCTCTCTCTCTCTCTTGCTCTCTTTCTCTCTCTCTTTCATCGCATGAATGATGTAAGGTAAATATGTGCTTTTGTGCCTTCACATTGCTTAGCTCATGAATTTTCTTCTCATGTATAACACTGAAACTTGAGCTAACGAATGAAACGTGCCAACAGCTAATCATTCCTTTACATTCTGATGCTGCTCCGAATGAAGCATATGAGCGTTCCGATTTCCATCATATACATCCAAATGTAGAATATGAAATAAGCAATTTCCACAAATAACCAAATTTGAAAAAGCGTTGTCATGCCAAACAAATTGTGACTTTTCGTCGAAAAATGGAAAATCAACTTCCAGTGTTAAACAATAAATATAGCAATTTGTGTTATACATAAATGATAATCGTGCAATCTTGACGAGGAAAGGAAGCCATTGTTGAAAATATGTAACGAAACACTTCCGCTGCATATGACTAACCAACTTTTTTTTTAGCTGTTAGCGGTGTTGTGGCATGTCTCACCACAGATCACACAACAAATGCCATGATCAAGCGTTAAATTAAAGGGAAATAAACTGGCAAATGCATCACATCTTTCTTATTATTGTCACATTTTTTTCCCCAGCTGAAACTTTGATGTGTTCATTCAGGGAAGTGTATTTGGTCGTGTATTTACAGTTCAAATGAACTTATTTCACTTAGATCATTATAACACCCCGAACCCAAAACCGAAATGAAATGACATTAAAACTCAAGAGCATGCGGTTTTTTTAGTTTAAAAGTTTGTCAATGTAAGGGTAAAAAAAAATGCAATAGCTGCCGGTTAAAAGTTTGTTTTTTTTTCTTCTGTTGCTTGTATTTGCATTGAGGTCGAGCTTCAAAAGAATTCAGTGTACGTTATGTACTTAATAATGGTATGGAACGGTTACGGGCTCCGTGCTTTTTAGTTTGCATCTGGAAATTTGAAAAAAAAAAATTCCTCGCACTCATTTTGCAAGCGAAAGCGTACATTTTGAGGGAAGGATGCGTCAATTTCAACTAAACATAAAAAAGAACGAATTTTTGTTGTTCCTTTTCAGCCATACAAACAACGAAAAAATGTTAAGCCCAGCGTTTTAATTTTTCTTTTAAATTGAGTCAACAGCAAATTTCATTCTAGAACTGAAGAGTAAAAGTTTTTCAGTAATTTTTTTTTTTTTTGCTTTGGTCGATGGAAAAATATAAAGTTGCACTGTGTGTAGTGTGCACGGACATATTTTTTTGCCCTCTGACGATATGCAAACAAAATGAATTTAACTAAAATTGGATGTTGCTTGCTTGCGTTTTTTTTCTTCTGTCCCCGTGCTGAGTCTCATTCCCCGTACTTGCAATCACAAATATTGATCTATCGGTTAAAGGTTTTTTTTGTGTGTGTGTATGTGCTATGCTTTAGACATATGACAGTCACAGTGCAATGCGAAAATTGGAATTGAATCGAGCGGAATTGTTTGCACACAAATCGACCATATAATGTCATTTGCCCATGGTTCAGTCATATTATATTCATGTGCCCGTGAATGTGTGTGTGTAAATGTGATTGTGCTAGAATGCTTGTGTACTGAGCTTCGATTCGAGTCACCTCTCTTTATTTCTTTATTGAGCTTAGTTTGATGCACATCAAACGTAAAAACCACACCGAAAACTTTTCGTTTGCCATTTCAATGATTCGGTTGATCGTTGTACCGATGGAAACTTCTTGAAATGCAACTGAATTTCAGTTGAAATTGTTGAGACTTTGCGAGTTGGATTGTATTTTGATTGCTTACTTCGATCGCATAAAAATTGCGGGTGTATTGATTCAAACGAATCGCTTTATACACACAAAATTTGCCGAGATTTTTTTTTGTTTTCCATATTGTTTTTTTCATTCCTTGGCTATTGATTGCAATGCGATGTGAATTGAAGTGACGAATGAGAAGCACAAACAAGAGCCGCCCGCAGGCATTGATAATGATTTAACGGTAAAGTGCTCTAGTGACCAAACTCAATGACCGTATTTTTTTTGTTGGTTCGCTCATCAAACACCCACCCACACACACACACAGAGAGAGAGAAAGAGGGAGAGAATCACAATCACCGTCCAATGGAAAAATCAATCGATAAAATTGAAAGAGACGTAAACACTTGGCTGCAAAGTTGATTAATCAAATGAAATCATGTTTGTGTGTTCGTCTCGATGGGTAATTTTTTAACGTGTACAAACAAAGCTGCACGAAACAAGCACACTACAACTTACTTAACGCTTGGTACGGCAGAAAAAAAGGCACAATATTTTATAGCGGAAATGTGGAAATGGCATATTCGAATCTGTAATCAAAACAACAAATAACTGAACAGATAGAATCAATATGCAGTGGCCATAGTCACTGTTCTTTTTGCAGGTGTAGAGAGACAGCTGACATTATGTGAAATGCTGAAAATAAACAGTTTTCAATTTGTCATTGTGAAATCGTAAAACAAAAGCTATTCCAACAAGGAGCAAAAAATACACTGACAGAAGGAACAGACAGGGCCAACAAGGAGCGAGAGAGCGCAGTATAATTGGGCACCGTAAACCGTATCTAATTTGACATCGCAGCGTATTCTTCGTCGTACCATTCGCTTTTTGTTATTTGCTTTTCGGCTCCACCACACCACACCGGTGTGATGAGTGCGGTGTTTGGTGTGTGTGTGCGTTTTTTTTTCCAAGGCTATATGCCAAACTAAAAGATTTATAGCAAGAACCTTCCATTTTTCTTATTTCTCGCACACATTTTCTTGGTGTTTGAGAATACATACACACACACACAGTTTCGCTTGATTTTTTTATTGCTCTCTCCTGCATGCAAAGTGCCGCACCTTTTTTTCCCCCGAATATTCTTTCACACGACTTTTCGAAAACAAAACCAGAAAAAGAACTGATCACCGAAACTAGGTGCACCGATTTCGTTGTGTGATTTTCTTTTTCATTTCTCATTTTGGGGATGTGTCGTTTTTTGTCAGTCACCAACTTCTTGTTAATGTCATATTTTTTTTTTCTCGTCTTTTCTAAATATGTTATTTGTGTGAATGGTAAAATCTAATGACATTTTTCGTTTTATTTATCCACTGTGTGAGATTTTTCTTTATATTTATTTTCTACTGTTCGCATCTATGGAGAAGAGATATGGCATTCCATGATGTCTGTTTTCACCTTTGCCCGTTTTTCTCTCACTTTTGCAGAATCTCAATTCCTGGCATTTTCCATTGCCTGTGCCAAATTTTATAACAAAACGTGGAAAATAAATTATCGCCAAAAACAAAGCTGACACATGGAGCTAGAGCATGCTGTGTGACATTGATTACAAAACAGTCGAGAATTTTTTTCGTTTTTTTTTTGGTGAAATTCAAATTTTAGCATTCGCTCTCTGTCAGTTGTGTACTGACTAAAATCCACTGGATTTTCAGATTCACACCACCGTTAAACACCTACTTGTGAACTGCCCAGAAGCATACGAACGACAAGTTCTAATGACAATGAATGACGGAACACACAATAAGCATGAGGTTGTGATGTTTTATGTGCATTTCTCTCGTACAATCAACAGCACCGAACAAAAACCGATGCAATGATAATGTTCCGGAAGCAAGCACACAATAACAGTAATAATAACGATAATATCAAGATACGCGCTGTACAAAATTGCCAAAAAATACACGAACGGCAATAGAAAGCAGAGTTAGAAGTGTTACGAATAAAACACCATAAAACCCAAACGTTTTGTGTTTCAACGCAAATTATAGTCCGGCTATTGCTAAATTTTTTCGCATTGGCCGACACTGGCTGTTGGCTGTTGGCTGCCAACTGCTATTCCCATCAAATGAATATATAGACCTCAATAGGTGTGTGCGTGTGTGTGTGTGTGCTCTGAGCTGTGCCGTGTGCGGTATGGATGCAGTTGAATGGCATCGTTTACGATATTCGATACCATACCTCACGATCTCATTTGCTCTCATTCACATTCATTCTAATTCCATTTCAAAGTTCCCTCATGACAGGACCAAACATTTTTGGTAACCGAATCGAAATTGCGAAAATGCGTTTGAAGCTCTACTTGCTCCATTGTTAATTTAAAATTTATGGTAACATGAACTACTGAAAATCCGCGATGTCATTCACCTTTTTCGATGTGTCATACACTCTGGGCGTTGGTATATCGCTCTCTGTGACTCATTTCTCATTCATTGTCTAAATCATCATACCTAGTTTGAAGTGCATCAAGAAAATTCTACAACGCCGCCTTTTTTGTGTGTGCTTGTGAGTGTGTCTGTGTTCATGAGTATTTTGGATGACGGCAACGTAATATGGAACCGTTTCTATATCAATTTGTTTTCCTCTCAGATGAATGATGAAAGATTGCGTGTGGGAGCAGGCGGTGGCATAAATGAAAATGCCGACACTGAAATGAAAATGGCATATGTGATATGATAAATTAGATTGACAAGCGAATAAGTGCGAGAAAAACGATGAAAGACGACTTCTTTTTCATGCTCTCCCTTCATTTCTGTGCTGGCATTTAGTCCTTTAGTCGATACAAATGAGTTCCGACGGTGAAGGGTGTGGATGCGGCGTTGTTACTTAATGCCGTATGAGTTTGAGTATAAGTGAATAAAGGATGGATGTATATCTCATATAATTTGGATCATATAATCGAACTTTGCACGTATCATCACTCTTTTGATGGCAAATGTTAGAGTTTTCGTTTTTTTTTTCTAAAAAAAAAGGAGTGCGTACGAATCATGATATAAAAACAACATGAGATGGAAATGCATACGCTTGCTAACAAATTTAATCAAATCATATTGTTTTTAACGACATACGAAAACATTTAGGCGGCTTATGTTAGATACACTGACGATAACGAGCGCTAGTGACGTGCACACATAAACCAATGTAAATCCACTTTTGCAAAACCTGTAACACATCTGTATCGTGAGGGCATTCATGATGCGCTTGCTTGCCACTGTTAACCATACCAGAAGCATCCTAAACATACAAAATCAGTTGATCCAATTTTATTTATGTTGCAATCGTGCAGGTAATGAATACCGAAATACTGTTTCGACATTCGAAAGTCTCCAGTCACTTTAGCCATCGCACTGAGCACAAATACCTTCAATTGCGTACACATGAATGCGTGCGATTCACATTCCATGGCATATGTGGTATGCGATGCGATGCGCCAAACCTAATGGAAGTACAACGGGAACACATACCGGATCATTTATGTACCCCACTCAATTGCATCCAATTCATTTAGAAGGATCATAAATGTAATTCATACCGAAACAGCATTTTAGTGTCATTATCAATTTACTGGAATGGGTTTGAATTGGTTTTTTTTCCCTTTAAAAGCATCAAAACACTTTGAAAGCTCAGTTCCTTTTAGCTTACTGTGAATTACTGAAACAAAATTACTACTGATATCATATTGTTACCAAGGAAGCATGTAGATTTTCTTTTGGAACAAATTCAAAAATATAGACATCGCATCTGTGTTTTGAACTAATTTCCATACTTATCAACAGCACAGATGCGACTACTATATTTTCGACAAATTTCATTCCGAAAATGAAATCGGCAATCTTTTCTTTCAAACAACTCGACGTGTGTCTTCATAATTTGATAACCCAAAGAAAATGGCACTTAATTTTGAGTTTTCTGACATTATGAAACGATGTATAAACAACATTTAGATCGGTTGAAAATCTATAAATTTTTCAGACACTGATAATGATTCAAGTTTTTCATACACGAGAGAAGATAACAAAATTTATTCCTAAGTCTAGACTATGACTAAAAGCAGTTGTTAAATTTCACATTGATGACGTGGTCTTTGTTATTTAAATTCCAATTCGATAATTTTTTTTCAAATTATCAGCATCGGGGTGAAAACCCCCCAAGAAGTGATTATCATCAGTGGCCATTAATAAAATAGATTAGCGTAATATTCGATCTATGTGATATGTCAACGAAACTGCAGCTCTAAAGCACAATGAACCATTATTCTTTCGATGTAGCAACGTCCAAAGTAATTTGCGGACGCTTTGCAAAAATGAAATGCCACAAGATACGCCAGTATTACGACTCTTGGTCGCGGAGCTCAAGAAAATTTATCACTAAAGTGCACGAAGACTTATTACAAATTTCAAGGCGTATATATTTTAATCTTTTTGAGTCATTATACACATTTAATTGCCATTAATTAAGTCAAATATAGAAATAAATTGAACATCCGTCGTGAAGAGTGCGCGCATTTTAAAAGCGTGCCATTGCCATATCACATCGTGCAACGTTGGCGAGCTTGTCGGCAATGTGATATACTTTATCTGGTTGCTGTCCGCACACCAGGCCAGAGAACGAGAGAAATTTGCTATTTTTGTCAGAGAAAAGCCCCACATTACTTCTATTCGCTTATGGTTCGTATTTTCTTGTCCATTGCATTTTTTTGTTGTTGTTTTTTTCTCTCTCCCCATTTTCATTTTCTATCTTCATTATCTCTTGTTCATGCCGTATGCTATTTTTTACCGTCGTTGCTACACATCAGTTTACCTTTTTTTTATCAATCGTTTTCTCTTTTGCTTAGTTTATCTGTGAAGTGTTGTTGTTGTTTTTTTCTTCATCGTCGTCTTTTTCTCTTCGTTGAATTTGTGTGAGAATGTGTGCGTTCTCATTTTCATTTGCTTTGTTTTTGATTATCGGAATTGCCATCGCCATAAGATTGCAAAGCGTGTATTTTCCGATGCTAAGATTGGTACACAAGTGACTCCAAAAGATGTAGATAGAGAATGAAAGAAAGGAAGAAAGATGGCAAACAAATAAAACGTGTCTATTCGCAAAGAACGAGACAAAAACACAAAATGAAATAAGAGAGAGAGAGAGAGACAGAGAAAGTGAAAGAAAAAAAAACGCCATTGGGTCGCGTACAAAAGATAATGGCCAACAGAAATGAAAAACGGGACGAATGGCATAGTGGCAAAAGAAGCTCTGGCGATTGAGCGCCCGGGTGCGCTACACTCACAAACTGAATGAAAAAAAAAACACAACTGAGAAAAAGAAGAAAAAAAAGACGTTGCCCAAAAAAATGCGAGCTCTGAACATACCAATTCAATAGCTCATTGCGCTTAGGGAATATAAAACAATGAAAAGCACACGAAACACGCAGCCATAGCTTCAACAACAAATGGAACTTATTGTATACTTCTCAAAGGAAATATCTCATTTTCTACCGAAACCATTTCTATTGAAATTGTTCTGCAGACCTTGGTGCTTGTGCCTTAGCGCACTCCTCTCTTCACATCGTTCCGATCTTCTCTGTGTTATTTTGTGAGTGTGTGTGTGTATTCTTGTCATTTTATTGGTGAGCGTGTGCATTTTTCTTTCAGCATCTTGTTTTCTTGGCTTCGGCTGGTGTTGTTATGTTTCATTTTTTTTTCTCGTTCATGCACCGATTCGACGTAAACACATCGATTCAATGAAAATGAATTGTAGTTCATTCGACAATACAATAAAATTAATAGGTATAACAATGCCTACAGCTTTCGGTATATCGTTAGCGATCACCGTTTTTGTGTGTGTGTGCTGATATTCATGGTGCGGACGGTGGAACGTACGGACGTTCGATGAATACTTGATAAACAGACATGTTAAATGGATGGCAACCCCAAAACGATGCTGAATACTCATCGACAAATACAAAAAAAAAATCTTTCATTGCCGTACAATGCATGTCGGTATTTAATCTCTTTTATCTTTTTGTTGTTGTTATTTTATTTCATTTGAACAGTCCAAGCTCATGTCATTATCAAGTTCGAGCAAGCGTTTGCTTGTGCACATTGTTTAATTTGTGTCTGCATAACTTTGCGTCTTTATGCCTATGTCATCGGTGCGTCGGTTCGAAAGTGTTTATCGGTGCTATTTTTCTATCTTTGTGCCTTTGTTTCACTTTTCTTCGAAATTCCCATGAGCAAATTGTCTGGATGGCCGTCGACAAATTTCTGTTTGTCAATACACAAATATACGCACCTCTTTTATCTATTTTGTTTATTTACGCGCGACTCAAGACAGAACCTTGGCATGACCGGATCTCTCATTTCAGCTCAGCAAATTAGCTTTTGCACCGATTTGACCTTCCTTTTTTTGTTTTCTTTCGTTCGCTCTTTGTGGCTGTTGTTTTTTCTCTATCGCTCGATGACATTGTCTTTATTCGACATCGTTGTGGTTATCGATGCTCTTTTCTTGTGCCCAGTTCAGGGTTAAGCTGTGTGTTCCATTTAACCACACCATTGACGATTAATTTATGTTTTTACCCCATTCACTTAGTGGCCTCTTCTTTGCTGTAACCTCTCCGTCTCCCCCTCTCTCTCTCTCCCTTTCTCCATCTTACTTTCTCACTCTTTCTTGTTCGTAATTAAAGTTCGCCTATTTACATAACTAAATGACAGCAATTGTATGTGAACGCGTTGGGTGCCATCAGAGGCTGTAAATCCCATGTGGTTGAAAAGCGCCGCCCATTATTCTCTACGGTGCAAAAGATCACTCGTCATATAAGTGTTCATAATTTATGTTAATTTTATACATAAACAGCTTCATCTTTTGTACGCCGTACCACATCTTGCCATCGTCGAAACAGAAAATGTACACGTTGGCAATGCCAAACACATTCTTCGGCATAAAACTTTTCCTTAATGCACATTTTATTTTCACTTTAATTGCATGGAATTGCTCGTTTGAAAATGTCTAGCTACTTAATTTTTATACCGTTTCACCGTGCCACTTCCGTTCTTACATTTCACTTATCCACCACCACCACACCAACCCCATTCCATTTGTTCATGATTGCATTTAAAACACTTCCACTCGATTTATATATATATATGCAATTGAATTCGCGTGCATTGCACGCTAAATGCAAATCGAAAAAGATCAAAAGTGCTATTGACGTGGGATACTTTATATTCACCATAAAATATTCAGACGGTTTCCATCAGTTGTATGCGTGCTCGTTCGCATCAGAAGGACAAACCAATAAATAAAACAGCAGCAAACAGAAAGAGTGCCACCCGTCAAATGACGTGCGGTACATTGAACAGCCAAACAGCCAAACATCTAAATTGAGATGCATGAAACGTGAAAATGCACAGCAATAAAATTCCGATTAAAATGCATTCAAGGCATCCATTTCAAAACTCGTTTCGGTATCAATAAAACAACAACAGCAGCAACAACAACAACAATGAGGAAATGGTTTTCGCGCTGCGAATGGACAATTCCATTTGGATTGGTGCCGGTGGCCTTAATTCACAATCGAATCGCACCATTTACGATCGTGAACTATGTGTTTTATGTTTAATCGTTTATGCCGCAATTGTGGTGAATTTATGTGAATATAATTTGATTCGATTAACAAGGTGGCAAACACTGATGCTGCTGCACACACCACACAGCGAATTTCATCTCAATATAAGAAATATTTTACGAAAGTCATTCATTGGATGGAGCAACACATTGAGTACGGAATCGAACAATTAAGTGGAGTAAACGTTTCTGGCAATTTCATTTCCCGTCATTCGCGCCAATCTCAAGGTATTGTTTTGATAATGTTTTGGTGCTGTGTCACTGTTGCTCAATCAAATCACATCGACATCGGTGCTGGTGGCCCATTCAACGATGCCAATCTCATCAAATTAAATTCTAGCCATCGCAACCACAATGAATGTGCTATTTAAAACTGTGTTGTTTTCATTTCATCACAACGAGAGAAAAAAAAAACGTTTTTTTTTCGCTAATGGCTATATTGTATCCCGATATTAATACGGGTGCCATTAAAATAACGATTTCCCGTCCTCTTGCTGCGGTATTTGAATTGACGTTGTGTTTCTGACAACAACAACAACGCTTTTCTCTATTTTCACCGTTGTGGCATCATTTGTTTTGCGTTTTAAATGTATATTCAGCTTGTCCCATTGAATTGGATACTTTTCATAAAAGCTCGAACATCACTTACACAAAACACAACAACAACAACAACAACAACAACAACAACAACAACAAAACGGCGAAATAAAAAGAAGAAGAAACAACGATCTCATTTAATTTTTCCGTTTCAAGTTTGCAGGTTGATGGTACTTTTCTATTGCTGGATATATGCAAAATGTATTGATATACAAATCAATATTGTCTCGTTTGCAAGTTGATAAATTGAACGTAAGCGAACGAACGCAACTCGGGCGAGTTTAACGCGCTTCACTGCGATTTCTCTAAAAGAAATCTATTTATATTGGTGGTGCTCGTGGAATAACAGCGTAAAATATTATCGATATAAACAATCTTCCCCTCCTGTTATTTCTGGTCGTTCATACGCACCAGCATCAGCACAAGATATTAGTTGAAGCATTTCACGTGGAACTTGTTTGGAATCTCCGTAGACAATGCAATGGAGAAAAAAAATCACACAAAAAAAACGCCATTCCGATGAGGGAAAAAACGAAAGAGATGGTTGAAAAAGTAAATCAGGTCGGGGCAGAGACCAAATGCAGAATAAATTATCTGAATACAATAAATTCGGGCAAAAACGACGGAATACATTATATTTTATATATTTATTCTTTTTCTAGTGATGTGATACGAACACACGCTTATTTTACCTTTCGATTTAAAGTGAAAGCAACGATTCACGGGGCCAGATTTTAACATGCAATGTAAATACTGCAGCGTGTGACCGTAAAAGAGTGGAACATGCAAAACACTTTTGCCGTGATTGTCGCGTGTTCGTTGGATTTGTTTGACTTTGTCCTTTTGTTTTGTGACATAAACCAACTAAAAAAACAATAGCAGCATAAAGTCAGAACCAGATTTCAGAATACACAGTACAACTAAACTGGTATTGTTATCAGATAATAAGATATTTTGACTATTTGTTATTTGGCTTGGCATCTCTTTCTCTCATGCTCGTTGTCATATGCTTCACGTTCGTACAGTGCACGGCATAAAACCAAAATTTAACACGTTTCAGAAGACGCTCACTGTGCTTTCGTCCCGTGCTTTTCTTTTTTTTTCACCTTCATTCTCGCCATTTTCGGTAGCCATGCCAAAAAAAATGGCACAAAACGATACGATAAGACCAGCAAAAATTGTGTGTGTGTGTGTGTTTGTGCGGCACAACACAAAGACAAATCTCCCGTTTCAAGCAAATGCAAATTTTTGCGAATAGATTTTCGTTCACCCGCATCGTAATAGATCCGTTAATCTTGGCCGCTCTGACATTCTCTCATGCCGAGAATTGAAAAAAAAATCGCTATTGAGTTAAGCACCGTATACCTGAACTTTTTCTCCAGAGAAACGAGAGAAAAAAAAACGTTCCATAATTTCATTGAGCTTATTTAAGGGCAATGCAAAAGTATCATGGTGAAAGATTAAATTCAATTGATTGGTAAGCGAAGACACGGGCATTTGACTGATTTTCTTAGTATTTAAAGAGAAAAAAAAAACAATAACTGAGCTCAAAATTTCCAATCAGTCGATTTACTGGCAGGCAACGTCAACATTTTTTTGTTGTACAAGAATTGTTGATAGATGCGATTTGTTTTTCTAAAATACTTAAATCTATTCTTGAAACAGCCTTTCTGAACGGAAATCCAAAGAAAACAGAAAATCCACAATTGATTTGTGTAAACGCACAAATTCGAAAGCTTGAGGACATTGTGTGTGTTTTTTTTTTCTCTCTTCAAATTTATACCGGAAATATGAAAGAATCCATACGCTCACGTTGAACTGAAAATTGTGTCATTGTGATTGAATCACATCAAAAATCTGCATGTCGAACGCAATCTAAGCACAATATTTGAATATTGTTTGCTCATGTCTGACGAGAAACAAACAGCAAAGAAGAAAAAAAAACATACACACAAAGCAAAAGATTACTTCGTTGTGCGTACGTGCACAAAATGTAAATAAATGAAATGTTCGAATTCCATTTTTTGTATCTCGTTGTCAATGTATCGATTTTTCTCGGGAATATTTTACTTATGCTGTGCGAAAAAAAAAACAAAAGCAATTTATTCAAACCAAATTGAATTGTCTGTGAATTGATTATTTTTGTTTTTTTGTGAAAAGAATAAAAAAAATCACATCCATGTTAACCGGGGTGGTTTGCTGTGAATCGTACATATTTCCATTGAATGAATTTCATTGAGCAGAAATATTTCTATTCGTTACATTGTTGTTGTGTTCGATTAATACGTACGTAAACAACATGAGTGAGGTATACAATTTTACCCCGAATAATAATCATTTTGGTGAAAAGGGAAGAAATGATTTTGGTTGATTCATAATTGAAGATACCGAAGAAGATACACTTCAATCGATTTCATAGAATTTCACAATTTAAAATCAACAACAAAATCCCGTTTATCTGCTATACTTGTTATTCATTTCGTAATTCTTTCCCCCTTTTTAATAGCACACCCCGTAAATTTTATGTAGCAGTATAATATTTTTCATTCATCAACTAAGTTGATTGTTGCCTGCAAACTTTACACACAGCACATTTATTTAGTCGTTTCGTCGGTTTTTTGTGCTACCAACGCAGCAGTTCGTTAATATTATCGATGATGTTGATTAAAATTGTGCTTGAAAACACTTTCTCATTTAACGTTTGTCCCAACTTTTGAATTTTCATTTCAATTTCATGCACCATCCAAATGAATCTTTTATCCTCACAATGGAAAATGCTGTGCGTTTCAATAATTGATGTACAATTTGCATCTTTCTTCTTATTATAGCTTCCATTAAAGAAGTTTCTTCTGTGTGCTAAAATCGTTGCTTTCAAATGACTTGCCTGTTGATGGTATCGCGACATTTTCCGACTGAACATTTTACCATTATTAATCAAATGGTTTCCTTTTTTTTTGTTGTTGACTTCAAACGAAAAATACGGGAAAAGATTTTTCCGAAATTAAAATTGCGAAAATGTTTTCGTTTTTATTTCGCGAAAAAAAAAACATTTGGAAAAAAATATCCATTTTAAAGTCACCACGACGACGATGACTATTTCATCCTAATTAATCAGATGTGTTTGTTGGTGTAGCCGGGGCTAGGTGGTATGGTTTCACATCTAAATGAAAATATTGTCTTTAGAAGTCATTTGTTCTTTTTACCACTTAATCAGGATGTAATGCTTGGCAAACCATTTTTAATGGAAAGTAAAAATGCTGTGAAGTAGAAACAATGAATGGCCTTAACAATATTATTTAAGCACGATGATACGATGAAATGATGTAAACATGGGCCCGGTAATTGTAGGATTACTTCGCAATGGCAATATCTTCTGCAAAAAAATAAATGGACCGATTTTCTTTTTTGTTCGCCTATATTTCCAGTACGTTTATTGGAAGGGACTTCTTCTATCATTTTTTGTGTGTGTGTGTTGCGGATGCGCCTTCGTTAAATGCAATTTGTTCCGGTGCGTTTTTTTTTGCGAAGAAGGTTTTGGTTATACTAAAGCATAGCCATAGGTGGTGCGCAGCATTGCCCAGGCTACCAATATCGAATGTGAAATATGAGCTCTGGAGCTCTAGCTAATTTGCAGATGATTTTCGCATTTTGCCAAAAAAGACAGCTATTTATACCGGATGTGTACATAATCGCTCCTTGCATTTTGCAATGACCCCTAAGGACCTAACGAGCAATGTGTTTTGAACGTGAATTTTTTGTTTTCCTCTCCACGGTTTCACTAGTCTATTTTCGCAATTTTATCAATTCTATTTCACCAGACTGTACCGAAATGGTTTTGACCGCACAAACATTTCAATATGCAATTGCCTATAATTTTTCATAAATGGTTTATTACTTGCACTTAAAGGCCTTTTATTCTCAGTCGACATTAGTCAGAAAACAGAAACAAATTGGATCGTTTATTGAATACACGGTGAGAGAGAGAGAGAGAGAGAAAGAGAGGCTGAGAGATTACTTGGTGCAGCTATTGTGAAAGATTTGTTGTGTTGTTGTTGTTGTTCATTCGTCACGATTCATTCAAGAAGCTGTGTGTCATCCAGTTGATTGGAGGATATTGGGCACTTTTGTGCTGTCTTGTACGTTTAGATGATTCAATATACTCGACTATAATAGCCGTCTGTGGGTGTGATGGCAGCACGAAAATCTCATTATTATGTGGCTCACACGGGCACAGCACACAAAACGAGATAAAAAAAAAAGAAACAATTTATCATGTGATTCGAAAAATAAACGGGAATTTTAACATTATTCGATTTGGAGGTGTAAAAAAAAAATACTCAATGAAAATACCTAGTTCTCACCGAATGAGGAGTGAGAATTGAGCCAAAGTGCTTTCATACCGCACAACACATACCCACCATAATATACTTATCAAGCACAAGGAATCGTAATTCAAACGCTCACACACACACACACACGGAGCATTAACGATCGATGAATGGAGAAGCTAATGTTCGGATCAAATGAAATTAGAACGTTGAGAGATCCATTGTCGAACCGATATTATATTATTCGGTAATAATAACATCTTTTTGTTCTCGTCGTCTTCGTCATCATCATTCCCGTCGTTGTCGTCGCATTGCAGACGGGACAGACCCAATATTCATTCGTATTCGTAGCCAGTTTATATTGATTGAATCTCTATCTGTTCGGCACCTTTTGTGTGTTCGCTCTTTCACACTTTCACCGTCATTTTCTCACGTAATCTCATTACTTACACGTATTTATTTTCTCCATAGATCGGTTTTGCAATTTGCAATTTGCTTTCAATGGGAAGCACACACTCACACACACACACACACACGATCCGATGCTTTTACGTGTCAAAGAATACGTCATTTTTGGAGCATTGGTGTTTAACTATTTTCATCATTCGTACATCTTTCCAGCATTTCCATTTGCTTTGTTGGTTGTGTACAGTTTGAATTTAGTTTTGTCGGGTAGACTGAATATTGGATTTCAGTTCGGTTGAAATGAAGTGTGCACGAGCCAAACAAAAAAAAAACATGTTGAGAAAGGGATAGAGGGAAACGTGGAGCAAAGTGAGTGTGAATCTATGGATTCGATGAAAAAACAATTACAGTTAACAAAAATTCAATCAAAATGGGATAAAAATCATATTAAAGAAATGCAACTTATAAATTCAATACGTCGATGCTGGTGTGTTCATGGCCCAAACATGAAAACGATGAAACTCATACACACACACACGCGCGCTCGCGCTCACGTCGTGCTCTCTTAGTTTCAATACTCATTGAACTGAATGTGAAAAGAACTGATAAAAATATCTATACGATGAGCCAACAACGCTTGCGCGAGCGCGCGCTTAAATTCATATATGGCGAATAAATCCGCAAACCATATCAGCACAAAATTCTACACACAAAAAAATGGAATTGCTGAATGAAATGAAAAAAAAAATCCGAACCGAAAGACCGACGAAGAAATGATGAATAAAATCCATGGTGGATTGGTAACGAAAATGGCTGAGAAATCAATTTTATTCATTCGATTTTGAAGCAGTTCAATCGCGATGTTTCCTTTTCGATGTGTTTTATTTTTTTTTTTTTCGTTTCATTCACATTACGATCTAATGTTTTGGCGTTTTTATTGGGTATTCGATTTTCAATCACAAAAATCAGTGAAATTGTTGGCATCAAGGCACATGCCATATCCAAAAGCAAACCGATTGCCATATTTATTTATTTCTTCGTCCATGACTTTTGATCGAACGTCGACGAGTGTGAGGATAGAAAAAAAAAACGACGACAAAATCTAAGTCACTTGTGAATTCAGACAGTCAATACGAATTGTTACGACTTGTGTCTGTCGCAATCGCGCACCACACAAAAATTTTCTACTTATGAGATTATGGCTTTGAATCAGTTTGAGAGATTGCAACTTTCGTTGGATTAGCCGCACGCCGATCCGTCAGGACATTCATGTGTTTTAATGGCTTCGCCCAACATCATAGACTCACACACACACACACACACACACACACTCTATCTATCTCAGTTGGTATCACGCATCTCCATATACATTGACAAATCTTGATTTTTATTCGCAGCAATTCATTTGATCAGCGATTGTATTGAAGTCATTTCAAATGAAATCGGTTTACGAGCAAAAACACTCTGGATTTTGCAATATGAGATTTGATTTTGGTTTGGCCTGCCATTTTTTTTATGAGACATCGGCAAGCTTTTATTCCATTTTAATTTTCCACACGATAACGTTAAAGCTGCGACACATTAAAATGCACATATATTCCAGCAGCATATGAAACTCCATACCGAACTGAATCTATCAAAATTTACCGGTTTTTTTGTCGCTTTGAAAACGACCTCCTCTCGCACTCTCTCTCTCTCTCTCTGTCTGTCTGTCTGTCTTTTCCTCTCCAGCTCCGCCTTTTCATTCAACTCTCCATTATCTCTGTCAATGTCTTGCAGTTGATGTGTTTCACAAAATCGAATATGCTGTGTCGCTTCAATTTTCATTCATTAAATTCGGATTAACTTTCATATGCGATCAAGCGATGCACCATTGAGTAGTGGGTGGATTTGGACCATTCGCGAAAATGATAAATCTGTTTGCTGATGAGATGGAGACGAGGCTATATGAAGAGACGGGCAATCAGCTTTTCGAGAGAGGAAGAAATTTAGTTTTATTTTGTGAAAGGCAAGACGTTATATTCATCAAATAAGATGACTTCGATGGCAACTGTAATCCGATGGGTGATGTAGCCATTAATAGTTGGCTAAATCCTAAAACCTAGCTTAGCAAAACCAAACTGAAACATACTTTGCATCGCCCAAACACGATCACATCCTCTCTTTCACACCTCAGCAATTGAATTTTGGTTTTGCGTTTCGACAAATGGCGAAACGTTTTGAAGCGCGATTGATAAAGTGAAACGGAAGTGTCAAAGGCATTATATTGTAATGCTTCAACATTGATTCAATAGAATTGCTAATACATTTTCATTTGAAAAGCATTTCTTTTGCGTGAATGAGGTGCTGTCAATTGATTTCCTTCGTTTCTTTGGCATTCGCCATAACGTTAAGTTGCGGATGTCGTTTTGTGTTCGCACTTTGTCGAAATCGGTGGAAATATGTTTTGTGCATTTGTGACCGGATTCAAAGCCAACATTGTGGCAAATGGCTGCGGAAAGAGCGGAAGAGGGGGATGGGGAGGGAGGACAAATGGTGAGTTGGAGCTTAGAAGTGTACGAAGTGAATTCGATGAAAGCACATTTCATTTCCCTCATTATCTGGTATAATCAATTCACAAGTGATAAGTACGTAAAGCCGCTTTTGGTAGCGTAATAACGTAAAAATCAATAATTACACAAAAATATATACATATACACACGCGACATTTTGCATACGTAATATTACACGCATTACTTGACTCTTCAGTGTGTGCTTTTGCTTGACTGATTAATTCGTTCTCGCACCAGACTCGCATGCAATCAATCTGATGAAAGCGAACCCCTCTTTTGATTTGCATATCACGGAAAAATATCTGCTGACACGTGTTAACTACAAACTGCCATACATAAATTAAGTGAGAAATGCAATACAATGCGTTCCAATTCGAATTGGAATGCAAAATGCCAAATACAATGTTGTTCGCTTGTTTTTCATTCTTCGATTTGCAACAGAACTCTGCGTGTATTTTTTTTTCTCTCTCTCTTTCTCTCTTTGCCATGCTCTGTTTGCCACTGCCACGTAAAACAATCCAAAATGAAACGCTTCAATTAACAAATCACTGTCATTGAGTCCATTTCGCTCATTTGTAAAATCAACATGCTTTCACATCGAAATAACAAATAAATGTAAATTCATTAAAATACTGAACCGCACCAATGTGTGTCCGTCCGCTGGTGCTCGATGCGATATGGTGTACACAATAAAATGCGAGAAAGAAAGCAACCGAGAAACACCACAGCGGAAATAAATATGTATATTTTGTCTAATGGTCTACGTGTGTTCATTTTTAAAATGTGTATAATTTGCGGGTTGTATACGTCAAGCGGCGGCTTTTTTTTCTCGTTTCGTCCGTTTTGGACATCAATACAACAATGGCAACAGCAAATGCATCGTGCACAAGCCGTGATACACAACAATGCACCGAAGCAAAGCTTTTGCGTACGTTTACAACATAATTTGCATTACGATAGCATCTCAAAAATGCAACCAATAACCAGGCATATATACGTCAATGTCAGGACATTGCATGTACATAACATGCATTCCGAAAAGAGAGAGAGAGAGAGAGCAAAACTGCAACAACAACAACAAAATTGCGATGCATTCACTTCGTTGCGGTCGGTTGTTCCTATCAGCCCAACTTCACATTATGAAAATATGTATGAAATAGAATGTAAAACAATAAAATTAATCAAAAACTTTCGTTATGTTATTTTACACACACAAAAAGGGACGAACAGAGAAAAAAAAAACGTGGAATAGTGGCCGAAGCATTTTCGAGCAATCTGAAGCGACCATACAAAGTTTGGTGAGTTTTGGATTTGACCACGTCACAAACTGTAAGCTCGCTTATTATAAAGCGAACAATTTCACAAACATCAACCTCTGTATAATGGATACGATAAAACTGTTGGTGCCGACGAAAACTCATGCTGGCGCGTTGCCGCCACAAATTCATAAATACCGTGAACAATTACGATGAGGTGGGAGGAAGTGGTGGCTGTGCTAACGAAAACTGTTCAATTGCACAGTAGTTAGAACACTATACATTGTGTAACGGCACGAATGTCGAGCCAAACGAGAGAGAGAGAGAAGTAGATAGAACGTGTGAGTATGTGCGTGAAAGAGAGTGAGCGCGAAATACAAAGTAATTATAGTTTAGCTTTTAAAACAAACTATCCCATGTTCGTTCCAAAACTGTTGACGAGCTGTATACATTGGCGTGCCATTGTTTGTTTTGGCTCTTTCTCTCTCTCTCTCTCTCTGAAATATTTCGCCATTCCACTAAAACGCAAACTTTTCAAATGGTTATTTATTACTGGAAAAACCCCATGATTTAATTTATTACACACATATGAATCAAAGTCCAACTTTAATCTCTTTGTTATGACATGACATGCATTGTAAAGAAAGCAACTGCTATGCTCTCGAGCTTCAGGGTGTTTTTTCTCTCTGTCCCCAAAAAATTAGCTGCTAGAAGGTTTTTGAACTTTGTAGTTTTCATGGGGAAAAAAAGCACATTTGTTGTAATAATTTCAAACGGCTAATGATTTGTTGGGGTAGACAATGTTCAGTTTATTGAGTGTGATGAATGATGACTTGGGCTATGATTTAATAATTACTTTACAAAGTTGTGATTTTTCAATAAATTCTCTTCATACAAATAACATGAGCACTATCTAAGTCGTGGAGTATTGTTGAACGGTAACATCAACGTAAGCATTATTGTATTCGACATGCTGACAAATGAAAGATTAAACAAGAGAAAGGTCACCATTTGCCAGTTTTGCGAAGGCTGCTTGTGATGGCTCAAATGAATATTTCAACGAAAATTTGCGGAAGCTCTCATTTTTTTTCCGGTTCAAAGTCAATAGTTTCGCATAAAAATCGATAATGTTATCGAAATGGCACAAGCAAGAAAAGAGATGGTACCCTCATCTGAAATGCAAAGAAAGCGAAAAACATTTGCTTCGGCGAGTGTGTGTGTGTGTGTGTGTGTTAAAAAAAAGGCACACGATACTTCAAATTATGTACGATGTTGTAATATCGTCGGCTCAAGACTGCCATGTAACATGTGTGGATGGCATGAAATGGCCGAAAATAACTATTGCGCAAAGCTGACAAACGATAATGAAAGTATAGCAATGAAATTTTCATTCGGCTTCGAACATTTATTACACTTCTATTACAGTATGATGCATGACATAGCCTTTTCTTTGTCAATTCCAGGCATGGCTTAACAGGGCCATTGTTCCATAGTGAGTGTATGCGTGCTGAGTAACTGTATAGTCTTTCGTTTTCTCTGTTCTTTTTTCTAAATTGTTGTTGCTCGTTTTTTGTTCCATTGTGCACTTCAAAGGAATATTATGAGAATTCGAACAACGTGTAGAACGAAGTGTGCTGAGCAACGCTTTTCCCACAAATCCTTCCGTCTCTATACATTCAACTTCCATACGGTAGTATCGTTCTCTTTTGTATTGTATTATAACGTATTTTGTAACATTTTTTTTCACGTGAAATGTTCTCTGCTCCTTTTTTTTTAAATCCGTGCGCTCGTTTTTATTTTTTGCTCCAATTTTTTTTTCTCAATTTTCACTGTGCTTATTAGTTGTTTTCCATGTTCACAGCCAGAAACAACATGTTTGTACGAAACACACAACTGTATTGAACTAAGTAATGTGTGAAGTGCTGTGTGCGATATCGTACAGATGAAATCTTACAAAGTCCAAGTAAAATGGGAGAATGCATCATCAACCGGATTGTTTCAATGTTGTTCCCTTTATTATCGTATCTAAACTGGATACTTAATGTTTGGTGCGATTTGCTCATTTGTATGTTGTTGTTATTTGTATCACTATTACCATTACATCTCAATGATTGTGACCGGTTTATGGATCGCATTTACTTGTGCATACAATTCTCTCATTATTTTCATTATATTAAAAGAATATTATTTTTGATATGGTAAATTGCTGTATTCACCAAACACGCAGCAGCGCATAACACCCTCGGTAGTTGGGTGGCTGCTAACCAAAGTGCATGTATGCATATGAATATTAGTAGCAGTTGATGTAACTCAATGTGTTTTAAAAATTAGCTGTAATTTCATACGCGCTGATTTTCCTCGCACCGTCATTTCCATTAGATTTTATTTTAATTTCGGAAAATGATCATGCATGATCCGCATGCGGTTACATTTGAATGCAATGTTCAATTCAAAGATGAAATGCAACCAAAAATACAGGTACAACGATGAAATGCGATTCGCAACATTCTACAACTGTTTTGCAGTTAAATTCCTCGAATAATGATTCGAATGCGATGAACTAGGCGTCTCAAATGTTACCGTGTTAAAACTCACGCTAAAAATAGCGAAACCTAATTTTCAGTGCAATTTCACATTGTCTGCACGAAACCGCACATCGGCAAACTTTTTCTCTCTCTCTCTCTCTCTCTCATTCTATATCCACAGCATAGTATTTATCTCAAGAAATGTTAATACTCGTTTATTAGTTTTATCGGCATAAAATCTCATTGGAGGAAAATTGTTATTGCAAGTGCCATTAGAGTAAAAGTGTGAGAGCGAATGTGTGTAAAATTCGACACCATGTTCAACACACACTTTCTCTTTTTCTGACAAAATATCACCGTATCACACATTCCATCGCAAAATTTGCAATGGATGCAAAACATTCTTTTCGAGACTTATTTTGAGGTTATTTTGCGAGCAAATTGACTTTCGTAATGCAATTATTTGACTCTATTAAAAAGTATGTAATTAAAATATTGGTATGCGTGCTACAAATGCATTTCATGTCTGAAATTCAAAAAGTGAGTAAGTTTTTTCTCTTCATTTTATTTGCGGTAATTCACAGTATGTTTCGTGTAGTTGGTTTGCAATCTGAATCTTCCATTTTACATGATTGGTGTTAGTGCTAGTGGTTGAGGTTTTGGAATTGCTTATTATTAAATCAACGATTAATTTGAAAATTGTACATCAGGTAGAAAAGCCATCACCATAAATTCGCATATCGTATCGTATTATATAAAATCTAAAATGAAAATCGTAAAATTCGAACATCTAGATTAAAACACAACCAGAATAGTAATAAAACTACAATCAACCTCTGTGCACGATCGAAAGCCAAAAAATACGAGTATTATTGTTGAACCCAAAAATCAAATGAAATTCAAAACCATTACGAAAATTCAAATCTCACTTCAATCAGGTCAAACTTACAGGAATCGCAATCACTTTATCAAAGTAGTTGGTGTTTCAAAAAACTTTATGATATCACGAAGGCGCCACACCACACCAATCGGAACAGCCGAAATCGATCCATTTTTATTAGAGCCATTCTTCTGAATGATTTCATCGTAAAATAAAATAAAAAAAATAGTAGCACGCAAAAATGGTTGGCATTTTTTTTTTTTTTTATTCTCTTTAGTTTGAAATGCCGATTTTGTTTTTATTGCAATTTCCATTCGTCGGATAAAACGTTGAACGAGCGTCGCAAGGAGCGTTCATAAGAAGTTTCAGAGCTACTTTAATCACATTTAAGCCGACCGGTGACAATGTCACACAATGACAACAACAACAAAAACACAATCTGATTGCATGACAATAAAAGAACATTCGAAACAAAAGTGCACACACACACACACAAATACACAACACCAATGAATCACATGACGTCTTAACACCAGCCGTGCCATAAGCAGCAGTAAGCAGCAACCAGGACAAAATGAATGCATGCATTTAATGTCGTCTCCGTGTGATACGATGCGCGCACTTGCATTTTTTTTCTCTCCAACGTGTGTGTTCGTACATTACGAATGGATTTTTGCTTTTATTGCTTTGCAGTAGTTCCTCAAGTGAGAGAGGGTAGCAATGGTGACTCTCGGTTTCGATATGCTAAAGAAAAAAAAAATTGTCAGTATATTGACTTTTTCCCATTTTCTTCTGCTGAATATGGCATTGGCAAAATGACATCGGCGATATTATTTCTCTGCAGTGGTAAATCGCCGTTAACGCCATAAAGACACTTAAGATGTCATATTTTTTGTTGTTGTTGTTGTTGTTGTCGTATTTTTTATTCTGTCGCAGTCGTTCACGTGACTTGCCACGGTGAATTTGGCGAAACAGCGATTGTTTTTGTTGTTGTTGTTGGCTGTATCGAACTAGCGGTATGAACCAATATTTCGAACATGACAAAAAAATAGACGAAAATATCGTCGATGGCAGTGAGAAACCAACATAAATAATAAAGATAAAATAAAAAATAAATGGTGAAGGGAACGAAACCACGTTTTTGGTGGCAATCACGGCAAGAAATTCCAAGTGAAAACACCAAAGTGTGTAATCCCCGTGTTTTTGTTTACCCCACATACATGAGGGTAACGAAGACAAACCGCTGGTGACGTGTGTGTGTGTGTGTGTGTGTGTGTGCAACTGTATGCTTCCGAATTATGTATTGCATAGTATAAAAATTTAAACCATGTTCAATATTCGGTATGGTATTAAATTTATGGCCGAACATGTTGTTTTTATGGGCGCTGCTGATACATCGAATGATGTTCTGCACTTTATTCGAAACCCGGCGGGGTGAGGCGATGACGAAGTGAAAAAAAACCGCCCCCAAAAACCGAATACCCCAGGTTCCGAATATATGACGTTTTATTTGCAACTCTGTTTGTATGCGTCTATTTATTTTTTATAGTCGTTAGATCTATATTTTTTTCATACTTATATTCATATATTATATGTTTTTATTTGCTCATTTTTTTTTGCTCTGCTCTTCTTCTTATCCATTCGCCTTGGTTCGGCTTTTCTTTGATTAGGTTTTTTTTTCATGCATTAACCGTACACGGTTTCGTACGCTGCATACACGGTAAGCTGAGTGCACAGCTTGTTATCGTTTGTTACCAAACAAAAAATTATTTTTCATCTCGAAGATACACAACAAAAACGCCGTGCATTTGCATCATCATCAACAACAACAACAAAATGCATAAGCAACATTACGGAATAATCATAAAGTATATGCCAGAGTTGTGTGAAAAGACGTAGAGAAAAATAAACTTCCAGAGTATGCCAATTTAGTTGGAAAATCAGTTGAGCTACATATCAATGTTGTTGATGATAGTTTGTGATGGCAATGCTGGTTCAGCTGACGCTCTCACTTTTCATGATTTAACTAGACAAAATATAAACTCTTGATGTTTTGTCTACTGAAAACATTTTTTGTTGGGATTCTCCTTAGTTAATGCCAGACATACAAAGAAAAAAACCATCTTCAAACAATATTTATACTGAAAATGAGAACATGTTCAACAAATACAACAAATAGATAAAAGTCAAATAATTTTATAAGCTCAACATCAGCATACACTGACATTGTCGAACCGATGCCATCCAAACATGCATTGATAGATTACGACCCATTGTTTTTTTTTCTCTCTTACCTTTTCTTTTCGACAATCAATATCGAATCTATTCACGTATGCGTATTTTCAAAACGTTGAACGTTCAACGAACGCTAAATATGTAACCGTGGCCTAGGTCAGAAGTTGGAGAATATTCAACCTTCCCAAGTTTATTTAGCATGAATATTTTGAAATTCAATGCAGAGTGTTGCTGTTTGGCCTTAAGAATATGGAATCGAACATTTTTTGTAAGAGCCTACACATCTAGCACAACTCACACAATTGTGTGTATCAAATATTGGCTAAAAATTCAAAGTCATCGCTAATCGAAAAATCATAATCCCACTTGTTTTCACGTGAAGTATGAACCGGCATCATCATCATCATCAACATCAGGCATCGAACACAGCTCAAATTTCCAGATAGGTCAAATGACGATGATTTTTGTTGTGAGTTCATATATGTAAAAACGAGTCAATCGATTGGCAGTCACGCACTTAGCACACACGATTGACGACCACACAATTGATTATTAGCACGCAACCCGTATCGAATCTATCGGGAATTTGAGCATTGAGTTGCCTTTTTTGTTTGTTTTGAAGTGCACAATCGAAAAATGTTCGCTCCAATTGTTGGATACGCAGTTGCATCGGCCAAAAACCCAAGGTGATAATGGTGTTTGTGCGTTTTCAATGACAGCCACGCTATTTTGCAACAACCAATATTCCCAAGATTCTGAAGTGATTTTTCAATCAATCAATGTTATAGAGGTGCAAAAAAGCGGACCGTCTGGCCATTGGGTTTTCAAATGTTTGTTTTGTTAAATACTTCAATGTGATTCAATGATTGCAGCCACTTTCGATAGCTTTGACATTAACAAGCAACATTTTTTCGGTTTTTGTTGTTGTTGGTGCAACTCAAGTGGTAGATGCAAAAAGCATTTATTGAGCCATTCAAATCTCTTGATATAAAATCCAAGAGTGGACAAAACTAAGTCGTTCAGTTAAGTGAAATTTTGCCAGTAAAAATGTTTATAATGATGAAGTTTCAGTTTACTATGACGTTTTAACAAACAAAAAAAGTATTATGTGCTTCTGCACCTAGGTTACCTCATCTTTCGATGCAACTTTTCACCATTATTTGGGTGAATTTCATAGCTATTCCAGTTAAATGCTTTAAAACCAACTCAATATGTTCATTACGCATCGTGTCTCAGCATATTTAGCGAAAATACCATAAAATGGCTCTATATTTTAAGACCAAATGCGTCTTTTTATTTTGTAACCGCTTTCCGTTGAACCACCACCACGGATTACTTCAAGTTGGAATCCCGCATTTTCTTCGTATATTTTTTTTATGATTACAAATGTTTTGTGCGCTTCGTATATTTGTTTTTTTTTGTTCTTACCTTTTTATTACGACATTATGTGTAGAACTGTGTGTTTTCACTGGGTGAAAATAAAACTCACTGATACTTTGGTGTTTATTTTCTTTTACTGTTGTTTTTATTCTCTTTCACTTTTGTTTTTTTGGTTTTTATGACCGGATACCACTGACAACCATAATAACTGTGTAATTCAATTTTCCATTTTCTCTTTCTTTCTGCTGTTCGTGTTTTGTTTCGGCGTAGTAAATTCACTGTCGTTCGATGTCTTTGTCTGTCCGCTTTGTTTGTCATATGATAGATTTCAAACGGTTGTTGCAGCGTTAACGTAAGGCTTCTTTGTTCACATTTATGTTAAAGCCACAAATGAAAAATAATGGAATGGATTTACCATAAAAAGACAACATCAATTGTAATGGCCAATTTTAACAAATGCTGAAAAATTTACATGTGATCATTTTTATCCCATGACGAACATTATGAGATAGTGGATCAAGATTCAGGCCATTTTGAATTCACTTAAATGTACTACAGTCAACGATATAAAAAAAAATAAACGCATTTCAAAGTGCATTAAGTTCATTGATATTTCTCTTTTCTTGAAATGATTTCTACATCATATTACCATTATAGAGAGTCCCATTTATTGAAAATTGAAATGTTTTATTTCAATTTAAACTTGAATTCTCGAGAAAGCTTTTCAAGCGATTGATTTAAGAACAAAAATGGAGTTTGGAAAAAAAAATCAGGTTAGGAATGCTTTCAATTATCAACCTATAATGCGGTTATTCGAAAGCGATGAGGAATTATGTTTCTCAAGAGTGTTTGCAAGTGAAATTGAAAACCTGTAAGTAGCATTGGACATTACCAAAGGGTTTTTTTTCCTTTCGGTTTTATGGCCCGTTTTCGCAATGAGAATTAACATTTCTTCGGGAAAAACAACATTTTATAGCTGTGCAAAGAATCAATGTTACGGTTATTAAACAATTTTATTTCATGGACGAAATATTTACTCAATGCATTCATCTGAGCCATTCATAGAACAGCTGCAAATTGCCGTAGACAACGCAAAATAAAATCGAAAAGTAAACGGAAAATTTCATTCACAAATAAATTTGTACGGTAGCTCACCATGAAGCTATGATTAATTATCGAATTTGTGTATGTCGACATGTGCAAAACCAAACCCAAAATTCGAAATTTATTCTTAACGTCAACAAGAACAAAATGAATTATAACGTGCCTTTATTCGTATGATATCGCGAATAAAATTTGACGTTCATGCGTAAAGAGTATCTCATGAAATTCATTAATCATTACTTGATTATTCATTACTCATCTGTGCCTTTAATGCCGAAATAGTTCGTTGAACTTTTTTTTTCGTTTCGAATTATAAACAACGACTCGAATGAAAAATTACTCATAAACGTAAATATAAATTAATTTTGGTGTGTCAAATTGGTTGGTCGTGAACAATTAGCAAGCACTGTGGTTTAATGGATTTTCTCTGGAATTTTGCACTTTTCATTGGATGTAAATTGAAATTACTAAATTCCTAAACTGAGGAAAGTTTAAAACTAATCGCAAAGTTTTTTTTTGGCGTCAGATTCACATTCAAAATCAATACTGATCGAATATTCCAATAATCTGTTGTGTATTAATTTCACAGCAATAACTCCCAGCAATGCAAGAGTGTTTTTTTTTGTTGTTGCTGTAAGTCGAATACTAAAACCTCTTATCTATTTGTGACAGCGTACCGGAAAAAAATTGCAAATGATTTCATCATAAAATTCGTTTTCATTGGGATAAAAAGTCGTAACGCGGAAATGCGTAACCGGACATAATAAAATGTGATTTGATTGGAATATGTCATAAAAAACGTTCAAAGCTATAAGCGGATGGTTTTGTTGTTTATCATCCATGGCAACGAGAATTTCTAGGAAAATTCTATGCGCTGTGTACACATCCGTAACAGCGACAAACATATAAATCCTCAACAACAACAAAAAAATAGAATAAATTCTAAGCCCATGGGTTCGAACGCTTCCAAATATTCTATGACATTTCATTCATTTTCATAAAACCTTTTCAACTTGAAATCAAATCATAACCATCCAGAAAATCCCTTGACCATTTCTCCATTAATCAAACTGTGTGCAGCTCGACAAAAAGCACATCGGGCGTGCGTGAGTGTGCTTGTTCCGTTGTATACAATTGCTATAGCAATCGCGTTTATATGCATCATGACTATATTATCTAAATATGTTACAGATCAAGTGCGGGCGTTCGAATTTACAAATGATAGTAAAAAAAACGCAGCCCAGGAATAAGGCAAAAAAAACACAGAGAGAGAGAGAGGGGGAGAGAGAAAGAAACGAAACTATCCCAGTGTATAAATTCATAAACAAGATCGAAATGGATTATGACATGTCACGACAAAAAAGGCGGACGTAATTTTTTACGGTTTTATAGTTTTTGATGTGACATTTGATATGGTGTGTACGTGTTTTGGCTATTTGTCAACCATTGAAGACTGAAAAACCCTTCATTCTCATCACTCTCAAAATGAGTGCGTGATTGTAATTTGAACATATAAAATCCCTTGAAATTTAGATACACATCACAAACAAAAACCAGCGACCATTTCGCTCATCATGCGGCCAAATTGTAAGTTTTTGTGTGTTGCATCAGATGCCCATCGTCACATCGAGAGTATAAAATCAAAATGAGATCGAGAGAAAAACCGAAAAAGTTTTTATTTTTGACTTTTTAAATATGAAAATTCCAAAGCGAAAATTGTGTGTTGTTCGAGTTGGTGCTATGGCAAGTAGACTGCATGCGTTGTCATGTTGTGTGATGTGAGTGTGTGTGTGTTTGTGTTGGTGTTCAAGAGGCTGCATGCCGTTTTGCATGAAGAGTGTCATAATCACGAGGAAAAAGTTGAACGACAACCGAGGCTTTCACACGGAAACGAGAGAAAATCAACCAACAAATCAAGTAAAGCATCTGCATCACTGAACAAAACACTTCAGAAAACCCAACAAACAAAATCGTCTCATATTCATAACTTTGCACCATTGGCGAAAACAACATTGTAACAGCTGAACATTATAGCAGTGCCTTTCTAAATTGATAGTTCGTACATGGGCAAATGCAACGGCATGAATCTGACGATACATTTTGACCATTTTCAAGCAAACAAAGTTTGTCGGCTTTCTAATAGTTAACCGAATTTATTTTTTAGTCGTAATCGAATAGTTTCGAATTGAAGTCCATTTCTAAACAACAACAACAACAAAAAACAACTTAATATTTGATAAAAAAAATCGCAATAAATGAATGTTGTTTAAAAATGTTGGAATTTTCATCATCAGACGTTGCTTATGCAAATGTGCTGCTTTTGTGTTTGCATGTGTGTGTGTGCATGTGATGACGCAGAGAATTTTAAGCGTGTCGTCACACACATTTCAAAAACTTTTCGATTGCTCGAAATGCTACTGCACATATGCCACTTAAACCAGCTATTAGTGAATTTGATATGTGACATTCCTCACCACATTCTCTTTCTCTCTTCTTCTCCATCTCTCTCTTTCAATCTCATTCATTCATTCCTCAACATTTTATTTGAACGTAATTTCCCTTGAAAATTATGCCAAAACAGATTTTATGGCTTATAACTTTAATTCGCCAAAAAATAGATGCCAAAAGTTGTCGAGCTTTCATTCACTATGATTGCACGCTGAAAGTTTTATCCAAAGAAGTACTTATTCGTTCAGAATTGTTGTATGACAGTTTGTTGATGTTTGTGGTTTGGATCGGTGACTAAAAAATCGACTCGCACATAGTTATATATGTATATATTGTGGAATAGACTTGCTGATGAATCGTCGTCAATCAAGCGAAAACTTAAAGGATATTTCTGTTCAATGACATTTGATCGAATGTCACAGTAGATATACTATGTTTACATTTCATGTTTACTTGTATAACTCTTTTTTTTTTAATCCTCTCGGGATTTTTTTGTTCACCACTTCAAATAAGTGTTTCGAGAACAATCTTTCAATACAGCACTTTTCATTTTTCAAACATATACTTTGGGCGAAAAAAAAGAGAAATTGTTCGCATCCGGTAAACTTGTTATCATTTCATCCCATTCAATACGGGTGCATTGCGTTTGATACAAAGTCCTCAACTTTACCACATGCAACACACTTTCATTACATTTATTTTGCACAACTACGATTTTTTTTTTCATATTAAAAGGCGAACCAGAAAAAAAATTGTTTGCTGAACATAAAATAAAGTTTATTTCTTTGCCAATCACGAATATTGTCACGTTTACAATGGTGAGAGATGTGATGGGTGGGTGTATTTCGGTATATGGCTATGGCCAGTGTAGTTTGGTAAAGAAAGAAAAAAATGTTGTTTGTTGGCACAAAAAGTGAGAAAAAAAAGAAGTTGATTGAAGTAGTTAAAGGAATGGAATAAACGAAAGCAAATCAAGGGAAAAAAACGATACTCAAGTATTGGGTACGAAAGGTATTTTCGAATAACCATAAGTTTTTGAGGGGGAGAAATAACGCACACACGATCGCAAGCTCCCAAATTGCATGCTATTTTATGGATAAAAGTAGAAATTTACTTAGCAACAACACAAACACTTACGACATATTCAATCAAAACTTCGGTCTGATTACCGACTACCATGAATTTGCGAAAAAGTTTTTTTTTTTTATTTACCTCATTCGGACAGTGGTGCACATAATCAAGCGCATCTATTTTTTTTCAGTGGTCTGATCTATTCAACCAGACTATTGCCATCGTCGTTATGTTCCATTTTTGGTGTTTTACTATCTTCATTTATTTCATTTGGTATACCAAATGCTATCATACATAAAGAATGCTTCATGCGCCTTGTTACATGCAAGTTTTTGTTGGTTGGTACGGTTTTGTCGTTGATGGCCGCTACTGTTTCCTCTAAACTAGACTACATTACACATATATAAAACTATGCGTTGTTCGTACGTGTTTTGTAAAAGACTTTATTTCTGACATATCATGATCCGGTGCTTAACAGCAGCACGAGGCAAACAAAAAATAAATGTTGTTCCCGGTCGACAAAAACTGGAATAAATTAAGATGGAGAGAGTTTTTGTAGTGGCTCTTGACATCTCACTCTGTATGCTATAATGAACTTCATGGTTCGAAAATTTTTGCCAAACAAAAGTTGCGCGTATGTGTTTCCGGCTTCATTAAATATACCGATTTTAATGAAAATGCGAGAGAGAAAGGAAGGAAAAAAAAAATATTCCAGCAAAATCATTGTGTTCACCAATGGATGTTGGCTCATCCATAAATAAATCGGAAGTCGATTGAAATGCGTTCAATCTTCGGAACCAAAATCAATGAGTTGATGATCTGCAATGCGAAGGCTCAACTGTAGAGAAACAGCGGCAGACGAGCGAATATAAGTAAACGAGCAAAAGTTCGATAATTTAATCCGGTATTTCGAAAGTTATCGGTTTTGGTGTAGGCAACCATTTATGTGAACACAACACTCAAAATGGTTTCCAACGAAGGGCAACGAACGCATTGGAATCATTTGTTTTCAAACATTTTGCTGGCATTGTTTACACTCGGATTCGCTTAATCGACAGCCGAGATAGGACATGTAATTCAATTCGATGTGATGCCATTTAAAATCTGATGCAAATCAGCCAGAAGAAAAGCGAGCAGTTAATGATCATCATAAAGCAGACAGAAAGCGAAGGAAGAAGAAGAAAAAAAAATAAGTATTCTAAAAATGTGTATAAAAAGTCATTGAGAGCGAGAGATATCAACGAGTGTATATCTGCTCATTGAGTTTTTTCAAAAAAAAAAAATGAAAAGAGAAGAAGGGAAAGTAGCACAAAAATGGTATGTGTGCATGGCACTGGAACGGGTGTCGTGTTTTTTTCTTGAGAGAAGCGCATTGAGTAATGTCGGATAACAAAGAGCCTTAAGTAGAACTACTTCAAAACAAAGGCAAAAGTATTGCAAACAATTACACATAATAAGAAAATTCCGGCTGTGTGATGTTGTTTGTTTGTGCGTGAGCAGTCGCACGCTCGCGCCTCATTTTTTCCCTCCATTATATGTAATATCCAAGACCAGTGTTTCCTTTGTTCTCAGCCATCGTCAATTCGCCAGCTACGTAATGTAATTGTAATAATAGCTTATCTTAAAGCTCAACACTGTTAAGTAAATTTTCTGTTTAAAATCATGTTAGAGTCTCATGTAGATTTTGATTTTCATCAGTCTCTCCTTTCGTTTATATTCTCGTTATTCTCTTTCTTGTGCTCTCATCAATGCTCTTTTGTTCGCCGTGGCTCACTCGCCCATCCAGCTCGTACTCACTTGTTTGCGCTGAGCTTTTCGCGAGAATTTTTCCATCTTTGCAGCATTTTTGCTTTGTTTTTTTTTTTGTACATAACTGTTTCGCATTCCTTTATCTCCGATTTCATTAAGCGAACACTGCTTGTTGGCTGCTATGCGTCGATAAACGGATGGCGTTGCATGCCATGTAGCCAGGACTTGGCTTTGATGCTTCTTATTTTTTGTGTACAACATTCATTTACACAAATACGTGTGCGATCGTATTTATTTTCGCTGAATTTGTTTTTCACTCTCTCATTCTTTCACTGTTCTTTTGCTGTGAGATAAAAGAAAAGTTTTAATTGATTCTACTCTATTGACATAGTCAAGTTCTATTTAGCTAGAGATTTTCTTTATTCTTCGATTCTTATGTTGCTTTTCCTTGTATCGAGCGCATGTGAGTGTGCGTTGAATGTATGTTGTAGCCAAAAAAAGAGGGGGGGAAATAAGCGGACAGTGTGGGAAAAAGCAACAGTAAGCTCATCATTGAGACATTGAAAGAATTGTGTTGCACAACAAAATCATGACGACAATCAATTGAGCCAGAGCAAAAGAAAAAGCAATCACGATTCTGTTTCATCAGAAAAAAGACATGAGAGATAGCAGCTAGGTGTACAACACACAGTATACACTGTACAAACCAGATTACACAAAAGTGTACACGGTACAACACTGTTTATGGTGTCACACGCGACCATTGAATGAAGCTGAAAAGAAAACATGGCCGAATCAAAGCTTCGTAAATCAAGAATACAGTAGGCGAAGGATTATGTACGAATTATTTCGATTTGTTCTTGCCGTTGCCTTCACCGTCACCAACATCAGCCGTCCATCCGTATGCAATAGCATTCGAAGAGAGGCTTAAACTTTTCCAAGTCACATTCATACGACCGACCACTATTAATTACACTCTGTTTCGCGCAAAGTTGAAAATCCGATTCGATACGATTATAGACACTCATAAACAAACGAAACTGAGGCTGAACGATGTAATTGAGCGAGAATCCAACAAAACAGAACAGAAACACATACAATAACATGGTTACTAATAATGATCGATATTGCTTTGCGTGGGATGCAGGCACAGTCAATCTACAAGTGATGAAAGAACAGATATGATTCGCTCCACAGTATCAACAATTTACTACACCAGAGAGATAAGAATTCTTTTATAAGAAAAGAAAAACACACAAGATGAAAAACATTTTGCCAAGCTTTGGCGCCTACACAAATATATTCTTAAATCACAAGCCTGACAAGACCAACTTCAACGTTTAACACGAACACGAACACAAACACGATCAACACAAATATTATTCTCTTTTCGCTGAAACATTGTACAAATAAGTTTTCCATTGTGTGTGATCTGCAATCAGATAATGATTGTAATACGAACTTTGAATTTTAGTTTTGGTGCTAATCATGTTTTTTTTTTTTTAATTTGATCCTTTAAGTTGATAATTCAAGGGGTCATGGTTTGATATTTCATCTAGAGCATTTTACAAATTTTCGTCTTAATGTTTGTTAATAAGTATGAAAATCTCGAGTGAAACTCACTGAAACAAACAATTCACTGGAATTGAATCTTATGAATTCAAAATCATGTTTAACAAAGCGCATTCAAATGATTCTATGCATTCTTTCGGGGAGCATACTTTTTCTGCAATTCGAATCTATTTTACTCGTTAAGCTCATTTATGTATAATCCAGTATAAAAGACTAAAAGATTCGTGGATTTACAGTAAAGGTACATCAACTGGTTGGATCTTAACCCGAAATTGTCAAGATTCCAAGAAATGTGATTGAGAACTCCAACGATATTGAATTTATTAAGGCATTTGCGTTTAAAAAACCCGTTTTCACAAAGCATTCCATTCGTATATTTTTTTTTTCTAAAATCATGATTAACTTTGGTCCTTTAAGTCTTGAACGCAATGTGTAAGAGAGAAAATGTTGCAATTTACTTTTCCGCAGTGAATGTGCTTATAATCAAGGCTGGTTTTGAAACTACGTACATGAGAATACAATATAGGTAACCGTAACAACAGCAACGCACAAAGTTATAGCCGTTGAAGCACGAAAATGTACAGAGAGAATCAAACAACGATATTTAAAGAAGGCGATGTTTTTTTTTTCATCAGGAATTTTTGAGGCATTCTTCAATTGAATTCAACTTTGGAATTAGTTTTTTTTTGCACTTATTTTGTTGGTTTTGTCAAGTTGTTGTCAAGACATTTTTGTATGCTATGCCAAGCTCGCTTCCGATATTTGCATTGTACCTACATTTTTCTCTCTCTCTCTCTCTCTCTCTCCCTCTCTATTCGATGTTTGAATGCGTATGTACCAGCAAGTGTATGTTTTGATGAAATGTAAAAGTAATCCACAAACAAAACACATGTGCTGACTTTAAGCTTTGTGCACTTGCAAAAATTCGCTTCCGCACACAGTAAAGTGCCCCAGCCCAAAAATGAGAGAGAGGGACAGGGACAGGGAGAGGGAGAGGGAGAGAGAAAAAGAATCGAAAATAAACTTGAAGGTATTTACATTCGTGGCCATACTTACCGTATAATTTTGTTGTCGTTTCGTTTTCGTTGTTATTTTCATCGTTGTCGTCGTCTCCGTTTTTTTCTCTCTCGGTAATTTGAACGACATATGCGCATTATTACAACGACATGTATCCTTTTCGGCAGAGGGCTCTCTTTCTCTCTTTTCGGGACGAATTTTTTTTTTCTTCTTGCCTTTGCACTTTGATCTAGTTAGCATATTTAAATATGCATATTATTAGACATATAATGTACGCATACACAAAAGGCAACTCCTCATCCGGGCCTAGAATGCAAAAAATACACATCGATAACACGCATCAATGCTATCACTTTCTCTGACTCTCTATCTCTCTCATTTTTTTCTATGTGAGTATATTTCTATTTATTAAACAAATTTTCTCTCGCTCTCTCTTTTTCTTTTTTCAAATGGTTTTGCTTTCGCCATAAAAAAACGCACGGTAAAATTTCAGTGTGTACCGCACAAATATGCAAAAGACATAATCTCAAATAGTCGAACATAATGTAAAATACATATTTAATTTATCCCGAGCGACACATGAGCATATGTGTGATGTTCCCTCCATATTTGTAAGTCTTTTTTTTGTGTATTCCAATTCAAAGTCTTTTTTTTTCATTTTCTGAGCGTCACGATGCTCTCTTTCTCTCTCCATGTCTGTGTTTCTTTTCTGCGGTAAAGAAAACCGTTTGATGATGAACAACGAACATTGAAATTTGGTTTTGTCTTTGATATTGTTTACTTAATGTATGCGACATTTTATCGCGTACACTCACTGCTCACGCCCTCATATCGAGAGGAATATCGCTCGATTATTCAAAAATGTATAAATGGGTATAAGCTTTAAAGCTAACTTTTACCGTTGAATTAACCATTTTTACATGTGCACAATCTACATATCATCAACGTTTCTTATTCGTTTGGATTCTCTTCTTCGACTTTATCAACATTTTTGCAACGTTTGTCTTCCTCGTTTTCTGCACATTTATTACCATTTTTCTTCATGCTTTTGCAATTGCTTTTGGAATTGAAGCGTTTAGTTTTTTTTTGCTTCTTCATTTTAGTCTCACACTTTTTGATCGTAGATGGGAGTGAGGATACATTAAGACGCTTGTGATGGTATCGATTCCAATATGAGTGAAAACAATTTGTTTTTTTTTTCTTTCACAAATCACATTTTTTTATAAGAGTTTTGTGTGCAGATGATGAGCTAAACATGCAATGCCATTGTCTTTTGATTGTTTCGTCACTTTTGTTCGTTTTAAAAGACTTTCATTGTTACTTATTTATTTATTTACTTTCGCTTTATTATTTCTACTGGGGCCTTTAAAACCCCTCTACGTGCATCTCATTGTCTGAAAACAAAACAAAAAAAAAACATTATTTCCAAAATTCCATCGTCTGATTTAAAGCTTTGAAAATTGATTCTTTAATAATTCAACACACTTCGGAGATTCACGGTTGAATCATCCACTTGCGTGTGCATTTGGTGTGAGTTAACGAACTCTCAAAGTATCAAGTAAGCGATTTTCAGAAAATCACTTATTGTCGCTTCATATTATGTAGAGATTAATTTTTTTTCCCATTCATTTTCCTTGACACATAAGTCTACCGTGAATACCAGTCTTTTTTTTTTCTATGAATAGCACTGAAACCTCCACCACATCATCACACCCATTGGTATTGATGACAGATTTTCGTGTCTATAGCAAATTCAATAAAACTCGACACCCAAAAAAAATGTGTGTGTGTGTGTAGCGCCAGGCAGTCTGTTTGATGTTAAATGCCAATGTGAGTGTTATTTGAACGGAAAAAAACCCAAAACAGAAAATATCTTTGATACTTTAGGCATAAAAATAAGTTTATTTTCATCACTCTATTTATGCTTCATCAATTCTCATTTAACACGATTGAAAAACAATTCGACAATAAAATCGAATGGTGAATGGTGAGAGGTTAAAGCGCTGCGACAGACAAATCGACGATTTTTTTGTTGCTTTATCGGTATGCGTATCAAATTGGAAATATGTGACTGTTGTCAATGTCTTTGGATCACTTACTTTCGGCGACGCTGCTTGGTTGACGTCAAACAAACTCGCTTGTCTATGGAAAACCTCCACTTTTAAGTGAAACGCCTAATCGCGGTTAATAGGTCTGGGGCGTATAAAATGAAGCTGTGTATTGAGCTTAATTTAGTTTAATGCCATATTTTCGATAGCAAAAATGGATAATAAATAGCGTGAGATTGGTGTACGCCAGACTCAATTCGTGTGACTAATTATTTAAAAATGAGCACATAAAATCATTTGCTTGTTATTCAATGACTCGCAGGCATTTATAAAAGTTGAAGTTAAAAATATGTTTGAGCCCTTTACAAACTAAAATCAGAAATGGATTGATTCATGAAAAAAAAAGTGATGCCATTGGCAAAATGTGCTGTTTCGGAGTTTACAAAATTAAATGGTTTCAATTCTTTTGAGAAATTCACAATGATATTCAGGTTAGAAGCACGCTTTTGCCACCCAATAGTCCAATATTGCATTGCAGCCATGCAACGATTCTGTTGAAAATTGTGATATTGCCATTTGCGAAGCGTATCGCCATCATTTCACACGACACTCAAAAGGAATCAAAGCAATACAAAAGCAGCGACTATAATGGAAACATGTCTTGCAAACTCAACACAACCGAATCAAAAGGAGCACAAGAAAGAATGAACAAAAAAAATAAAACATGGCTCTCGTCCTTTGACACACAGAGGAAAAAAAATTCGCTTTGCTCCGAGAATCCGTCAAAGTGTTGAAGTACATCAAAATCGAGTTGTGTACCGAGTTAAAATGGATGGGAAATCGTGCGAAATGAATTCACTTATTGTCTGTCATGCGGCATTTTGAATGAAATGAAATAAATGAATTTAATGGCAGCAGCAAGAGAAAAAGTGAAAAAAAAACAGCGAGTCATTGGCGTTGGCAGTTGGCAGGCACACAGGAATGGCGTGTGAACAAGTGCCGACTGTCTACCCAATTGTAAATTTGATTTGTGCCCAAAATGAGAAAATTAAATTTTAAATTAAATTATTTCCAAACGATTTTTACCTTTCTCGAATTGAGAAAGCACGAGCCGAATATGAGCCCATGTTTTTTTTTAATTTGTTCGTTCATTCGGGGCAATTCAGGCGAAAACATAAAAGAATGAATCCGTCACAGTGGTGTGATGTTGTGCAAAATTGCACAAAACTCTCTTCACTTCGTGAAACATTCAAACGCATTGGAAATGTAATTTCGTACCACGAGCAAATAATCAATCAACACGTTCGTCGTGTTCTAGAATATATTTAAATCTGTCGTTGAATATAAATGAAATGTGGAAATACAAGCACGAAGCGTTGAATTTTGCAAAATTAAAACAAATACAAAGGCAGACACTTTGAATAACACTTAAATTTTAATTAATTGCCTGTTACGGTTTTATTCACCAGAGAAAAAGAGAAAGAGATGGCAGATTTCATTCGTATAAATTGCTTAATCATTGAATTTGTTTGGTTGCTAATCTGTCAAAATACAATAAAAATTGAGCTCATCAATGTGGCTCTGTGGCAAACAATATTTCGATATATAGAAACCCTTTGTCTTTGTCATTCAACATTTTACATTTCTCGCTCATAAATATTCGATTGAATCGAGCGGAAAACATTTTTCAATTGTATGTTGATACCTCGATCCTATTCGGCAAATGCGATCGATGTGTGACACCAAAAAAAAAAAAAAAAAACAAAACAAAACGATTAACAATTGACGGAAACCGCCCCCAAACATATGGTTCCATAATCGTTTCACACAATGGATTTGCCATGCTTGGAATGATGAAAAATGAATTGAAATATTTTGTCGTAGTGTTTGTTCTGTGCATGTTGAAACTGGCATTGAAGACGGAAAACCTTTCCTCCCAAAAAAGACGGCTCGATACGGAAACGCAAAAGAATGTTGTGAATAATAAAATTCACATCCATCTCATCAATTCGGAGTCATAGCGAGTGTCTGCTTGACATGGCATACACAGACAGAACAAACGATATAGAGCGAAAGATTTGAGCTTAGTTTGTTCTATTTCGGTTGGTTGGCAAGCACTTTTGCACTGGAATATACTTTCCTTTTATTTCCCCATCACAATCCATATTTCGTTGGTTGTTGTTGGATATGCTAGAAAATGTCCTGAGCTGCTTAGCAGCTCCTTTCAGTCGATACCGGCAAGTGTATTCAGCTGTTAGTGTTTGCGTTGGCAGCTGAAGCGTTAATACATACATCGTCTAACAATATTAGTGTCATTTGCAGTTATATTATAAAAGTTCTCCCCATCCATACCGTCTTCTGCATTTACCTCGCACTGTATGAGGTTTATAAAAGTTTTTGGTCTGGGTTCGTTTACGTCTTTGGTTGTTCGTTGGCTGTTTTGCACATTCAACAACCGAACATTTCAATGAAAATCCGTTTGCCAGAGAGATTCTTCAACTTCCATACACAATCCATCACACAGGCACCGTGTGCTCACTTTCGCAATCACAACGATGCAGCCGCCTTTTACAGTCTTTGGCCATATCTTCAACTACAAATATACATACAATACACACAAACATACCAAACATTCAAACATGAACAAAATTAAATAGAGAGAGAGAGAGAGAGAGAGAGAAAGAGAGAGAGAGAAACAAAAACAGTAAAAACGTTAACGCAATTTATTTTATTGATTCTGACTTTTGATCATTTGTGTTCATTACACATACTTGCGAAAATGTAAAATTGCGACTGGGAAAGCAGCGAGAGACAGTGAAATGGTGAGACAGCGTGACAGCAAATTTTCGAATGCTTGCAAGAGCACACACACTCATATTGGCTCTGTCATTTGCCACTCTCTGATGTTTCGCCCATTTCACTATATTTTATCCAATGGTTTTTTATGAAGCAATCGTTGCACTCTTCTCACGGAACAGCCAGGTAATAAAAGCGAATGCAAAGTTTCCATCAAACGAAGTTTCATGTCATGGAAAATGTTTTAACCTAGTTCTATGCACACATGATACCGGCAATATTGCACTCGAAAATGGAATATGCATTTCGGGCGACTTCATTTTGCCACGTTTCTTCTTTCATATCCACATGAACATTGAACACACACACACACTCACACACACACACGTGCACATATCCCCATCGAATGCACTATTTTTGAGCGGTTTTATTGGCATATTTCGGTGAACGCGAATTTTCATTGGAATAAACATGACGGTGCCAAATTTATTCGCATTTCACATATATTGAAATTACATGTTCGCTTGCTCTTTAACGGGCGAACATCAATTTTAAGGTGTTTTTTGCTCTGCATTTTGCCATGCATTTCAGTGAAGAGCATGGAGTCAGAGTGAACACACACACTTGCACACAAAAAACCCATCGAGAATATTTATTTTTATGCATTTTTATGAAGAATGATGATTTTGTAGAAATGCGAAAAATGGAGAGCCAGAAACACACACATTATATGTGTACATACAATATATCGTAATGTCGATGAAAATATTCGAATCGTTGAAGGTATACACACGTTGACGACGACCGACTGTGAGACTAAATCATGTGTAGAATGCAGACGCTGGCGGGCAAAATGGTGCATGATTTTCAAGAGAGCGTTTCAACCGAAAACATGAAAGATGAAATTTCAGCGCAACATTCCGTTTTTACTCAACAAAAATATTCGGTCTCCGGCGAATGAATGAAAGAAGAAAAAAAACACGAAAATTCGTGCATAAAATTGGTTTTTTCGCATATCGGTTAAACCGTGTGTATAAGTGATTTCGACGAGACGCCTCAACCATAAAACATGTAGTCATTTGCAAAAATCGCTGAAGAGATGGCGAGAAAAATAACTAATCCGAGAAATTTGCTGGAAAAAATGTTTTTGTACTGAATGATATAGAACGCAACAGCGATAGAGAGAGAGAGAGAAAGAGAGAGAGAAAATGGGTAATGGAAAATAATTGAACTGAAAAATCACAACGCAACGTCTCTTTACATGGTGAAAATTCCAATCAGCATGCTCAAGTGTGTGTTGGTGTGTGTGCATCAAAGCCCATTTCGTCAAAAATCGTTAAGATTTCGCTCGTTCGATGTATGTCATGACTGCAAATCAGTTGTGAAGTGCCATATTTGCATTCAATATCACATTAAAAAAAGGAAAAAAAAAACAGAGAAGAAAAATCAATATCAGCAACTGGTTTTTCCTTCCATTTCATCGAACGTTGAGAAATTTTGATATTTCTTATTGGAAAATGTCGACAAAAACAACAACAACCAAAAGTGCTCACCATTTCATCGATAATATAGAGGTTCAGTGGTACTTTGTTTTCAAATAAATTTCACTCGGCAGAAAAGCAGATTGTGTATTCAAAGTTGAAAACTAGCTGATCCTTCGAGAATACCACGAAATCGATAAGATTCAAATATGTCGAAACCGAAGAGAAAGAAAGAAGAAAAAGCGGACCAAAGGAGGAAAAAAAACTTTCACATCTCAAATGGAGAAGGACACGTGCATTTTCTGACATAATAATCAGTTGCTTGTTGTACATGTCGAATTACGAAACGCAACATGAAAAAGAAGCGAAAAAAAACAACTCACACGCAAAAATATATGAACTGAGAGCGTAAAAAGGCAGAAAAAAAACAGAGAAAAAAGCGGAAAAATGTAGCAACAAGAAATGCTTGAGCATATTTTTTTTTGGCGAAACGATGCGCTATATGTGAGCGGTAGCCATCTCTTGAGCCGACGAATAACGGAAATTGGTTTAGTTTTGTATTCTTCGTGCATGAAAGTTTGTTTATCGTTGCTGATATTTGAGAAAAAGATAATACCAATAACACAGCCAACAAATTTTCTGCTTTTTGGAGCATTTGCCCCAGTGTGTAAGTGTGTGTGATCATGTGTATTTATATATACATATATGTGCTGCCCTAGTCCCGAGTGGGCATTGAGATTGGGTTATCAACGTCTCTGTTTTTTCAGTATAAATCGGATAACGAGCAACAAAATCCGTTACATTGCGGTACCGACAAAAAAAAAATTTGTTCAGTTGCTTAGTCTGATGGTGTGTTTGGTTTCGTAGCAATCGGGAGATTGAGTAAGCGAAACAAATGAGGAAAAGAGAAGGGGAGCTGAAGCTTTGTGTATATGCCTGTTACTAATGCATACTTATAAATTCAAAATATGAATGCTAGAAATGGCAAACCAGGCCATTGACGAACAGAAAAAAAAACCCGCTCAAGCAAACAAATATTGATCTTATACGGTTGACTGCGCTCGGATTTATTGGATACGGGTGTGGGTGCGAGAGTGTATGTGTGTAAATGTGGATGTCTATCGAAAATAATATAAAATCCATATCTCAGATTCTTCAGCACACATAAAATTATACCTACATTTAAATGCATTGCAAAACAATATCGATATTATTTGTATTACTATTTCGTTTCAACTGTGCGATGCTCAGTCGTGCCAATGCACACACACACACACACACACACCCACAACAAAAAGAACATATTCGATAATTCGCTTGATCCAAAGCTTCGATTGATATAACAACAACAACAACAACAACAACAACAAAGAGCTGAAAGAGAAACGAATGATAAGAGTTGAAAAGTGGAGAGAAAATATGTTGCAAAAATAGCCATAACATTTACTAACCAATGGTCATTAAAATGAAATGATAACCGATGATTTGGCATTTTCCCGAAAGGACGAGCAGGTATTTGATAGCACTAAGCTATGCCATGGTTATTTTGAATACATCACGTACTTCGATGGAAATGTTTTTCATCGTTGAACTATGGCCGAAAAATGAGCACCATCGATAACAGAGCAAAGCCATGAGTTGGGTTGGATGGGCAGAAGCTCAGCTGCTGGACAAACGGTTTTTCTCGATAATGTGTTTAATGGTATGATAACATTGGTCAAGGAAGCTTAAACATCGACATTTTTTTTTTTCATTCTCTCTTGTACGTTCAATATCGCTTGTTGAATGCATTGAAGCAACGTTCCTAATTTGATTGGTGAACAACAACAAATAATAAAAACACAAGTGATTCATTAGATGTCAACATCTCTCTTGTTTCTAGCTCAAGCTGATGTAAATCCTACACAAATACGATTATTTATGAAATTGAAATGACTTTCATCACAAATTGGAGCTTAAAGCTTATAATTAACTAAAAAAGAAACATAATTTAAAATAATTGCAATCAATTTTGTGCTTGACTTATAAGCGGATTCGGTAGAGCGAACAGTCACTACTCAGATAGTGCAATGGCATGATAATGCGTCAAGTGGACATTTAATGTTCGCAACGCTATTAATAAACGATACAATTTATTTCGAAAACAGTGCGGGCAACATTGTTTATTCATTGGATGGTAGCAAATTTACCCATTAAGAGGATACTTGATCGAAAATTATCAACACAAGCGAAACATTAAATTAGTCTCATAATTTCCTAGTTTATTCTAGACCTATTGAATTCGCATTGAAGTGTCTTTATTGACAACATTAGGCGTGGCAGTCTTACAAATCGATTTGAAATCGAATAAAAGGAGCAACAGGACTAAGAATGCTTCGGAAATGTTATTGAATGATGTTGTTTTTAAATTGCTAGCTCGGCAGCAATTATGGAAGTGGAGGGATAACTGTGACTTACAGTGAGTGAACGATTGAATAGCATCGGTATGGGGGCATCATTATAATCGTTCCGTAATTGCTATTGAAGGTTAATTAAAATTTATATCGATCTAGAATTGGTTCGCCTATCTTGTTGTTTGCTCTATTGTTCTTTCAATAAATTTCTTCGAATCATTCAAAACATCACTAATGCTTGTTAAATAGCCACGCCACAACAGTACAGACAACCGATTATACAATTACTTTTGCTGACTATAAAGTCTCTGCATGCGTTTTTTTTGTTGTTATTCCACTTATTATTTATTAGTGCTCCCTTTTCTTCTCATTTCATTCATTGTATAATGTATTTCACCATTTTCCATTTAAAATAAACGATGAAAAAAAAATGCGACCCTGATTAATTCGTGATCGACGTGTATTATAAGAGCAATGAAGTACGTTCAATACGTTATTAAATTAATATCACATTATTGGAAACGAGAATAATGAATAAAAAAAAATCGAATATTGAAGCAACGAACACAACAATAAATCAACAACAATGCGATTGACATAATGGCAGATTGAAAACATGGTTGATTGTTTATTTTTGCAATATTAATTCCCATGAAAAACGCACACAAGAGCTGTCGTTTTAGTGCATTTCCATTTTGGCTTTCGGTTGCCATTTATGTACTTAATTTCAGATTATGGCGTCAATAAATTGAATGCATGTGCTGTTTTTTTGTTGTTCGTGGTAAAATTATTTTCACCACTCACGTAGCTTTGGAATATTTTTGTTGTTGTTGTTGTCATATTAATATTGTGCTATGGCATTTCTATGGTAAAAAAAAAAACGCTTTTTTATTGACCTTTTGCGCCAAAAATTTACAACAAACCAGAAATATTCGTTGACATTTTTAGTTGGCCCATGTTAATATGGGTCACATTGGAACCCATTTTGAATAGATTTGATACAAATCATCGTCTCTATTGTGTTGTATGTTGTGCACAACATAAGCATATATAACATAAGCAGTTTATAATGGTTCACAAAATAAATGTTCCTGTCTCTCACATGAAATATGAATATTCTTTGCGGCTGATTAACTCTTTCATCATTCAAAACTAAATGTCATTTCAATAGATTGACCATAATTTGGACCATAGTCTCATTTTGATTGATTGAATGTGCCATTTAGAAAATATTGAAACGGAAGCTACATTTGGGTCAAATTTTATTTACAAAAAAAAAAAAAAAAATAATGCAAAATTCATCCTGAACACATGATGACGTAGTTAACCACAGCACGAACAATCGATTCGATAAATAGCATCGAAAATGGGAAAGAGAAACATTGGCGTAAAATGTGGTGTGTGTGTGTGTGTGTGTGTGTATGCTCGCTGCTCACCCGCACGTGTGTGTGTGTGCGTGGTTGCTGCTTATATTGATGTGCTGTTTATGATGATGATATTTATGGTTGGCATTCCATTTAAGCAACAAATGTCAACTGAATTTGGCAAAACCCAACACAGATTTCGGTTTTTCGGCAAATTTATAATTTAACAGATGCTTAATAAAAATGATGCAGTCACACACATTCAAATAAAAAACACACCACTCACACACACACACACATATCGAACTTATTCTGTCTTGCTCGTAATTTATCCCAAAACCACTTTCATCACTCCAACCAATTCAATGTGCTATTTTATCATGCCTTATAATGTTCTGAATTGCGTTTCGTCGTATATTCATCATTAAATTTCTCGGAATTGTTCTGCAATTGTGGATATATATAATATAGAAGCTCTTGACTTTATGGTATAGATAAAAACTCCTACATATGTTATTACTTCACCATTCGGAAGTTCTTGCAGCAATCATTCTTGGTTATGGCCATTTGTTTTCTTCGCCTGCATGTGTTCGATTACCAGTTACCGTAAAAAAAATGTTACATTGTACACCCCAAATGCAGCTAAAACCGCGTTTGGTGTAGTAACATGTTGATTTGGTTTTTCGCTTGCTTTTGAATTGTTGCAATTCCAACAAAGCAGAAAAAAAAAACAGCCAAATATTTGAAGTGCTCACAAAACCAAACTGATTTGATTTCACTTCGTTTCACTTTACTGGTTTTCAATCATGTTTTATTAGCTCGTTCAAATGTTCGCTTGTCGATTTTAATCAAAATAAAAAACAATTACATTCCATTCCATTGCATTGTGGGGGCGGCGTTGAAATGTGAGCTCAGCAAGTATAAAATAAATGAATTCGTGCATTTGGGTGAAATTTTTGAAAACATAATATAGAAAAATGGATGGTAAAAGTGGCAAACACATGACATGTGCGGATTGGGTAGCATGGATTCGAACGAAAAAAAAAAATCAACTATGTGTCAATACATAAATTAAAGTGGCTTTTGATCTGTTTGTATTGCGATTAGTCAATGTCATCACTTTCTTTGAAATTGTAAGCGAAGTACCACGTACGTCCTGTCAATCGAAAATGATCGTCACGTTTCCACAATAATATGAAAATACGCGTAAAATAAGCGCGTTACGAACATGGTTTTTCCTTCTCGCTCTCTCTCTCTCTCTCTCTCTCTCTCTCTTTCTCTTGGTTTTTTTGTTGTTGTTGCTGCTGCTGTTGTCAATGATTGTTATTGTTTGATTTGATAGAACGGTTTTTCGCAGGACCATTTAGCACGCATACCAAAAATCGAGATATGATAGAAAATTGTTTTCTAGACCTGCCATCGCCATTAAACGCATTTTATGAGCCTCGTATTGAATGTATGTGCGTGGACATGGTGTGTATATGTGTCGTCGTCGTCGTCGTCTGAATAAGGCCAAACTATTAAAATCATTTGTCGTAAATTTGGCCAAACGATTGCCGCATCAACCCATCGGTGACATGCCTGTGCTTTTAATTAGAAAAACACATAAATTACTGAAACTACCTCGAAAATCGTTGAGATTAGCACAGTGTTGCTATAAAAAAGCACAAACACACACACACACACACAAACAAACGCAGTGCATTTTCACGATGACCTTTACATTTAATCAGAATTTGAGAAAGCAAGCGAAAAACTAGAATGCCGACTGTTTTATGTCATGCACGTATGACATATGATGAAGGTTGACTCATTGTTCCTTGTTTATGGCTGGGATTTGATTGTCTCATGTACATCTCAAAAAATCAACCGAATAATCAAATGTCTACACAAATGTTCGCTCACACACCAAAATAAATTCGAACAAATGCAAGAGTAAGGAAAAACCTAGTGAACCCACACTGTAACCGCATTGTGTTTAGCAAATGCGAGTTCAAAGTTCAAACTTCGATCGAATCGCCTCGCTTAACATTGACCGGATGTTCAATAGTGGCACTCAGTGAAAGCA